>VZQC01015743.1:3092511-3182464 GCA_009823505.1 Rhizomys pruinosus
ATGTGCTTCTTGTATTTGTATTGGTTTGTCTTTTTTTAGTTTGGGGAAGTTTTCATCTATTATTCTGTTGAAGATCTGATCAATACCATTCTCTTGGGATTCTTCTCCTTCCTGTATTCCTATGATGTGGAGGTTTGATCTTTTCATAGTGTCCCACAGTTCCTGGTTGTTCCACTTTTGTGTATTTTTTAATTTTTCTTAATCTTTACTTGAAGTTTTTAGTTGTTCTGTGTTATCTTCCAGGTCTGATATTCTTTGTTCTGCTTCCTCCATTCTGCTTCTGAGGATTTTTCCATTCCTTTCCTCTTGATTGGATGTCCTTTTTCATTTTTATCTTCGGATTTCTTTAGTATTTCCACTTCCTTTTGGAGCTTTTCCATCTCTTCCTGTAGCTCTTTGCTTCACTGGTTGGTTTCCTTATCTTTTTCAGCATGGGGTCTTTTCAGTGTTTCTACTTCCTTCTGGAATTTGTCATTCTCTCTCTGTAGGTCCTTCTTGAGTTCTTCATTCTCTTTTCTTAGTTCTTTGATTTGCTCTTTATAATCTTGTAGTTCTTTAAGTATGTTCTCAATTGTGTTTTTGATATCTGTGTCCTGGTCCATCCCCAGGGGGATTCCACTGTAGGAATCTTCCATAGGGTTGGTAGAGCTTGGTGTGGGATTATCCTGCCCCTTTCCCGTGTTGCCTTTTCTTTGTGTTCCTGGCATATGGGCTTCTCCTTGCCTGTATTCCAATGTGAGTCCTAAATGCCTCTTCACTGTGTTGAAGGCTTGCTTTTCTTGCCTCCTTCAGATGCCTTCTCCTAGTCTGGGAATCTGGAGGAATTTTAATGCATTGGTACCCATGGTTCCAATAGTCTAATAGCCAAAGGGAGAGAAGTTGAAGCATGTCTTTACCCCTTATCATTTACATACATGTTTTTATGCAGTTATATAAAGTTTAGAAGCCACAAGTGAGAGAAAATATGCACTATTTGTCTTTCTGAGATGCTTACTTTAGTTTTTATAGTTATATGCAGTTTCCATCAATTTTCTTATAAATGACATGACTTCTTCATGGCTGAAAAAAAAATTCCATTGTGTCTGTACTGTATTGCTCTTATCCATTCCTGTTTTTGGACACCAAGGCTGGCTCTGTAACTTAGTCATTGTGAATAGTGCTGCAGTATATATTGATGTGTAAGTATTTTTGTGATTTGTTGAGTCAAGAGTAGCACAGATCAGGGATGTGGTATATGTATTTGTAGTATTTTGAAAGAACTCTACACTGGTTTCTGTGGCAGCCGAACTAGTTTATATTCTCACTAGAAATCTGTAAGGATTTCCTGTCATCCATATCCTCACCAGCGTTCACTAGTACTTGTTTCTTTTTTTTTCAATTTTATTATTTTAATGTATTTCATACAGAACAATTCAGTCATTCTTTTTTTTTAATTTATTTTTGTGTGTGTATGAATGTACTGTCTGCATGCAAGTCTGTGCACCCATGTCGTGCAATGCCGCGGAGGTCAGAAGAGAGTCTCGGATTCCCCTGGAACCTGAGTTCTCCTGGAATTGGGGTTTTGGACGGTTCTCGGCTGCCATGTCTTGTTTCTTAATGACTATCATTCTGACTGGGGTGAGATGGAATCTCAAATTAGTCTTAATTTGCGTTTTTCTGATGGCTAGTGAGGTTGAACATTTTTTTCATATGTTTATTGGCCATTTATAATTTCAGCTTTTGAAAACTGTCTGCTCAGGCCAATAGTCCAGTTATTCACTATGTTGTTTGATTTGTGCTATTTAGGATTTTTATTTTAAAATTTTTATTAGTATTGCTTTCTTTAAAAAAATAGCGTGATTGCTTTGAACAACTTTGTACAGGTTGGAGTATTTGAAAAGGGAGTGAATGACAAACTCACATTACAGCAACAGATTACTGTTTGTTGTAGTTTATCTTCCATTACTGTGACAAAACACTTTGTCCGACACCAACTTGAGAGGAAAGGGTTTATTCAGCTTACATCTCCTGGGTCACAGTTCATCACTAGGGAGCCCAAGGCAGGAACTCGGGCAGGAATATGGAGGCAGAAGCTGAAGCACAGGTCATGGAAGAATGCTGTTCACTGGTTTGCTCCCCTGGCTCATGACCAGCCTGCCTTCTTATATGGTACACAACAACCTGCCCAGGGTGGCACCACTCATTGTGGGCTGGGCCCTCCCACACTGCTCGACCATCAAGACAATACTCCACAGATGTGGCCACAGGCCAATCCAATGGAGCCAATTCCCCAAATGAGGCTCCCTCAACCCAGGTGTGTCAAGTTGACACTAAAGCTATCCAGCACACTGTTGAAGCATGATAGTACACTTTTGTCAGTAAATAACATTCAAAAATTATAGCAGACATATAAAGTTGCAAATTTACTATCTAAAATGCAATTACATGTTTTTTTGTCTTTTTTTTGAGACAGGGTCTCCCTTTAGTACCAGCTGGCCTGGACCTCGCTCTGTAGACCAGGCTGGCCTTGAACCACAGAGATCCACCTGCTTCTGCCTCCCGAGTGCTGGGATTAAAGACGTGCACCACCATGCCCAGCTTGCAATTACATATTTTTAATTTGATAATTATCAGTTTAGTTATTTCAGTACTTTCTTTTTGTTTTTTGTACAGAAGCTTTTTAATTTTATGACATCCCATTTACCAATTTTTGACATTATTTCATGAGTTCTATCACAAAGCTTTTACCTATACCTATAACTTGGAGGGTCCTCCTAATTTTTTCTCTAGCAGATTCTGAGCTTTAGGTCTTATATTAAATTCTTTGATCTATTTAAAGTTTATTTTTAGCATAATTGCCCATTTTTGTTATTTATCCTTACAGTTTTAATCCATTTACCTGTTAAAAGGGAAAAGCCTTTTTTAAAATGTTAGACCCACACCAAATGACAAAGACTGAATTTAAAAGACAGCATTTGATATGTGCATAACATGTATATAAAACATATGTGCTTTATGTTATCTGATAATAAACAATTAAAATTATAATGGAGTTTAAAAGCCAAGTTAAAAAGCATGCATCTAGCTGGGCTGGTGGCACATGCCTTCAATCCCAACACTCAGGAGGCAGAGACAGGTGGATCTCTGTGAGTTCAAGGCCAGCCTCGTCTACATGACGAGTTCCAGGACAGCTGGGATTAAGGGAGACCCTGTCTCAAAAAGACAAAAAAAAAAAAAAAGTATGCATCTAGGGGCTGGAAAGATGACTCAGCAGTGAAGACCACTAGCTATTCTTACAGAAGACCTGAGTTCGAATCCCAGCACCTGTAACCAGAGGCAGGAAGAATACAAGTTCAAGACCAGCTTGAGCTGTACACAAAGTTCCTGGTTCAAAAAAAAGTTAATTAATTAAAGAAAAACAGGAATGTAATAATAATTGAGATACAGTTCAGTTTGGTTCTATCACTGATATGTAAAATAAATAGCTTCTTTATTTTATATTTTAAGACCTTGTCTTCTTACAAGCTGGCCTGGCCTGGCCTGGAGCTCGGTCTGCTGAACAGTCTGACCTTGATCTCACAGAGACCATCCAACCTCTGCTTCAGAGTGCTGGGATTAAAGATGTGTACCCCTGCCTTTAATCCTAGCACTTGGGAGGCAGAGACAGGTGGATCTTTGTGAGTTCAAGGCCAGCCTGGTCTACAAGGTGATCTCAAGGACAGCTGGGGCTACAGGGAGACCCTGACTTGAAAAGAACAAAAAAATAAATAAATAAATAAATAAATATGTGTACCCCCAGGTGTGTTGGCTCATGCCTTTAATCCCAGCAATCTGGAGGCAGAGGCAGGCGGATCTTTATGAGTTCAAGAGCGAACTCCAGACCAGCTGGGACTAAAGGGAGACCCTGTCTCAAAAAAATAAATAAATAAATAAAAATAAAAAGATGTGTACCGGGGCTGGAGAGATGGCCTAGCGGTTAAGAGCGCCAACTGCTCTTGCAGAGGACCTGGGTTCAATCCCCAGCATCCACATGGCGGCTGAGAACCGTCTTTATCTCCAGTTCCAGGGGAATATGATACCCTCTTCTGACCTCCGCGGCATTGCACAACACAGGTGCACAAACCTACATGCAGACAGTACATTCATGCACATAAAAATAATAATAATAAAATATATTTTTTAAAAAAGATGTGTACCACCACACCCGCCCCACAAATTAAAAACTTTGTATTGTCTAATATTAAAGTTGCTAAAGTAATTGTGATATCGGCAGTCATTCCTTGGCTTCTTTTTCCATAGGCTGTGTCACATACAATAATAGGAATAATAGATACTATTGGTTCAATAGCTGCTGTGTGCCAGGCTCTCCAACAGACATTTTCATTCATTTCATGTTCTGTGCCCTCACATAAACCTTACAAATTTTTTCCCATTTCAAACTTCTTTATCATATATAACTTTGGAAATTAATGACATGAAGCTATAAAATTAGCAAATATTTATCTTGACATTCATTTATAAAATACATATTATCTCTCATTTTAAACATTCTTCTAGTCGTGTACCACTTGATCTTAAAAGATGAAGGAAAAAAGAAAAGATCTAAAGAGAGTCCTGCATTCTTATGAAAAGAAAAGCTCTCTTTAACGTCCCAGCACCCCACACCCCAGGTCTCTGTCCTATCATTTAACTACCTTGGACGTGGGCGTTTCCAGGAGGAGTATTGTCTCTCCCCTGCTCCGCTTCTGGCCATCAGAAATCCCATGCACGGCCCTTATGGAGGAGGCTGCTGGGGCTGGCGGGCTCTGTGGTGCTGTTCTTCACCTTTGCTTCTGAAGGCTTTTCTGCTGCTTCACCATCTTGCTCTTCATCAAAAGCCACTGCTTCCAAATGGGATTTGAGAGCAAGAGTTGTGCCATTCCTTTTTACTAGCCAAAGCAAGTGTAACTCTTTAATCATCATCTTGAAGAAAATTCTGGAATTTGGCCAAAGGTTAGACAGGTCTTAGAAGGAACTTAATAATGACACACACACTACCAAATTGTCCTCCACAGTGTTTTATCAAGGTTTAATGCCCACACTGGTGCCATTTGGGTTTTGTGGACTACTTTCCACCTCCAGTGTTCTGTAAATCATGATTTAAATAACCATGAAAGCATGTTATCAGCTTGGAAGGAATGAGCACTGGGGTCTACTACCCATCTCCATTCTTAGTTCCCAGCTTGAGTGAGCTCATTTCATCCTCAAGCTGAGAGTGGGGTGAAGTAGGTCCCACAATTAGCATGCTCATTGCTTATGTGTCATTGGTGACGATACCTGCAAACAGGTGTATTTGGTTCCAGGAAACTGATTTCATGGTTCCCACACATCTCTCTGATTATCTACCTGTCCACATATCTGTATCTGGATGTGTAAGACTCTAATGTAACTAAAATGTTTAAATCTAACAGTTGTGAAAATGCTGTGTATTTATGGCAAAGAGAAAGAGTAGAATGAGAGTCACCAAATTCATCGGGGTACCTGGTCATTTCATTCATGTTCACAGACACAACGAAGGGCCCTGAGGCATGAGAGTGAATGGTTCAGGAAGGCAAGTAAGACCCTGTGGCTTGAGCCTCCCTCACTAGTCGTCAGGCAGTCTAGTGCTGGGCCAGTTATTTAATATCAGAGCCTTTGTTTCCCCGCTTTTATGAGCAGGAACTACTTTCCTCATCGAGACTCCCTCAAGCTTGGGGAGGCTGAGGTGGGACAGTGTAGGTATTCTTTTAGCAGTAGCACTTAAGAACAGTTACCAAACAGCCAAAGCCCTAACCCCTGCTGTTATTTGATCTGGACAGCCTGGACTGTCATTTGATCTCTCAGGAGAGAACTTTGATCTGGAATATAGCTTGAGGCTCCCTTGTCCAAATTACCTGCCCCAGCCCCCAATTGTGTGTACGTGTCCGGCCCCTGCCTGGGTTAGTATAAAAGTCTTGAGTTCCAACATTAAACTTAAGTCTCCCTCCCAGGCCATCTCTATGAATCCCTTTCTTTCATTTATTTCTTTCCACGGGTAATCTCCCACGGTCCCCCTTCCCTCTCCTTGCCAGGAGCTAAGCCTAGAGACTGTCTACCTGCAGGCAGGAGACAGCCTTGAAGCTTGCAGTCCTGTAGAACGGCCAGCTGGCTCAAGGAGAGAAGAATATTGTGTGGACTGCGATCACACGTGACTAAAGGACTATCAGACGATTAGAAACTACCGGCAGGGCAGGTGGGAAGGCAGGGGATTAGAAAGCTGAAAGCCATTCTGGAGCTGCTGGAGCACTGGAAGGTGCTAAGATGGAACAGAGGAAGGAGTTGCGTGCCTCCCAACCAATAAAGTTGATTTTCTTTGTTTATGGTTTGAACAAATTTATTTACAGCCAAACAATCTTCTGTATAATCTTCTACCCAAGAGTCCATCCAGCTGCCTTTTAAATAGTATAGGGTACATGTCCCCTGTTGCCATTAGAGTCCTTGAACTTCTAAGAGAAAGTTCTACCTGTTTGAGAAAAAAGAAGAGTTTCATTAGCAAGGAAATCACTATTTTCCCTTGTAATTCATTAAAGCTTTACACTTTGTATTGAGTTTCAGCTGGCCTTGAACTGCACCTGCCCCTGCCTGCCTCCTAGGTACTGGTTTCACACTTTTTAGATGCTAAGATTATGAAGTTATTACTGTGGCCTTGGTCAGATTCTCATGCTGGGTTATAGGTGTGAACCCTACCTAAGAAACTTTGCATTCTTGATAATGGCTACAATAAAAATTACCCTACCATAAAAAATACCCAGCCTGGCATTTAATCCCAGCATTGGAGAGGCAGAGGCAGGTGGATCTTGGTTCAAAGCCTGCCTGGTCTCTCTACATAGTTTGTTCCAGGACACCTGGGGCTACAGGAGGACCCTGTCTCAAAAAGACAAAAAAAAAAAAATACCTTACCAGGTTTGGTAAACCAGTGGTAGAATACATGGGGCACTGGGTTCAACCACTAGCACCACCTCTAACTTAACTCTGCAGTCGCCCATGATTGCAAAGTTGATTTCTATACAGTGAGATATAGAGATCTAATTTGAGTCTTCTGCCTGTGGATATCCAGTTTTCCCAGCACCATTTATTGAAGGGGTTGTCTTTTTCTTTAATGTATGTTTTTAGCATCTTGTCAAAAATCAGGTGGCTGTAGTTGAATGGGTTTATATCTGGGTCTCTGATGTTTCTACTCCATTCGCATTTGTCCCGTGCTGTTTTTGACTCTGGTAATTTAAAATCAAGTATGGTGAATGTTCCATCCTTATTCTTTTTGCCCAGGATTGCTTTAGCTATCTGAGATCTTTTATGAATATACATGAGCTTTAAAGTTCTTTCTACTTTTGTATAGGTTGGCATTTTGATGGAGATTGAACTGAATCTGTAGATTGCTTTCAGTAGTATGGCTATTTTCACAATGTTATTTCTTTTAATTTATGAGTACGGGAGGTACTTGCATCTTCTAGTGACTTCAATTTCTTTCAAAAATGCCTAAACACTTTCATTGTACAGGTCTTTAACTCTCTTGGTTAAGTTTGTTTGAAGGTTTTGCTTCATTGATTGATTGGTTGATTGATTGATTGGTTGATTGATTGATTGATTGATCAATTGATTGGGCAACTGTAAATGGGATTGCTTCCATGATTTCTTTCTCGGCATGTTGATTATTGGCAAGTAGGGAGACTACTTATTTTTGTGTATTAATTTTGTACCCTGTCACTTTGCTGAATTATTAATCAGTGATTAATGGTGAGGCCATTAAGGTCTTTTTTGGATAGAACCATATCACTGCAGATGAGGATACTTGGACTTCCTTTCCTACTTCTTCCTCTTTTTGTCCTTCTCTGGTCTTATTGCTGTAGCTAAGACTTAAGCAGTATAATGAATAAGAGTGGAAAAGTGGATATCTTTGTCTTGTTCCTGATTTTAGTGCAAGTGCTTTGAGATTTTCTTCATTTGGTGTGATGTTGGTTACAGTCTGGCCATATACAGCCTAGTTATGTTGAGATATACCTCTTCCATTCCTAGTCTCTCTGGGGATCTTTATCGCGAACTGATATCGGCTTTTTCCAAGAAGCTTTTTTTGTCTGTTGAAATGATCCGATGTTTTCTGTCCCTGAGTCCATTTGTGTGATGTATCACAATTATGCGTTTGTATATTTTGAACTATTTCTGCTTCTCTGGAAAGATACCAAAATGATCACAGAGAATAATTTTTTAATGTGTTCTTGAATTCAGTTTTCACGTATTTTACTGAGAAATTTTGCACCTATGAGCCAGTGAAATGGCTCAGTGGATAAAGGCACTTGCCACAAAGCCTGGCAAGCACAATTGACCCCTTGTCAACTTGACGCATAAACAGATCACTATTAAACCACAACCTCTTCATTTCTTGTCCCCAGGATATGTTAATATTACAACATCAGACAGTACAACTTTTTAAAAAGTATTTTTTATTGAAGTTTTGTGCATTTAATACATTTCTCAATCCAATTTAGACTCATTCTCTCTTCCATGTCCCCCACTCCACCCAAGCTCATGCATTTTGCCATACATGTCTTGCATCTTTTTCTTGGTCTTTTTAAAGATTTTATTTGCAGAGGTTTACTGTTTTGGGCAGAAATTTACTGTTTCAGTCAGTTCTTTGTCCCAGTCCTTTTATAGTTGTTCTTCCCTCCAATTTGCTTTGCTCTAAAATATGCATATATATATATATATATATATCACATTATGACATCTGAAAATAAATTATAAGTTAATTCCAAAACGTGTTTAGAAATTTACATTTCCCTTTAATTTTATATTACTTTAAAATATACATACATACCCTCCACCCATATATCACAATTACAAATTCTGAAAATAAGTGGTAGGTTAATTCTAGAGCCTGTTAAGGGATTCATATTATAACAGCACAGTTGCCTCCAGATAAAAAGAAATATAACATCAAATAAATAAATTAATTAATTAATTAAAATTAAAGAAATATAACATTAATGTTGCTCAAACACCTTACAACTAGGGATTTGGTGCTAGCGTCTACAAATGAGGGATACCATTCTCATTTGTTTTCCTGGGACTGTGTTACTTCACTTAGCATAACGGCTTCTAGCTCCAGACATTTACCTGCAAAGGGATGCAAAAAAAACTTCGCCAAGAAACTCCTAGAAATGATCAAGTGTTTCAGTAAAGTGGTGGGATACAAAATCAACCTAGAAAAATCACTAGCCTTTCTTTATGCTAACAATAAACAAATGGAGAAGGAATACAAGGAGACCCTCCCATTCACAATAGCCTCAAGAAAAAAAAAAAAAAAGGGAAAAAATCTAACTAAAGACAACAAAGATCTCTTCAACAGAAAGTTTAAACTGAAGAAGGAGATTGAAGAAGGTACCAGAAGATGGAAAGACCTCCCATGTTCATGGATTGGAAAAATTTATAGAGTAAAAATGTCCATCCTGCCCAAACTAATATACAGATTCAATGCAATCCCAATCAAACTCCCCATGAGTTTCTCTAAGATTTAGAAAAAAAATTCTTAAATTCATTAGGAAAAACAAAAGACCCTGGATAGCCAAAGCAACCCTAAGCAAAAAGAACAACTCAGGGGTGATAATCATACCAGACTTCAAACTATATTATAGGGCTATAGTAATAAAAACACCCTGGTACTGGCACAAAAACACACCTGTATATGAATGGAACAAAATTGAAGATTCAAACCCAGGCACGTGCAATTTCAGCCACCTCATATTTAACAAGGGGGACAAGAAAACTCAATGGTGGAAAGACAGCAACTTCAGCAAATAGTATTGGCAAAACTGGATCACCACTTGTAGAAGGATAAAGCTGAACCCCTGACTTTCACCATGTACAACTCCAAATGGATGAAAGACCTAAATGTGAAACCAGAAACTCTGAAAATGATAGAAGAAAACATCGACAGTAATCTACAAAATATGGGCATAGGACAAGACTTTCTAAATCAGACAGCAGCTGTGATGGAAACAAGGTCAACAATAAGCAAGTGGGACCTCATTAAACTCAAAAGCTTCTGTACAGTGAAAGAAACAATCAAGAAGTGAAGAGAAAACCTACAGAGTGGGAGGAAAGCCTCAACAGTGATACATTTGATAGAGCATTAACATCCAGAATATATAAACTACTCAAAAAAACAAAGGAGGAAGAAAACAAATGACTCAGTCAAAAGATGCAGTAAGAACTGAACAGAGGAATTCACAAATGAAGAAGTGAAGATGGCTGAGAAACATCTTAGAAAGTGTTCAACATTACTAATAATTATGGAGATATAAATTAAAGCCAGCTTAAGATTTCACCTTACCCTGGTAAGACTGGATAAGATTAGGAAAACAAATGATACCAAATGCTGGAGAGTTTGTGGGGAAAAGGGAACACTTATTCACTGCTGGTGGGAATGCAAACTCATGTAACCCCTATGGAAAGCAGTATGGAGAATACTTAAAAGACTGAAATTAAACCTACCATCTGACCCAGTCATACCACTCCTGTGTATATACCCACAAGACTCAACCTGTCTCAGAGAAACATGCAAAACTATGTTTATTGCAGCTCACTTTACGATACCAAAGAACTGGAAGCAACGTTAAGTGTCCCTTAACCAATCTGAGGATAAAGAAAATGTGGCACAGCTACACAATGGAGTTCTATGCTGCAGTAAAGAAAGACGACATCAGCTGGGTGTGGAGGCACATGCCTTTAATCCCAGCACTTGGGAAGCAGAGGCAGGTGGATCTCTGTGAGTTCAAGGCCAGCCTGGTCTACATATCAAGCTCCAGGCCAGCTGTGACTAAAAGGAGACCCTGTCTCAAAAAAATACCACCACCCCAAATCCAAACACTAAAATTTCAAAGTCTCTTTTAAGAGTCTTTTAACTGTGGCCTCCTGTAAAATCCAAAACAAGTTAAATTACAGTCTTATTTTAAAAGGAAAGAACCAGGCACACTTAAGCAAAACCTAAATCCAGCAAAGTAGCTCAAGGCTAGACATCTGGGATTCACCCATGATCTTCTGGGCTTCAAAGGGTTTCAGCAGCTCCACTTCTCTGACTCAGCCATCCACAGAACACACACCTCATCTCACAGCCTCAAGCCAGCTCTATTCCACACCTGCTGCTACTCTTCGTAGTCATCCCATGGCCCTGGCTTTTCCAAAAATCTGAGGTCTCCACTGAAACTGAGGGTGTACCTTCACCAGTGGATTTTTTCTGCCCTTTCAGTGTACAAAGCCTCAGATTCTCTCCATGACCCCTTCAATCCTGGAGTCTTCACTGCAATTGAGTCTCCACTTTCACCGATGGCCTTTTCTGTCCTCTCACAGTACCAAACCTCAGTGGCTGTCTGTGATCCCTTCATGCTTTCTACACCAGAACCATGCAGGAGACACTTATACATTATCAAGTCCTTTTTCCAGCTTGAGATGGAGGCTCAGGCCCCCTCTGGACCACAGTTTCTGTGTGCTGATCTGTAGGAAGTACTTCTATAATATTTCACCTTGATGATGCTGGTATCTTGTTACAGCTGATTTTTCAGCCCCAGCTAACCAGTATCCCAATAAAGCAAATATTCACTTCAGTGATTCTGGTCTTTTCTTAATCGCACCTGAGTTTTCAGCCCCAGCCATCCAGAAACCACAGATCCTCAATCCAAGGTTGGCTGTATTGCACAGCCAGCCCTGCTAGTGTCTGCTTCCCTTAGAAGCTTTACAAGCCAGAACTCTATCATCCATAACTCTTTCAGCATAACTGTTCCAAGCTTCATAGCAACAAACTCTAAGCACTCAATGGCTTTTGTTAGACCAAATTCCAAATGCTTCCACAATCCTCCCCAAAACAATTAGGTCTGATTTGTTACAGCAATATCCCACTCTCAGTACCAATTTATGTTCTGATTTGCTTTCAATTGCTGCAACAAAACACTTTGACCAGCTTGGGAAGGAAAGGACCTATTTGGCTTACATCTCCAGGGTCACAATTCATCACTGAAGGAGCCCAAAGTGGGAACTCAGGGCAGGAACCTGGGGGCAGGAGCTGAAGCACCTGCTATGGAGGAATACCACTTACTTGCTTGGCTCCCTAGCCCATACTCAGTCTGTTTTCTTATACAATACAGAACAACCTGCACAGGGGTGGCACTGCCCATAGTGGGATGAGCCCTCCCACATCTCTCAACAGTCAAGAAGATGCCCCGTAGACATAGCCACAGTCCATTCCAATGGGAGAAAGTCCCCAACTGGGGCTCCCTCAACACAAATGTGTCAAGTTGGCAACTAAAGCTTTTCAGCTGACTTATTATTTATTATATAACAAAGGTAACACCAAAATAACTATTTATACCTCAGACAGTAGAGATAACTTATGCTATGTCAACTGATGACTAAGAAGTAACTCAAGAGGAGTCCAAATGGCTTGCACTCCTCAAACATGGAGGTAAAGGTTAAATAAAATTCTAATGCTGAATGCCAACCCAGTATACACAGAAAAAGCAAACAAAGCAAGCACTCGGCCAAACAAAATGTGTGCTCTCCTATCACTTATCCAAACAGCCATTCAGAAAATGGCTCAACTGAGCCTTGAAAATAACTGCCATTTTAACAATAGCTTCAAGCTGGAGCCAGCACCATAAAATAAACAAGATCCAAATTATAAGTATTTACGAAGGACTCTCTGATTCATAAAACTGAACAGAGTATTCTTTGCAAAGAGGACCAGGTCGAAATCCCAAAGTTCCCATTCCTTTGCCTATTCTCCAATATGCCTTCACAGGCCACTGACTCCCAAGGGTCAGAAAATCAGGGAAAAAAATCCCTCTGTAACTGGAAATTCCCCAGCATTGCAATCACAAAGATCCACCATTTTGCCTGGTGACTAGCTATGACAAAACTATTATAAGGGGACAGATAATAAACTCTGCTTCTTTCTCTCTTTTTTTGAGTTTTAAAAGAGGGCTTAATTTAATTATGAGGGGCCAACACTTAACTCAGGAGGAGTGTGACCATGAGGTGAGGGTTACAGAGTAATTTATAAGTACAACAGCCAATCAGAGTTTAGCATCACAATTAAAGTTTCCAATCAAGTACACCAGCCAATCAGAGTTTAACACCACAGTTAAAGTTACCAAATAGAAATGCACAAAGCAAGCAAAGCAATCATTCCTAGAATGACTAAGGAAAAATGGCTTAATGGTGTCTGAGAACACTATCCCTGAGTTTTTATAATCCTTTATCTCAATAATCTTCTATTTCATTTCCCCCTCTCATTGTGAGCTCTTCAAATCCTTGAAGGAAGTTCATAAGATTCAACCACAGTGATGGCATGATCTCTACTAGGGAGGGGTTGTATTGGCTCCCTGGCACCAGACTTTAATGGAATTTACCCACTGGTTAATAAATCTGACAAGTGAATTAAGGATGCATGGGCCACGAGTCAGAGCAACCAGAAGAATAAGTTTACTGGAATATCCAGTAAGTCTTCAGCTCTCAGCTGAGAAAGAAACTGGCTCTTTGGGGGGGGGGTCTTGACCCTAAAATGCCTAGCCAGTTTTTAGCTCCTACTTTTATCACATTACCCTCTGAGGAGGTCACCCCAATTGCCAAGAGGGAATTGGGGGCACTGACCACTCTGACTTCTTCTATGCTGAAACGGGGCATAGGGGGTGGTGACTGGGGTACCCCTGCTTAGTGGATCTGTCTAAAAGACCCCCAAAAGTATAGTTACAGAGAGAACAAAATCCTTGACTGGTGCCTGTGAAGGCAAGAGTAGCTACATTTTCTAGGCAGGGAACCAAGAGATTAACAGGGTGAATTAAATGTCCAACTTAAGAGTCCATTAGAATTTTTCAAGGAGGGGTTCTGAAGCATCCATTATTGGGCTTCTCCTTTTGTTCATTTGGCCATGGTGTCTGGACTCAGGATCTGCTTTCCAGGAAATTTCGATAATCACAGTGTGAGTTTTCTCTTAGGTAGTTGCTTAAATAGAAAGAGGAAACTAGTTAGGCGTGGTGGCGCACGCCTTTAATCCTAGCACTCAGGAGGCAGAGGCAGGCAGATCTTTGTGAGTTCAAGACCAGCCTGGTCTACAGAGCAAGTGAGTTCCAGGACAGCTGGGGCTACAGGGAGACCCTGTCTCAGAAAGACACAAAAAAAAAAAAAAAAAAAAAAAAAAAAGAGGAAACTTTATTGGTAACAACAGATCTCATATGACTCTAAATGACTTAAAATCTAGAGGTCTTGGGCTGGAGAGATGGCCTAGCGGTTAAGAGCACTGACCGCTCTTGCAGAGGACCTGGGTTTGATCCCCAGCACCCACATGGCGGCAGAGAACCGTCTGAAACTCCAATTCCAGGAGAACTCCAGTTCCAGGGGAATCCGAGACCCTCTTCTGACCTCTGCAGCATTGCACGACACGGGTGCACAGACTTGCATGCAGACAGTACATTCATACACATACAGAAATAAATAAAATTAATAAAAAAATTTTTTAAAAATCTAGAGGTCTTGGAGATCAACTAATGGGACTCTAGCCAGTGTCCAGTCTATAAAGAGGAAAGTCTCTTCATGCTTCAAAAGGGAAGCCTGGTCCTGCACAACCTGACTTTGTCCTCCAGTGGATGAAACTGGTAAAAGCCAAAAGGAGCCTCTCCCCCCAGAAAATTTGAGTGACCCTTGAGGACTAGATCCTCAACTGACCTTGAGAAAACAAAACTTGTTTAATCTGGGCTAACTGTATGGACTTAAACACCCAAAAGGAAAATATAACCAAAAGATAAGTAATCATTATATTTCTCTTAAAGTCTGAGAGATTGTGCTTCTAAACACTAGATTTTAAGTCATTTCAAATCATATGAGATCTGTGGTTACCAAACTCTCCCATTCTTAAAAGAATGGGGAAACATGGAGATAAAGGAAAATGGATGTGTTTAGTCTGATGAAATCTGGGGAAGACTCTTGGTTTCTTTCTTCCATCTCTGTAAGTGTTATAATTTTAGATAAAAGATGAAGAAAAATCTAGAAAATATGCATGTGTAAATTTAAGTTGTCAAGACTGAGTGAAAACTCTTCCTGGGAGATAAGTCCTTCCTCTGGCTGCCACCAGGGATTCAACCTCTCCCTTCACCCTGCCTGAGACTCCTGGAGGAATTTAGTTCTTTGGTGGTCCATTGTTTCAATAATGTAATAACTGAAGGAAGGGATAGAGTTTCTCTCTTTAGAACATTTCTTCACCTACCAGGGTGGTAACATCTGCCTTAGCTGTATGTAGTTTTAGAGTTGGGGTTCTAAGTTCAGAGATGGTATAATCTCCATGATTGAACCATGGGATTTCGAAGTGGCTTGAAAGTCACCCGTTCTCTTATCAATAATCCAAATAAACTAATTGGCTTGCCAAGATGGACTGGTGTGGAATCCTTCCTGTGGTCTCTAGGCACCTTTTCTGGGATAAAGTGATTGTTTCTTTACTTCATCCCAGGAAAAATAATACAACATTCAGAAGCAGTGCTAAGCTTAGTGCAGCCAAGCCCCAGCAGGCCAGTCTGGCTGTAATTGGGCTCAGAGTGATGAGACTCACAATTGAAAATGGAGATAATGAGGGTACTGCTTGAGGTTTAGTCTTCACATGATGGAGGCCATTGGGGAGCTCCATAGAGTTGAATGACCTAATCTGACTCCTGTGGACTGTAGCAGGCTAAATTTTTTTTGAGGAGAGTGGGTGGGCATAGAGGCATGAGTAGGTAAAGGCTACTACATTCATCCAACCATTAGATATTGCATCTAACTCCAGGGTGATAGCAATGGAGAAGAAGACAAACTGGAATCTTTCCCTGCATTTATTTGTAAGCCCCAAACCAAGTCTAACTATCTAGCACAAAATGGGTTCTTTGGAAATGTACATGAAAGCTGAAGAAACAGACTCTGAAGTTGTATAGGGGTTGAGGGAACACAAGAAACCAGAGCCAGAAGCTACAGCCATGTCATTAAACCAGGTCAAGAAGCAGGATGGCCTTTGGCCCTTTGAGTACATTCTCCATGTCACCACCTCTCTGTGAGTCCTTGTGTCAGCTCTGGGAAGCATCACCTGAATGACCAGTCCCCACCACAGGCAAGCAAGCTGTGAAGCAGACTCCACGGCTCCTTAGAGTTCTGTGATAGGTGATTTAAAAAATTCCACCTTGGGCTGGAGAGATGGCCTAGAGGTTAAGAGTGCCGACTGCTCTTGCAGAGGACCCAGGTTTGATCTCCAGCACCCACATGGCGGCTGAGAACCATCTTTAACTCCAGTTCCAGGGGAATCTGATACCTTCTTCTGACCTCTGTGGCATTGCACGACATGGATGCACAGACCTACATGCAGACAGTACATTCATACACATAAAAAAAAATAAATTAAAAATTAAAAATAAATAAATAAATAATTCCACCAGAAAACTACTACAAAGGACCAGTACATTCAGTAGAGTGGCAGTTTACAAAATCAACTTACAAAAATTAGTAACATTTCTATATACCAACAATGAGCAATCAGAAAAAACATACAAGGAAACCCTCCCATTAACATTAACTTCACAAAAATACTTAGAAAGAAACCTAACCCCAAACATTAAAGATCTCTACAATAATAATTCAAAACTTTAAAGAAAGATAGAGGAAGACACTAGTGCATGAAAAAATCTACCATGCTACCATGCTTGTGGATAGGTAGAATCAATATTGTGAAAATGACCATCTTACCAAAAACAATCCATAGATTCAATGCAATGCCAATCATACACACAGCATTCTTCACAGAGCTAGAAAAAGTCATCCAAAAATTCATGTGGAACAGTAAAAGTCCCCGGATAGCCAAAACAATCTTGGGAAAAAAAAATGCAGGGGACAGCGCCATACTAGATCTCAGGTTACATTACAGAGCTGTAGTTATAAAAACAGCATGTTGAGGCAGCAGTCAGTGGCCCCTTGGCTTCTGCCACAGGCTGGGTAAGAACCTCCCATAAGATCCCATCCACCCTGCTGGGAACCTGGATCTTCAGGGACACTGAGGCAACAGTCAGCAGCCCCTTGGCTTCTGCCTCAGGCCAGATAAGAGCAGGCCCACCCAGCTGAGAACCCAGGTCTTTAGGGAAACTGAGGCAGCAGTCAGCTGCCCCTTGGCTTCCACTGAAGGCCAAGTAAAAGCTGGCTCACCTGGCTGGGAATCTGGGTTTTTAGGGACACTGAGGACTCCAACAAGGAGATCTCTCTGGAGGGAACCCAGGACACAGATCTTAAAAGAACAATCATAGATATACTCAAAGAAATCAATGACCTAAAGGGAGAGAATGACCAAATCCAGAAGGAAATGGAAATTCTGAAAAAAATCTCTGGCTGAAATGAAAAAGAAAACTGAAAAACTAAAAGGAGAGAATGGCCAACTCTAGAAGGAAATGGAAATACTAAAGGAATCTCAGGTTGAAATGAAAAAGGAAATCGAAAACTCATCCAGTCAACATGAAAGGGTGAGAGAAAGGCTCAGTAACAGAACAGAAGGAAATCTCCCAAATTCCTTCTATGAAGCCAACATCACTCTAATACCAAACCCAAGCAAAGATACAAGCAAAAATGAAAATTATAGACTCATTACATTAATGAACATAGATGAAAAATTCTCAGCAAAATACTTGCAAACTGCATATAAGCACATATCAAAAGATCATCCACCATAACCAAACTGGATTCATACCAGAGATGCAGGGATGCTTCAACATATGTAAATCAATATAAGTCATAAAGCACATAAATGGACTGAAAGACAAAAAAACACATGGTCATCTCAATCGATGCAGAAAAGGCCTTTGACGAAATTCAGCATGCCGTCATGTTTAAAGTCCAGAGGGAATTGCACTAGAGGGAACATTTCTCAAAACAATTAAAGACATATACAACAAACCCACAGCCAGCATTATCTTAAACAGGGAAAAACTATAAGCCTTCCCCTTAAAGTCAGCATCCCAGCAAGGCTACCACTTATCCCAACTCCTTTCCAGTATAGTGCTTGAAATGTTCACAGAGCAATAAGACAAAGAAAGGGAATTAGAGGAGTACTAATTGGAAAAGAGGAAGTCAAACTAACCCATTTTGCAGATGACATGATAGTTTACCTAAGGGATGCCAAAAACTCCATCGGAAAACTCCTAGAAACCATCAACAGGTTCAGTAAAGTGGCAAGATAAAAAATTTTTTTTAATTAATTAATTTATTTTTTAAGGGATTCTACAATACAATGACACAGTTGTTTGCAGATAGCATTGATGTCACTCATTATGTCATACAATCAGGTAATTGGTGCATTTTGCAAGTATCTATGTCCAAATTTTGAACAACCCAAGGTTCCCATAGACCAGTTGGAGAAGCTTGTATGCACAGACATGTTGATCAATCAGAAGTCCAGACTATATTCCTGTAGTCTCATGATTCACCCCTATCTCTCCACAGCCCTTACAATCTACCACGCCTCCTCTTCCGCAGTTTGTTCCCTGGGCTTTGGGAAAGGGGCACAAGTGGGTGAGAAGAAAACAGTCTAATTTCTTTGGAGTTGTCATTTTGGACTCCAGTCTATTCAGGTTTCCCTTCATGGATTGACAGCTTTCCCAGTGATACCCTTTTAGTCATATTAACAAAAGCACAAGCTATTGGATGTACAGGCATTTAAGCAGTACCAATCATTATGTCAAGCTAAGCCTGTGAGCATAGACACAGATGCTTGGATGTATGCTAATCCCAAACTGTGTTTCTCTATAAAGGGTGACAAGTTCTTACTGTGGCAGATACAAAATAACTTAGAAAAATTGGTAGTTGGTGCGGCAAAACTTGGATCACACTAGTAGAAGAATTAAAATTAAACCCTTACCTCTCACCCTGACAAAAAATCAACTCCATATGGATCAAAGACCTCATGTGAACCCCAAACTCTGAAGATTGATAGAAGAACAAATTGGCAGAACTTACAAAACATAGGCGTTAGGAAAAAGACTTTCTTTTTATTATTGTTTTTTTTTTATTTTTGCATGTTGCTAAATGAATGTACTGTCTGCATGCAGGTCTGTGCACCCGTGTCGTGCAATGCCGCGGAGGTCAGAAGAGGGTCTCGGATTCCCCTGGAACTGGAGTTCTCCTGGAATTGGAGTTACAGACGGTTCTTAGCCGCCATGTGGGTGCTGGGGATCGAACCCGGGTCCTCTGCAAGAGCGTCAGTGCTCTTAACCGCTAGGCTATCTCTCCAGCCCGGAAAAGACTTTCTAAATCAGACAGCAACTGCACAGGAAACTGCACAAACTGCACAGGTCGACAATTGACAAGTGGGACCTTATTAAACTCTAAAGTTTCTGTACAGCAAAAGAAACAATCAGGAAAGTGAAGAGAAAACCCATAGAGTGGGAGGAAACCTTCACTGCTGATACATCTAACAGAGCATTAACTTCCAGAATATATAAACTACTCAAAAAACAAAGAAAACAAATGACTTACTCAAAATATGGAGTAAAGTGCTGAACAGAGACTTCACCAATAAGGAAGTAAAGATGGCTGAGAAACATCTTAAAAAGTGTTCAACATTGCTAATAATTAAGTACATGCAAATTAAAACCACTTTAAGATATCATCTCACCCAATAAGGCTGGCTAGGATCAAGAAAACAAATGATACCAAATGCTGGAGAGGGTGTGGAGAAAGGGGAACACTCATCCATTGCTGGTAGGAATGAAAACTTGTACAACCACTATGGAAAGCAGTGTGGAGAACCCTTAAAAGATTCACAATGAACCTACCATCTGGCCCAGCCATAATACTTCTGCGTATATATCCATCAGACTCTTCCTACAGCAGAGATACATGTACAACCATGTTTACTGCAGCTCTCTTCACAATAGCGAAGAGCTGGAACCAACCCAGATGCCCTCAACTGATGAGTGGATACAGAAAATATGGTACATCTACACAATGGAGTTCGATGCAGTGGTAAAATAAGATGACATTGCTGGACATGGTGGCGCATGCCTTTAATCCTAGCACTTGGGAGGCAGAGGCAGGTGGACCTTTGTGAGTTCAAGGCCAGCCTGGTCTACAGAGTGAGTTCCAGAAAAGCTGGGGCTACGTCTCGAAAAGACCAAAAAAATAAAAATAAAAAAAATAAAATAAAGAAGAAGAAAGAAGATGACATCATGAAATTTTCAGGTAAGTGGATGGAACTGGCAGATTTTATGCTAAGTAAAGTAACAAAGTCCCAGAAAAACAAAAGACAAATGATATCCCTCATCTGTGGATGCTAGCACCAAGTACCTAGTTGTAAGGCAAACTGAGCCACATTAATGTTATAGTTCTTGTGATCTGAAAACAACTGTGCTCTTATATTGTTAATCCCTAAACAGGTTCTAGAACTAACCTACCATTTATTTTCAGACCTTGGATTTTTGGTATATGATGAAGAGTATATATGTATCTTTTAGAGTAATATAAAATTAAAATGGAAAAATGCAAATTGAGAAATATGACATGGAAGTAATGTTCAGTTTGTTTTCAAAAGATACAATTTTAATATAGGTGCAATGTATCAGGCTGGTATAACTTAGCCTTTCTGGGTGCTTAGCGACAATTCTTGACGCCCATACCAATTTAGCCAAGGGACCTAAGGAATAACTTTGTTCCTTGCCCCCAGAGGTCAACCAAGACTTAGGGGCCTGTGCATGGGGGCATCTCTTGAAATGTCCTGCAAATGTGGGTCACCAATCTTCCTGTTCAGGAAGGTCTTGGAGATCCACTAATGGGACTTTACCCAGTGTCCAGTCTATAAAGAGGAAAGTCTGCTCATGCTTCAGAAAAGGAAGCCTGGTCTATCAAGACCTGATTTTGTCCTCGAGTGGATGGAACTGGTAAATGAAAAGCTGAAAGGAGCCAGGGGCTCTCCCCTTCCCTCAAAAAACCCAAGAGACCCCTGAGGACCAGATCCTCAACTAACCTCAAGGCAACAAAAACCTTGGTTAATCTGGGCTAACTGTGTGACTTTAAACATCCAGAAGGAAAGTAAAACCAGAAATAATCAGTAAGACCAGAGAAATTAAACTTGAGATCTTAGTAAAAAGACAAAAAGAAAAAGAGAGAACACTGTTGTTTTGTCTGTTTTCAATTCTTACTGGCAACTGTATTTACTCTGTGTCTGACACTGCTTTTGCCACTCTTCAAAGACATGAGACACCGCTTTTTTAACCTTCCAAGATGGAATGAAGGCTCATGTCTCTCCAAGAATCCTCTAAACCATCAATGCCAGATGGAGATTACTGAGATACCCAGCTTGTGGACTAAGCAGCTAAGGACATTTCAGCCTCATCAGAGTATAGACTGTCATTGTTGGACTACCTGGGCTATATCATGGAGGCCAGTACAGGGGAATCAAGACAGGATACATGCTTACTGGACTTCATTCAGGGGACCATGGGAGGGAAAGACCCCAGTGTGGAGCACAAGAGCAGGATTGAAGGTTGTTTGGGCTTTCCAAGGAGGAACCTTTGAGCACTTCCTTAAGGAAAATATGACATCTTTTAGAAAAAAAATTTATCCAATTCAGGTGATTTGCGTATGTGTGTAAGTATATATTTTATGCATATATATAAATGAATAAGACTTTTTTTCTCTTTAGGTATTGTCTGTCATCGTCTGTAACTTGTGTGTGTCAAAAATTCCTCTAATACTCTGTTCTTTCCTTTTCTTTTTTTGAACAAGCCACTATCAGACTTGTGGACTAATATGGTAGTTGACGAAACACTCAAGTAATCCTTATCTGTTCACACTCTATATCATAGAGCTACAGAGTTAGAATTCTTTGTAAAAGTGTCAGCATGTATTTTTTCATTATTGAAAAATGAACTATATGATCAAACTCAGTGTTCATGAGCAATGTTGATTTTTTACTAGAAACCCCACTATGTAAACATTTCAGTTATGATTAACTGTTATAAGTAGAGGTACTTGTAAGTCTGTGGCCATTCCATTTCTGGAGGATCAAGGCTACCAAAGAACATGAAACATGATAGAGCCATTAAACCTACCACTTCCGATCCTTTGTCGCAGCACTTATTTCTACTATTTTAATGCAGGAGAGGTTGTAATTGAACTTTTTGCTTACATTTAAGAGGGTGCATTTGGGGCTGGAGAGATGGCCTAGCGGTTAAGAGCGCCGACCGCTCTTGCAGAGGACCCGGGTTCGATCCCCAGCACCCACATGGCGGCTGAGAACCGTCTGAAACTCCAACTCCAGGAGAACTCCAGCTCCAGGGGAATCCGAAGCCCACTTCTGACCTCCGCGGCATTGCACGNAAAAAAAAAAAAAGCAATATAGGAGGAATTGCCATACAAGACTTCAAACTATATTACAAGGCTATAGTCATAAAAACAGCCTGGTATTGGCACAAAAACAGGCCCATAGATCAATGGAACAAAATTGAAGATCCAAACCTAAGCACATCCAATTTCAGCCATCTTGTATTCGACAAAGGAGCCAAGAAGACTCAATGGAGGAAAGACAAAATCTTCAGCAAATGGTGTTGGCATAACTAGATCACCACTTGTAGAATAATAAAACTATACTCCTAACTCTCACCATGTAAAAAAAAATCAATTCCAAATGGATCAAAGACCTCAATGTGAAACCTGAAACTCTGAAAATGATAGAAGAAAATGTTGGTAGTGACCTACAAGACATAGGCATAGGAAAAGACTTTCTAAATCAGATAGCAGCTGAGCAAAAAAAATAAGGTCAGCAATTGACAAGTGGGACCTCATTAAGCTTAAGAGCTTCTGTACAGTGAAAGCAACAAAGAGTTGAAGAGAAAATCCAGAGAGTGAGAAGAAACCTTCACCAGTGATATGTCTGATAGAGCATTAATATCCAGAGTAAATAAACTACTCAAAAAAAAGGAGGAAGAAAACAAATGGCCCCCAAAAGATGGAGTAAAGAGCTGAACAGAGACTTCACAAATGAAGAAGTAAAGATGGCTGAGAAACATCTTAAAAAGTGTTCAACATGGCTAATAATTAAGGAAATGCACATTTAAACCACCTTAAGATTTCATCTTACTCTGGTAAGACTAGCTATGATACAGAAACAAAGGATACCAAATGCTGGAGAGGTGGTAGGGAAAGGGGAACACCATTCACTACTGGTGGGAATCCAAACTTGTGCAACCCCTATGGAAAGCTGTGTGGAGAACTCTTAAGAAACTGAAAATGAAGCTGTGCATGGTAGTACATGCTTTTAATCCTAGCACTCAGGAGGCAGAGGCAGG
Source organism: Rhizomys pruinosus (assembly GCA_009823505.1). Taxonomy (NCBI): domain Eukaryota; kingdom Metazoa; phylum Chordata; class Mammalia; order Rodentia; family Spalacidae; genus Rhizomys; species Rhizomys pruinosus. The sequence goes on from VZQC01015743.1 coordinate 3,115,875, forward strand.
TGAATCTGTGAATTCAAAGCCAGCCTGGTCTAGAGTAAGTTCCAGGTCAGCTGGGGCTATAGAGAGACCCTGTTGAAAGAAAGGAAGAAAGAAAGAAAGAAAGAAAGAAAGAAAGAAAGAAAGAAAGAAAGAAAGAAAGAAAGAAAGAAAGAAAGAAGAAGGAGGGAGGGAGGGAGGGAGGAAGAAATTGAAAATGAGCCTACCATCTGACCCATTTATACCACTCCTGGGTCTATACCCACAAGACTCATCCTATCACAGAGATACATGCTCATCTATGTTTATTGCAGCTCTCTTCACAATAGTAAAGAGCTGGAAGCAACCCAAGTATCCCTCAACTGACGAATGGATAGAGAAAATGCGGTACATCTACAAAATGGAATTCTATGCAGCAGTAAAGAAAAATAACATCAATTGACAAATGATACCTCATTAAACTCAAAAGCTTCTGGACACCAAAAGAAACAATCAAGGAAATGAAGAGATATCCCACAGAGTGGGAGGAAACATTCACTGAAGAAACATCTGACAAAGCATTGATTTCCATAATATGTAAACTACTCAAAAAACAAAGAAGAAAGAAAACAAGTGACCCACTCTCAATAGATGGAACAAAGAGCTGAACAGAGACTTCACAAGTGAGGAATTAGAGATGGCCGAGAAACACCTTAAGAAGTGTTCAACATCACTAATCATTGAGGAAATGCAAATCAAAACCACTTTAAGATATCATCTTACTCCAATAAGACTGGCTAGGATCAAGAAAACAAATGATACCAAGTGCTGGAGAGGTTGTGGGAAAAGGGGAACACTCATTAACTGCTGGTGGGAATGTAAACTCGTCCAGCCACTGTGGAAAGCAGTGTGAAGAACCCTTAGAAGACTTGGAATGGACTTGCCACCTGACCCAGCCATACCACTCCTAGGCATGTACCCTCAAGACTCACCCCACTACAGAGATACATGCATGGCCATGTTTATTTCAGCTCTCTTCACAATAGCAAGGAGCTGGAACCAACCCAAATGCCCCTCAACTGATGAGTGGATAGAGAAAATGTGGTACATCTACACACTGGAGTTCTATGCAGCAGCATAGAAAGATGACATTATGAGCTTTGCAGGAAAATGGCTGGAGCTAGAAGACATCATGCTGAGTGAAGTAACACAGTTCCAGAAAAACAAACGACGACTGGTATCCCTCATCTGTGGATGCTAGTGCCAATTACCTAGTTATAAGTATTTCTTGTGCATGGCCCCTTGAGCTTTTGTCTAAGCAGTTGGGAGTGATGCATATTGCAAACAACAACAACAGAAAGGACTGCATCGAAGAACTGACTGAAACAGTGAACTTCTGCTCAAAACAGTCAACTTCCACATGGAGAATATCTAGAAAGACCGAGAAAGAGATGAAAAGCATGTTTGGCAGAATACATGAGCTCTGGTGGGGTGGAGGGATAGGGTGGGGGACACAGGTCTAGATTTGATAATCTTGTACAAAATATATATTTAAAAAAAAGAAAGATAACATCATTAACTTTGAAGGTAAATGGATGGAACTAGAAGCCATTATGCTAAGTGAAGTAACACAGTCCCAGAAAAAAACAAAGGACAAATGGTATCCCTCATTTGTGGATGCTAACACCAATGTTAATGTTATGTTATATTTCTTTGTATCTGAAGGTAATTGTGCTCTTATAATGTGATTCCCTCAACAGGCTGTAGAATTAACTTTACCACTTATTTTCAGACTTTGTAATTGTGGTATATGGGTGGAGGATATGTATTCATATTTTAAAGTAATATAAAATTAAAGGGAAAAATGTGAACTCCTAAACATATTTTGGAATTAACATACAGCTTATTTTCAGAGGTCGTAATTTTGGTGTGTATGCGACATTTATATAGGCATATTTTGGAGCAATACAAATGGGAGGGAACAACAACAACAAAAGTACTGGGTCAAAGAACTTACTGAAACAGTTAACTTCTGCCCAAACAATAAACCTCTTCAGAGAAAAACTTTAAAAAGACTGAGAAAAAAGATGAATACATGAATGGCAGAAAGCCGAAGTGGGGTGGGAAACATGGAAAAGGGAAGGTGTCTAAACTGGACTGAGAAATGATGTATGAAATACACAAAACACCAATAAAAATATTTTATTAAGAAAAAAGTACATAAAACTTCAATAAAAGTAAATTAATTAACATATAAAAACAGCATGTGACTGGCACAAAAGTAGACAAGTAGATCAGTGGAACAGAATAGAAGGCTCAAACATGACTATGTAAAATTTCAGCTCCCTGGGGCTGGAGAGATGGCTCAGCAGTTAAGAGCACTGACTGCTCTTGCAGAGGACCCTGGCTCAATTCCCAGCATCCATATGGCAGCTAGGAATGGAGAGGCAGAGGCAGGTGGATCTCAGTGAGTTCAAGGGCCAGCGTGGTCTACAGAGTGAGCTCCATGTCATCTGGGACTAAAGGGAGACCCTGTCTCAAAAATATAAAAAAAAATTCAGTTCCCCGATATTCAACAAAGGTACCAAGAATACACAATGGGGAAAAAAACAGCATCTTCAACAAATGATGCTGATAGAACTGATTCACCACCTGTAGAAGAATAAAATTGGATCCTTACCTTTCTCCCTGCACAAAAGTCAACTTCAAGTGGATCAAAGATCTCAATATAAAATCTGAAACTCTGAAACTGCTAGAATTCATAGACAGTACTCTCCAAGATGTAGGTGTAGGAAAGGGCTTTCTTTTTTTTTTTTTTTCCTATGACCAACTCTGGTAATGTTTAATCCATTAAATTTTAAAACTTTCATAAGTACAATGTTGGCATTACATGATTATCTACCAGTTGGTACAATTTACACTAAGTTTAATATTTAATCATTTTTGCAAGGACATCACGTGTAAAAAGATCCACATTCGACAGGTGGATACTGAAACAGTCCTGAACTACACTTTCAGGGTGGTTTGATCACGATATTTCTGATAAGGATCATCAACATTCCAGTTTCGCCTCTTCCAGAAGGATGTTGTCATTTTGTCTAAGAGTTTACTCTGGGTCTTATTGCAGAATACAAATTCTCTCAAGCTCCTCTTTCTTCCAGATGACTTTTTCCATAATTTTTTTTCTATGACAGCTTTTAGAGTCTTGCTCTTGCCTCTCCGTGTGCTGCAGTATGTTAAAGTTCTGACTGGCAGCTTCAGGACACTGGGAGACCGGGGAACACTCTATTAACAACTGTTGCAGTATGCCCACATGTCAGGTTTCTGAGAGATGTGAAGAGGCTGGGAGCACAGGAAACAACTGGTGTCTGAATATGTCTGAAATGGATGGTACGCAGGGTAGAATTAAGACAGGCATTCTTGGCACAGTTCCGATAGTTTGAAGATGCCAAAATAGTTAGGGGTCGTAAGATTCCTGAAGCCACTCTCACCATACCTGCAAACAGGGAGGCAGCTATCTTGCCAGGAAAGAACTTTTTTTTTTTTTTTTTTGGTCTTTTTGAGACAGGGTCTCCCTGTAGCCCCAGCTGTCCTGAAACTCATTCTGTGACCAGGCTGGCCTTGAACTCACAAAGATCCGCCTGCTTCTGCCTCCCAAGTGCTAAGATTAAAGGCGTGCACCACCACACCCCACAAGGACTTTCTTAATAGGACATCAGTTGCTTTGTCATTGAGTTCAACAACAATCAGTAAGTGGGAACTCATTAAGCTACAAAGCTTTTGTACAATGAAAGAAACAGCTAAGGAAGTGAAGAGGAAACCCACTGAGTGGGAGAAAGTCTTGCCTGCTACACATTCGACAGAGGATTAATATCCAGAACGTACAAAGACCTCAAAAAACAAAGTAGCAACAGTTTACTTTGTGGTGACAGGTCATCTGTGTTATGAGCACAGCCCTCTCTCACGGAGCTGTCTTGCTGCCAGGAGGCCAGGAATGGAATTGAAACCATGCAAAGTAGATAAAATCTTTGCTCAGCTCACATTGGAGCTGGGCAAGTGATTCTACCTAAGTGTCAGGTTAAAGGAGCATCAGAGTCAAACTAACTCATCTGTAAAACATGAGATGTTACATGGAAACTGCTGTATATACCTAGCATATATCAAGGGTTCAACAAACGTTAGCTGCTTCTTCACACAGAAAGTGCTTCACGGCTTCGAAGTGTGGCCAGTGTGTCTCAGAACTGGATACTCCTAGAGGTTCCCTAGTTTACACCTTTGTTTAAACGTTCATATAGGGAAAAAAAAATAAAAAGGCTTGAAAACACCCAGACTAGCAAAGGACCTGAATGTCCTTATGCAAATTCTGTCATGAGTAGAAAGCTCTTTGCTTCAACAGGGAATTTAGAATCTATGTTCCTGTGAGTCTATCATCTTTGGTGAGAACTCCATAAACACTGGGCTTGGATATAACCACAGATAGTGCATGTGTTTGGATGTAACCACAGACAATGCCTGTGGCTCTGGGTCCTACCTTGTCTGTTTCTACCCAGGCACTGCCTGACTTTTTTATGCCAGTTTTCTAGAAATCAGAATCAAGTAGTCATCCAAAGATCCATTCTTCTCTTCCCTGTCCTGCTGAGCCCTATTTCATGAGACTAATACAAGACAAAATGGAAAAGTGGTCATGAAAATTTTATGCAGCAAGGAGTATTTTATAGATGAGGAATGCATCCTACTTATATCAAAACCAGAATATTGATGGCATAATTTATCATATTCATTTACTGTCATGTATTTAGGTTATATATTCTGCTTGGTAATTTATAAAAATATTTCAAACAAATCCCTAACCTTATAGGGATTAGATACTTGTCATTCATCTGACATTTTAATTTTTCATAAAAGAGAGAAATTAATCAGTAGAACAACTAGAGAATATGAAAGCAGACAAGCTTTTTAAGTTTTGAAGCAGCAAGCATTCATTAGGGAAATAAAAACAACACACTTTAAATTTGAGGTCAGAGCTCCATAAAATACCTACATTTCCTGGGAAATTGGTTTTTAGTAAACCACAGGCAAGGGCATGCTTGACTTGGCTATATTTTCTGTAGACTATCATATAAACTGTATTTAATATCAAGCATCTTTTTCTCTTCTTTTCAGACAGGGCTTATGGTCCCCTCTGCAGGCACTTTGAGAGAATCAATAAATTTAGTTTCTTCCATTAGTAGGGAGCAATCAGAAATCAGATCTAAAGATTAATATATTCCTTCTTAGTTGTAAGTCAGAAGCCTAAAGGGAAGGAACTGAACTTTGTTTTGCTTTAAAGTGATTTCTAGTGGACAGTCTGGATGAGCTCGGCTTATTGGACCTTAAACTGTGGATTTCCCCTATTTTATAGTGGCTATCAGTATGTTGTTGCTCTTTTTTATTAGGGCATAATATTTGTATATCTGTGTGTGTGTGTGTGTGAAAGTGCACACAATTGTGTGTGTGTGTGTCTGTGTGTAAGCCAGAAGTCAACCACAGATTCCATTTCTCAGGAACTATCTACCTTGGGTTTCTTGAGGCAGAGTCTTTCTCTCTGGCCTGGAACTCACTAATCATTTATTAGATGGGTTCTGAGGATTGAACTCAGATCCTCAGGCTTATACAGTAAACACTTTACCAACTAAACTATCTCCTCAGCCCCTATTTGGAAATATTTGTGGAGGACATTGTGGTAATTTGATACATGTTGCAATCTGTAATAATCAAATCAGGATTGATTGACTGATTATTCAATATTCACTTCATGTACTTAGAATTTCATACTTTGGAGTCATTTTGAAAGATACCATGGATTATTTTAACCAGTAGTTATGTACTCTGCTTTAGAAAACAAGTATTGATTCTTCTACTTTTAGCCATGTTTTGTTGCTCCTCTTTAATTTCTTTCTGTCTCCTTTCCTTGTACCCTTCTCAGACTCTGGTAACCACCATTCCATCCATTCTCTTGGAGGATGACTCACTAGTTTTCACAAATGACTGAGAATGAATGATATTTGTGTCTCAGTGTCTGGATTGCTTTGTTTAATTTTAATATACTGTAACAACTTCCACTTATAGTATGTGTCATGTGTGGGAGAGGTGCACATGGACTCTTGATCTCTTTGATAAAGAAATTTAAAACAGAATTAGAGATACACTTGAGGAAAAATTTTGAAAGTAACATAGAATGCCCAAAGTGTCAGGGAAGCTGAAGATCTTTGTGGATGCTGGGATGAGAGAGAGAGAAAGTGAGATTGAAAGAAAGAGAGGGAGGAAGATAGAGAGAAAGAGAGAGAGAGACTATATAGACAGCAAATACACACACACACACACATACATAAATATACATATATATATAATTATAATATATATTATATAATTATACACCTTGGAGGATGTGGTGGATGTGGTGGTGGGCCTACCCAGAAAAAAGAACCAGGTGCTTGGGGATCTTTGTTCTTTGTGGTTTTTATTAGTGGGACACAAAATTTTATTAGTGGGACACAAAATTGGCTTCTTCCTGAGATGATGTGGGTCTTGGACAGGAAAGCAGTGTTCTACTCTTTCAGGCTTACCAAGGAGGAAATAGGAAATATTTAACTTTAATATCATTTGTTTTAAACTTGCTACTCTGTGTGGCTTAGAACTCAGAAAGTGGGTATAAATGAGAAGGAATAATCATTAATCGTGTTTATTATTATCAGCACACTAAGAATGAATAACTAACAGAATATATTGTCACAGCATGAATCATTTGCGAATAGTTCCTAGGCTGGGATTGGGACCTGCTGCCCATTTCCCTTGTTGTGTATCGGGTTTTTGTCTGATTGAATCAACATGGGCCTTGAGCATTCTGTCGCCATTGTTGGAAGTTTGTGAGCAAGTTCCCAGTGACCTGAAAGCCTGTTTCCTTATACTCATGCACCAACCCTCGTTCCTGCAATCTTTCCGCCCCCTTTTCCCCAGTAGTCCCTGAGCCATGGGTGGTGAGATTTATTAAAGGAGTCCTATCTAGGGACATGCACTCTGCACTCTCTTATTCTTTTTTAATTTTTAAAAAAATTTTAATTTTTTATCTTTTATTGAAGTCTTGTGCATTTCCTACATCACTTCTCAATCCAATCCAGACTCATTTCCCCCTCCATGCCCCCCGCCCCTCCCAGGTTCATGCAGTCTGCCATATGTGTCCTATATCCCCTTCTGAGTCTTTTCAAAGTTTTTCAAAGCAGACGATTATTTTTTGGAGGCGAAGAACTTTACTGATTCAGTCAGTTCCCTGTCCCAGTTCTTTCGTTGTTGTTGTTGTTGTTCCCTCCAATCTGTATTGTTTCAACATATGCATTTATGTACATCACATATGTACTAAAATCATGTCATCTGAAAATAAACTGTTATTTCCAAATTATATTCACATTTTTCCCTTTTCATTTTATATTGCTCTAAAATATGCAAACATATCCTCCACCCTTGTACCAAAATTATAAATCCTGAAAATAGGTAGTAGGTTAATTCTAGAGCCTATTAGGGATTCACATTCTAAGAGCACAGTTACTTTTAGATAAAGAGAAATATAACATTAATGTTACTCAGTTTGCCTTACTCGATCCACAAATGAGGAATACCATTCATCATTTGTTTTTCTGGGACTGTGTTACTTCACTTAACATAATATCTTTTAGTTCCATCCATTTACCTGCAAAGTTCATGATATCATCTTTCTTTTCTGCTGCATAGAACTCCATTCTGTAGATACACCACATTTTCTCTATCCACTCCTTGGTTGAGGGGCCAGTTGTGACTTTCTGTGTGCATCATACTGTGTTGTATGAAGAAACTTCAATAGTGAGAGTTGAGGGCTGTATTGGTATTCTTCCTACCTCCTGCTATTCTGTGTTTCATGAGCCTTAGGTATAGATGTTCCATTGTAGATGTGTCATTTAGGGCTGGCATCTCTCATATACATATAATCTGTGTGTGACCAGTTGTGGAACTCTGTAATAGTGTTCATCCATTGCAAAAACAACAAAAAAGGCTTCTTTGATGAGTGGTGTATGGTATACTCATCTGAAAATATAAAGATCCGTATTTAGCAGACAGTAAGAAATTTCATTTGTCTAGAGATATGACAGAGATAGAAGTTTCTCTAGGATCTACGACCTCTCAGCCATGTGTACTTGGCTATATTTACAGTGCCACCTGTGAGTTCCCACTAAAAGGGTTTTAAGTCCAATTAGAAAGTTTTTGATTACCATCAATATAGTTGACTGTGTCAGTCCTTGTAGTTATTGGGCTTTACAGCATGGTTGGGCCAATGATTAATTTCCCCCCTTAGCAGTTTGCATACTAACCCTTACAACTATGAGAGCTTCAGGGAGAAGGCTTCCAGACCACTCACGTCCAGCTCCCTTGTTCCAAGTCCTATGTCCAAAATATGTCCTGTCTTCAACATGGTCTTACCTTCAAGTTCTGGGAGGTAATCAAGGGATGTGGCAATAGCCTGTGTTATTTTGGGAGTCCCTTGGACTACCCTGACCAGTAACTTGAAGGGAGGTTTCTCCTGTCTAACACAGTGCTCCTAGTTTTTATTCAACAATGTTTATGTTTTTATTCAACAATGCTGAGGTTCTTCTGGGTCATTTGTGGTCCCTATGAATTTAAGGATTTTTTTCTTAGGTTTGTAAAGTAAGGGTTGTCTGGAGGAAGTCACTTTGAGCAGCATACTCATTTGGCAATGCTGATTCTGTCCTTTTTTAGTGTTCTCTAGCTGGGCGTGGTGGAGTACACCTTTAATCCTAGCACTTGGGAGGCAGAGGCAGGCGGATCTTTGTGAGTTCAAGGCCAGCCTGGTCTACAGAGTGAGTTCCAGGACAGCTGGGGCTACAGGAAAAGACCAAAAATAAAATAAAATAAAATAAAATAATTTTTTTTCAGTGCTTTAGATTGACCTGTCACAGAAAGAATTGGAATGAACTGGTCGGTTCCAGCCTAAAGGGGAAAGTGTTGGTTGGTGCTAGCTCTTTCTGGCTTTTGAGCTTCAAAGCTCATTCTAGTATTTGATGTGGTTCAATTAATGATGTTTTCATTTTTGACAAATTCAAAAAAAATGTTTAAAGTCAAATATAAGGGTAATGTCATTACTAACAATGTTTTAAATGATTAGTAACATGTTAGTGTATTTACATTGTACAAAATGATATGTTTCATAATGCCATTTTTCATTTAAATATATCCTGCAGGGTGTCAGTATTGATCCCCATTCCATTTTTTCTCTGTTAATTCTCTTCCTCTTTCCAAACATATATGTGAGAAAACATACAGGAATTTGCTCTCCTGGGTGTGGCTTATTTTACTTAATATGATGACTTCTAGTTCTAGTTTAAGTCAGACAAAAATATGAATATAGGGGCTGGAGAAAAATAAAAGATGAATATAATTCTGTCAAATATATTTTTTTCTTCATCCATTCTGCTGTTATGGGCACATAGACAGGGTTCCATAACTGGGCTATTGGGACTTTTACACAGTAAACAGAGATGTACGAGTATCTCTGTGAATGTCAATTTAGATTCCTTCAGGTATATTCCCAGAAGCACTATGTAAAAGCTCTACACTTAGTTCACCCACAATGCATCAGGACTCACTTTTTCCTGCATTTGTTGCTTGTTTGTTTTTAAATAGTAGCCATTCTGACTGACAAAATACACTCTCCGTATAATCTTGACTCACATTTCCCTGATAACTAAGCATGTGGAGCGTCTTCTGCATAGTTGTTTTATGTTTTCATCTCTACTTCATCTCTCAAGTAGTGTTTGTGCATTTGCCTTACTGCACGTTCCCTCTTACCTTCTCTGGGCAATTGAGGATCCAGAGAGGAAGTTGCAACTTGCTTAGCTCTTTCTTCTACATTGACTTTCAGACTCTGTGCTGCTGAGGGCTCCTAGGATTTCCAGAATTCTCTTTCAACCTGTCTCTAAAATACTGTTCTTTGTTGACCTGGCTCTTCTCTGTGGCAGAGTCTGGAACAGGGCACCTTTCTTGAGTCGGTTTGGATCGTCATTATCATCTTTTGATCCAAAATAGAATAATGAACTTCTTCACTCGTCCATTTGCCCATTTAATATGTGTTTGAGGCTCAGATTTGGGTAGGGGTTGTATTGTATGGTAGATAGGTCCTCAATGAAACTTGTCCTCCAGGAACTCTTTAAAAGTGAATTTTTAACTTAAAATGCCCATCCTGTGTTTATCCTCATGATGTGACCTGTTGAAAATCGTTCTCTTGGCTTCGGCCAGAATTAAACTCTGGAAGAGTGGAGCGGCACTGTGTGGCTGTGTGCACAGGATGTCGAGCTGTGTTTCTAGAACCAGTTCTGACATTACTTTCCCCTAGGACCTCAGACAACTCTGAGGCAATCTCAACTTCTGCATCTCTTCTTCTGAAATAAGTGGGTGGAACAAGGTGATCTCGAAATTCTCTCAGACTCTGCAATTTCTGATCAATAACTGTCTTGGTATTAGTCACTTCTACACATGAAGGCTTGCCAAGTCCTCCCAGCAAATGAACAGAGGATAGAAATTGAATCTAAGCCCTTTGCCATTCTTGATAAATCTGAAGCAACACCCTCCTGAGGGATTGATTAAATAACTCCCACAGACTTGAACTAGTGGTTGGGTAGTTATTAGGTCTGCTTATTATATTAGTTACTTTTCTGTTGTTGTGATAAAACACAATGATCAAGAGAACTTTCAGAAGGAAGATTTATTTGGCTTATAGTTCCAAAAGGGTAAGAGTCCATCATGGTAGAGAGGCATGGTGGCAGGAGATGGCTGAAACAGAAAGTAGAGCAATCACATCTTCAAGCAGGCACAGGAAGCAGAGTGAGACAGACTGGAAGTGGGCATGCTAAGGAAATACTGGACCAAAACAAGAACAAAATCCAGCAGGGCGAACACCAAATCCAGTAGCTCCATCATGTCCAACCTTGGAGACTTTTCTTCCAAAGGGCTTAGATGACCATCCTCCTCCTGCCTTGCTGCATCCAACGTGCATCTCTCTCGGGCTGGTACCACTCCTTGTGTGCAGCTCTCCTTGGCAGATGTCTCATGTCTCTAGTGTCTCCAGCCTCTTGGAGTCTCCACTGCCAACCAGGCTTCAACTTTACAGCTTCGCAGAATGGCTTCTCAGGGCCCCTTGGCCTGCCTGGGCTTTCTTTATGCTCTCTGAAACCGTGGGGGAAGAATGGATGACCCCTTTACTCATGGACTTATTCATTCCTTTAGTTGAATTGGTTAACGATATTTCAATATTGTGAGTTTTATTCATAAAGTGTGTGAATGCATGACTCAGTTTGCAAAATGAAAGGATTTAGCAAGACTGGATTACATTCCCACATGCTAAGAACTGGCTGTATACATAGGATCTTTCATGAATGAACTCAGTCAGGTCTCCACAGTGCTGACCAGTCTGTTGCCCTTTACAAAGGTTCCTTTCCTTCTTTCTGTTACTTGCCTTGGCCTTTGAGGCAATGAGTTTGTGAACTTTATGCAGGGGACTTGATGGCTTTGCGAATCTGTGTGTATGCCTGACTGTGTGGAAGGGAAGAAAGGAATACGTTTCATATAGTTTACAAAGGGGTTAGAGAGCAGCAGAGTAGAAGACCTAGGCTCAACAGCCAGCATCAAGGGAAAAAAAACATGGAAAGTAAGAAGTAGGCAAAAATCACAGATAAGCTTTATCCTCAATGAATAAGTAATTAAAATTTTAATTTAGTTCTTATGTCTGTGAATGGAAAAAAACAGAAATGAATATGTCATTCAAAGTTTTTATTTAAATTATTCATCATCATTAGCTTTGTAGATGTTTTCTCTCTTTGTTTTGTCAGTCTAATAACCACAATAAATACAGATACTTTCAGATAAAATTCATGCTGTGGGGGAAGAAAGCTTGCTAATGAGAAATGATATATGACTTTCTTTAATGTCTGGCTCTATAAAAAAGATCACACACCTAAAGTGGATCATTTTCATGCTCTTTAAGTTCTCTGACCTCAGATTATCTGGCTACCAGCTCAGGTTGGCTAATTAAGGGTGAAAATAAGGAAAATTTTCTCTTTGCCTTTTAACTCTACAATTCTTTCTTTTTAATCCAAGCCACTTTTTTACAGTTCATTCTTCAGTCATTTCACCATGATTATTTCTATTTCTTCATTTATCTATGATTCCATCTGTGACTATGATGCATTATTTCTTTTTCTTTTTATCTTTATTTTTGTAGTTTGAATAGTATTCCATATGGAAGATTTGTACATATTTTATTGCATTCATTTTTAGATACATGTCACATTTATGTTATGTTTAAAGACATTTAAAATTTTTCAATATTTTTTACCTCTTCCAAGAAAAATGGACTATTTCTTTCCTTAATTCCCCAATTCCCTAAACACATTCCCTCAAAGTATTTTAGTCTTTCTTATTCTTGGATTAACTAAAGGAGTTCAGATTAATAAAAAATAAAAAGCACCAGTTGAAGCATGTGTGTGTGCGTGTGTGTGTGTGTGTGTGTGTGTGTGTGTGTGTGTGCTTGGGTGCACCTGCATGTGGAGACCAGAAGTCGGTGTGAGATTTCTTCCTCTAGTGCTTGCTTCTCTGCTCTAGTTTTTGAGACAGGGTCTCTCACTGAACCTGGACTGGCACACCTGCACAAATGAGATACCTTTTGTCTCTACTTCCTTGACACTGGTATTATAGTATGTTGCTGCCATAGCTTTTGTTTGTTTTTGTTTTGTTTTTCTTTATATATGTGGGCCCCTGGGATCCAAAGTTGGATTCTCATGTTTGTAGGATGGGCAATTTACCAACTGAGCCCTCTTCTCAGCTCTTATCATACTTTTAAAAATATAGTATTTTTATTAATTCTTTGAGTATTCCACACATTGTGAACACAATGTATTTTGATCATATTCATAATCACACAGACCACACCTCCCCCTAACTACTTCTCAGTCCATCTCTGCCCCTGACCCTACCCTTACCTCATGCAAATGTCCTGTCCTCCTTTAGTTTTATATAGTCCACTGAGTCCACTGTCCATGCACTCCTGGGTGTAGGGTAACCCACTAAAGTACTGTCAACCTACCAGAACCTACATCCTTAAAGAAACCTGACTCTCCCTGTCCTCCAGAAGCAATCAATTGTTAAGAGCTCCTCTGCTAGGGGCGGGGACTCATGAGTCTCTCACACGTCTCCATTCCAGAATGTTGGCTGGTTTAGTCTTGAACAGGTCTTGTGCAGGCGATCACAGATCACAGCTGCTGTTGGTGCATGAGGACCAGTCATGTCCAGAAGACACTGCTTCACTCTGCTCTTTCCTGATCTCTGGCTCTTAACGATCTTTCTGTCCCCAGTTCTACAATGGTTCCTGATCCTTCTGGAGAGAAGTGTGATAGACATGTCCCACCTGCAGCTGAGCACTCCACAGACCTTTTTTTTTTTTTCTGCACTCTGATGAGTTATGAAGTTCTGCATTAACCATTGTCCAGTGCACAGAGAAATTTCTCTGATGAAGTCTGAGAGTTACACTAACCTGTATGTATAGAGATACAACCTTAGAGGGAAATTTGATACTTTATTCATTTAGCAAAATAGTAGTCGGAGGTTCAACCCTCAATTCTCTGAGCCCCCTCACAATCGTGGATTCTTGGCCAGAGTTACAGTGCTAAGCATGTGTTTCCTCTTTTAGAGTAGGCCTTAAATTCAGTCAGAACTTGGTCGGTTACCTCCGTATCATTTGTGCCACTATTTGCACCTATGGGAGTATGTTGCCACACCAATCATTATTGCAGCTCACAAGATTCACAGCTGGGTAGGATTGTTGCTAAGTGTTCTCCCCCAGCATCCTACACAGTAACTCCCAGGAAGACAAAAGCTAATCAGCATGAAGGAATCATCCTGATCAGTACCAGCTTGGTTTCCCCATGTCTTTTTACCAAAGTGTGTTGTATCTTCAAGCAAAGGTCTTATCACTGAGTTATGATGGTCAACTGAGAAAAACGGCATTAGTCTGCATTGTTTTAGAGACCTCCAGGTTACCCGCGTGTGACTCGCCAGGAGGAAGAGATCCTACTTAGAAACCTACTACTTCTGGGAGGAGAATCATCCCCTGTGTAGGATAATTTTAATTAAACTCTTTTTAATGAAGCTTGTAAAATAGTAGGCTTCCAAATGGCTCCTTCACACATCTGTAGAGTTACTGATCTGTCCCTTAATCCCCTCCCCTCCCCATTGTTCCCCTAAAATCAATCCCTAGGACTGATTTTTAGGGCTGGTGCTTGTATCTCAGTGGCAGAGTACTTGCTGTTTTTAAAATGCAAGCTACTTAAAGGGAAGAAACTAGAGAAGGCATAACATGGAGAATGTTATCTTCTACCCAAGAGAGTTTTATCTTTAAGGCAAGAAGCAGAGCTTTGAAGCTAGCACACCTTGTTCTGAGGTTGAGACTTTCTACAAACCTTATGTAAGGTCTTAACCTACTCCTGGTCTTTCCTCTGACAGCATCTTGCTCTGTGTTAGTTTTCAAGCTTATTATTTTTCCAGGAAGGCAACACTTTTTTCCTAAAGAAAAATAGCACCACATTGAGACTTTTTCTTCATCTATAGATAAGAAAAGTGTGATTTTCACAATTGATTTTCTTTCCTCTAGTATCTGAAAGATGAGTTGGCAGCCATATTTGATTATGTGACTCAGGACAAACTGCCATAGACAAGACAGTTACAGACTCACTGGAGAGAAGGAGATGGGTGGCATGTCATGGAAGGTTGCATGGAGCACAATGGAAGACACAGGGCAATCGTTGGACTTTCAGAGTGTACTACTGTTACCATTTAAGCTCTCCAGACAATCTTGGTGTCCTTAGCTATCAGTGTTTTATTAATTGTTTCATCACCATAAAGAATAGATCCTTGTACAGATTGTGAGCCATTGAAAGTGGAAGCAAGAGAGCTTGTTTTTTGTTTTTTGTTTTTTTGTTTGTCTTTTTGAGACAGGGACTCCCTTTAGTCCCAGCTGGCCTAGGGCTCGCTATGTAGACCAGGCTGGTCTTGAACTCACAGAGATCCCCCTGCCTCTGCCTCCCGAGTGCTGGAATTAAGTGTGTGCCATCAGAGCTTGTTCTTGGCTGTGGGAGCAAAACAACTTCTGTCCATGCCATTTTGGAACTTTAATTAATTCGAAGTGTGTTTGTTTTCATGATAAAAGTAAAAAAAGACCAAATATTATAAAAAATAGTTCATGATGATAATAGCAATCATTATAAATACAATACATTCTTGCCCTCAGAGATCAACTAAGTCCCAGGGGACTACATGTGTGGGCAGCTCTTGAAATGTCCTGCAAATGTGAGTTACCAGTCTTCCTGTGCAGGGAGGTCTTGGAGATCCATTAATGGGACTTCACCCAGTGTCCAGTCTATAAAGAAGAAAGACTATCCTGCTTCAAAAAGGGAAGCCTGGTCTAACAAGACCTGACTTTTTCCACTCATGGATGGAACTGGTAAAGGAAAAGCCAAATGGAACCAGGGGCTTCCCCCTCCCTCAAAAACAAAACAAAACAAAAAAAAAAAAAAACAAGAGAACTCTGAGGACCAGATCCTCAACTGACCTTGAGAAAACAAAAACCTTGGCTAATCTGGGCTAACTGTGTGGCCTTAAACATCCAAAAGGAAAGTATAACCAGAAATAATAATCAGTGAGACCTGAGAAATTGTACTTCAGGTATAAGACTTGAAATCTCAGCAAAAAGACAAAAAGGGAAAAAAAAAATACAACTGTTGTTTTGCCTGTCTTCAATTCTTATTGGCAGATGCATCTACTCTGTGGCTGCCACCACTTTTGCCATCTTTCAAAGACATGAGACACAGCTTTTCAACCTTCCAATATGGACCGAAGACTCACATCTCTCCAAGATTCCTCCAAATGTCAATGCCAGATGGTGACTTCTGAGACGTCCAGCTTGTGGACTGAGCTACTACTGAGGTTTCAGCCTCTTTAGAGTATAGACTGCCATTGGCGGACTACCCAGGCTGTATCACGGAGACCAGTACAGGAAGATCAAGACAGGACACAGTGTTTACTGGACCTCATTTGGGTGACCATGGGAAGGAAAGACCCCAGTGTGGAGCACGAAAGCAGGACCGATGGTTGTTTGGGCTTGCCAAGGAGGAGCCTTCAAACACTTCCTTAAGGAAAACATGACATCTTTCAGCCTAATTAAAAAAAAAAAAAAAGAAATCATAAGCTGAAGTTGCTAAAACCTGAGACGTCATAATCTTGATATATGTGTGCCATGCATATATGCATATTTTGGAGTGATACACATTGGAAGGAACAGCAACAATAAAAAAAAACTGGACCAAAGAACTGACTGAAACAGTTAACTTCTGCCCAAAACAGTAAACTTCTGCATCAAAATATTTTTAAAAAAGGCTGAGAAAAAGATGAAAAGTCATGTATGGCAGAATGCATGACGCATGAGCTCTGGTGGGGTGGGGGGCAAGGAAGGGGGAACGGGTCTAAAATTGATTGAGAAATGTTGTATGAAATGCACAAAACTGCAATAAAAATTGGCCTAAAAAAGAAAAAACAATAAATACAATACATACCAAAACAAATGGATAAGATCAAGGTGCTTTGGAGAATACTAGCTTTCTAGAATTCTATTTTATACAAAGGAGCTATGTTAAGCTCACATAAAAGTAATTTTTTTGTTTTATTTTTTTTCTGAGACAGGATCTTCCTGTGGCTCTGGCTGGCCTGGAACTCATTATGTAGGCAAGGCTGGCCTTGATCTCAGACAGTCTGATTGTCTCTGCTTCCCAAGTGCTGGGATTAAGATATGTCCCATCACACCCAGCTCAAGTTCATTTAAAATAATTTTTTTATTAATTTTTATTTATTTCTGTATGTGTATGAATGTACTGTCTGCATGCAAGTTTGTGCACCCATGTCGTGCAATGCCGCGAAGGTCAGAAGAGGGTCTCGGATTCCCCTAGAACTGGAGTTCTCCTGGAATTGGAGTTTCAGACGGTTCTCAGCCGCCATGTGGGTGCTGGGGATCGAACCTGGTTCCTCTGTAAGAGCGGTTGGCGCTCTTAACTGCTAGGCCATCTCTCCAGCCCCATTAAGCAGTGGTGCACACACCTGTGATTGAGGCACTTGGGAAGCAGACACAGGAAAACAACAAGTTTGAGACTAGCCTGGGCTACATAATGAGACCGCCTCAAAACCACCAAAGAAATAATAATAACAATAAGACAACCAAAATAGCAAAATGTAATTATAGCTATAAAGTTATACTATTATTTTATTATATAGAAATTAACATTCAGAAATTTTTTTGAAATTTGATTGATCAAACACTTGGCCTGTATGGATAAGAACCTGTTTGTAATATATGTGGACCAGTCAGCAAGCCTTCAGAGCATAGTTCTAATTCTTCCCATTTTATGTTCTCTGAATTACGCAATATTGATACACTTTTTCTAAAAATTTATTTTTATTTATGTGTATGTGTTTCTGTCTGTGAGTGTGTATGTGCACATGTGTGTGTGGATGTGCATGGAGACCAAAAGAGGGTATTGGATTCCACAGCATTTGAGTTACATGCGGTTGTGACTTTCCTGACATGGTACAGGAATTGAACTCTGGTCCTCTGCAAGAGTAGGCTCTTAACTGCTTATACAGCTCTCCAGCCCTGCGGCATCTTCCTTCTCCTTTTTAACCTGTTTTGACTAAACTAAGCACCTTCTTGGTAGCCAGGATGTGAACAAAATGCAGTCTTTCTATCTATGCCATTTATAGTCCAGGGGTGATATAGAAAATAAATGCTGCTGTAATGCATTATAAAGACTGTGGTTTTATTTTTTATAATATAGAAGTTTAATTAAGCTATGAAATTTTTATTTCATTTTTTAACAATAAGTAATAATTTATGAGTACAAGCATCCTTTGTGTAAAACCAATTTGCAAGCAGCTACACCCAAACCCACACAGCCCATGGGTCCCACCATACAGCTGGAGGGGCTTGTATGTACAATCATGTTGATCAAATAAGTGTCCAGTCTATATTGCTGTAGTTTCACCATTCACCCCAATCTCAGCCCTTACATTCTGCCATGGCCCCTCTTCTGCAGATTGTTCCCTAGGCTTAGAAAAGGGGCACAGGTGGACGAGAAGCAAAACAGTCTACTTTCTCTGGAGATGTCATTTTGGACTCTGATCAGTTCAGACTGTTTACTTTCATGGGTTGACAGTTTGTCCGGGAATAACCTTTCAATCCTACTAATGAAGCACAAGCAATTAGATGTATAGGCATTTAAACAGTACTAATTATTATGGTAGGTTACTTTGGTATAGACACAGATGTTTGGATGGTATGCTAATCCATGAATTATAGTTTTTCTGTAAAAGATGACAAGGTCTTACTGTGGCTTATAACATCTCCTAACCACTAGAGGATGTAAGCTTGTGGCATCAGCCATGAATTATTCCTCCAAGGAGAGAGCTAATAGCCAATTAGATTTGGGATATACAGACATATGGCTGCCACTGCTGCACAGTATTTCCAGGCAGGTGAGGTGTAGCTGGTGCTGACGGAGGAGTCTTGCTTGACTCAAGGAGACCTATATTTGCTTTATTGGTTTAGTGGCCTTTGGTAACACTCTCTGGAATTCCAGAGACCAACTGTACACTTGCATGTGTGGTCTCAATACATCTTTCCCATGCTTACATCAGGTCTTTGACAGCAGGGCCTTACCACCTCTCTTCTTGCAGGTATCCCAGTTTACAGGCAAGAAGCCTTTACTAAAGATTGTGATTTTAAGGATTAGTGTTTGGTTGTAGAGAGTGAGAGGACATGCGTGTGAAATAACTTATAGAAAATATCATGTTGTTCTTGGCAAAAAGAGAAAATTTTCTGGTATCAAGAAATTTAAAAAATACAAAAGGCAAGGAATTTTTCTCAAATATATAATAAAGTCAAGATGTATGAGAGCATTGTATTAAAATAGTGTTTATACAAATATTTCAAAGCATCTTTTGTGTGGTTATGGAGCTGGGCAGAATAATAGTGGTATATGCTGAGCCACTCATTTAAAAGTCATTATTGACAGTCTCCTTTTTGTCAGACACAGTTCAAAGCTCTGAAAAATACAGCTGTGAACAAAACTAATCCTTTTGCTCTTACCACATCCGGCTGCCCCAGAGGTGCATTGCACAGTTCTCAGAAGGCTTTTCATAAAGATGAGACATGTGCTTGGTGAGATTGTGCAATAGAGCAGCTCAGCTCTAATTGTAGCACATATTCTGATGAGGGGGAGACCATTCATAAAGCAAGTCATCCCAAACGTGCTGTGGAAAAACAAACAAAACAAGATATGAAAGAGGAGGAAAGAGCGATTTCAGTTTTTGTAGTCAGAACGAGAGTCCCTGATGGGGTACTGCTGTGTGCTTTGAGCTGACTCATGTTCTATGGGACTCATTCTGGCTTCTGTTTAGACAATAAGCTATGAAGGGCAAGAACAGAAACAGGGAGATAAAGGCAGTAGGGGACTGTGGGCAACAGACCTAGTAAGAGCTGGCCAGGCTTGGTCTGAGGGACAGCAGCACAGGTGGCGATGCATTTTGAAGCTACAACAGGAACTACTCAGAGTGGAAGCATCCAGGAACGCAAGAAGAAGGCAGAGAAACAACTGTCTCCTGGGTGTGGGTCCTACGAGGAAATGGAAGACTATAGGGGATATCAGACCTGATTTATATATGCAGAATTTCAGACACTGATTAGAAATCTGAAGGGACACTCGGCATAGAGGTTCAGGCTTGTAATCCCAAGTACTTATGGGGGCTGAGGAAGGAGGAACACAAGTTGAAGTCCTTCCTGGGAAACTTAACAAGAACCTGTATGGACATTTTTTAAAAGACATGAAATGACTAAGGATATAGCTCATTGCTAAACACTTGCTGGAAGAGAGCAACGGAACACAGGAACACAGAGGAGGAGAGGGACCCATAAGATCAAAGTATGTTTCAAAAAGTCCAATGAAATCTTCCTTTATTTGCCAACTCTGAATATTATATTAAGCATAATTATAGATATGCACTATTAATAAAATCACTACTTTTAAACAAAAAATATGAAAATCAATAAAGAATTTTTCCATGAAAAAATCTAATCTTTTTTTTTTACTAACTTTATTTATTTATTTATTTTATTGATGCTTTGTGTATTTCATATATCATTTTCCAATTCAGTTCAGGCATAGATCCCTTTCCCTTCCCCCCACCCCACCCCTACCCATCCCAGATCATGCATTCTGTCGTAACTTTTCTGCATTTTTCTCTGTTTTTTTTTTTGTTTTGTTTTGTTTTGGTTTCATTTTTTTTAACAATAAGTGATAATTTGTGAGTACTAGCATCCTTCATGTAAAACCAATTTGCAAGCAGTTGTGCCCAAACCCACGCAGCTCATGGGTCCCACATCCCACAGGGGGCTTGTATGTTCAATCTAATTGATCAAATGAGTGTCGCTGTCAGATCGTTAGTGAGTATTCAACCCATATTAACCCCAATCCGCAGCCCTTATATCTCATGCCCCCTCTGACCTGCAGAATGTGTTCCCCTATGGCTTAGAAAGTAGGGGCATACAGGTGGATGAAGAAGCTAGAACAGCTCACTTTCTCTGGATCGTTGTTCTTGGTCTCGTAGCCAATTCTGGCTGTGTTTCCTTTCATGGGCTGCAGCTTGTCCAGGGCATAACCTATTATACTGTTTAAATACCTATATATCTAACTTGTGTGCTGCTCTGTAGTAGTATCGAAAAAAAATCAAATCGTAAAATAACCATGTTTGGGGGCGGAGAGATGGCCTCCCAGCCCGGTTAGAGCACTGACTGCTCCTGCAGAGGACTCCAATTTGATTCCAGCACCGTCACATGGCGGCTAAGAACATCTTTACATCCAGTTCTGGGGGACTGCCCAATTCCTCTTGCTGACACCAAGGCAATTGCAACAACACATGGGCGAACCAACCTACATGCAGACATATCTCATACACATAAAAAATTCTAAACAATAAATAAAATAAAAAATAATCCTATAATGGACGGGCATAGCTTCTGGTGACCTCCTGATTGGACATTCCCTGCAGGGTTAGTGACTCTTTTCCCTACACTTGTAGAAATGAGGCAGAATATGCTGTAACTTGTGAGCTGTCCTAGTCACATGGGTAAAGATGATATTACAGAGAGCAGAACCAGAAGTCTCTAGCAAATCCTGATGAACCCACTGAAAATGCAGCTCCCCAAATCAGGAAAAACATGCATGGAAGTTCTTGCTTTCACCCATTAACAGCTAAGCTACAGGGACTAACTACAACGGCCATTTACTGTTTGTTCGTTTGTCTCTTTTTCTTCTTTCTTCTTTTTTTTTTTTTTTTTTTTTTTTTCAAGACAGGGTCTCCCTGGAGTCCCAGCTGTCCTGGAACTCACTCTGTAGACCAGGCTGGCCTTGAACTCACAAAGATCTGCCTGTGTCTGCCTCCTAAGTGCTAGGATTAAAGGCGTGTACGACCCATAACCCAAACACCTAGAAGGGATTTGGGACACTCAGACAAGTGACTTGAGGGCTGCAAAGCATGCGGTTTTGAAGGACATGGTACATACAAGAACAAGGTTAAAAGTAAGAGGGTGTTCTTGGGGAAGAGGTTAGTTTTTGTCAACTTGACCTAGATAAACCTGGAAAGAGGGGAGCTCAACTGAGGAATTTCCCCCATCAGATTGGTTTGGGGCCAGGTCTATGGGGCATTTTCATAATTTATGTGGGAAGACCCGACCCTCCTGGTTGCTGCTATCCTTGGGCAGGTGAGCCTGGACTGCATAAGAAAGGCAGCTGAGGAAGCCAGGGGAAGCAAGAAAGAAACTGATTTGTTCCATAGTGTCTGCTGTAGTTCCTACCTCCAGGTTCCTGCTGCGACTTCCGGCCTCAGCTTCCCTCCAGGACAGACTGTGAACACGTAAGATGAAATTAACCCTGTCCTCCCCAAGGTGCTTTTGGCGATGGTGTTTCACATAGCGACAGAAACCAAACAAGCAAGCAAGAAATAAATTCTAGACCCCTACACAGCCAAGACTCGGCCGAGCTGCCATGCCTATCTGGAGACTAGAATGTCATTGGTCATCCAGAGACTTCTGTTCTTGTCCTACAAGAATCGTCAGACAATAGGACCAAAGAAGAACTTGCAAAGTGCATGTACAGAAGCCAGGTAACTAACTCAGCACTTCACCAATGTGTGGATCAGATTAATGAAGTGCTACTCAAGAGCTAGCTCTCTCTCTGTTTACTGAACACCTAGCATGTGCGACCTTTCAGCTGGGTTATAATAGTCAGTCAAAAAAAAATTATTTTGATTTTATTTGCACATGTGTTTTGCCTGCATGTATGTAAGTAGGCCCATGTCATGCAAAGCCTGTGGAGGTCAGAAGAAGGCCTCAGATACCCTGAAACTGGAGTTAAGGACTGTTGTTAGCCATCATATAGGTGTGGGAACTGAACCTACATGCTCGTAACCACTGAGCAATCTCTCCTACAATAGTCAGTCTTTATGTGTAGCAGGGCATGACTATCCGTAATCACAACTACTAAAAAGGCTGAGGTAGGAGAATCACTTGAACCCAGAAGTTCAAGGAAAAGATGGAGTAATTCCACCCTATACAGATCCCTGTCTTAAAGCCTAAAGTCCCCAGTCATAAAGTAAAAAAACAGTGTGAGAAGACTCTGAAAACAGAAAGACAGCCTAAGAACTTTGGGAAATGAGGATTGTCGTGGCCAGGAGCTCCCTGGCTTTCCTTATTGCCTGCTGTGTATCCAGAACAGGAGGTTCAGGAGCCTTCAGCACCCAACCACAACCTGCTCAAACAAAATTGCTCCAACCAAGGTGTTATCCCTTCCCAAACACCAGGAAAACAGTAGACCAACGACAGAAAAGTCTTTTTGGTAATGCTCACCCTCCCCTAGCTAAACAACATCAACATTCCAGGATTTAATGGGAGTGTTTTTTGAAAGCAGAAAACCGATTTTCCATCCCAAGCAACCAAACCTTGCTCTGATCACCCAGGCCCTGTGTCAGTGGGGCCAGGTGAGAGCTGACTTCATCCCTCAGTGCACCTGGTGGCAGCAGGAAGTTTCAAATTTCCCTGAAAAGTGAGCCACCCAAACCAAGCTGGCTTCTGAGTTCTGATTACTCTACCATGGACCAGTGTCAGGACCTGATCTTGACCACTCTATAAATGGAACCGCAGTGTTAGTCTTTTGTATGTGGTTTCTTTTGTGTAACAGAACATTTCTGAGATTTATCCAAGTAGTTGTATTTGTCAATAGCTAGCTCTTTTCATTAATGAATGACATTCTGTTCTAATGAGTAGCATTCCCCTGTTGACGAACAAGTGCACTGTTTCTGGCTTGGATTTGTCGTTGGTAAAGCTCCTGTAACAGTTCCTGTACAATCTTTGTATGAGTATAATTGATTCTGCTTTGATAAAATGAACAACATTCTCATATAATATCTGGCCTGTGGCCATCTATATTAACCATCTCCTCTAAAATAATTAACCAAATAATTATCACAGCTTATTTTACTCCATGCTGTTTAAAATTGGCCCCAGTGTCAAGGAAAAGAACAGGAGAACTGGGTGTTATGAACCCAGCATTGTTGAAGAATGATATTTCAGCTCCAGCCAGTTGTATAAAATAGGGATTCATATTTCATTTGTTCAGTCCACCTATTGGATCTCACTAAGAAGCAATGCTTAAGATGAAGAGAAGCCCATCCTGTACACAGCTATTCTTTGACAGTGTGAATATTGTACCATTTAATTTGAGGGAGTTGGAGAATGGAGGCATATTATTGAATTCTCAGTTTTCAAGTATTGTTTTCCCAGATCCATTTCTGAAGTTGGAAATGATCAAGTTTCATCCAAGACCTTTGATCAGGTTTAAGATAAACAAAAAAGTTAATTATTTAACAACATACTAATAAGATGAACGAATATATACCAAATGAAACCTAATGAGAAATAAAGATATATTACCTATCGCTGGATGATGATTTAAAGGTTTCTTTTTCTTGGAAATCATAAAGAACAAGAGAAAACTGAACAGGTTGTTTCTGAAGGAAAAAATGAAAGTCATCACCTCAACATTGGACACATCACAAAATTATCCTGTTAACTCATAAGACACAGATAAGCACACAAACCAGAAATAATTTAATGATTAATACAGTGTAACTTATTTTGATGACCAGGATGTCTTGAAAGTCAAGTACCACAGGAAAGATTTAAGACACCTCATTGAATGGATCAAAGTAATCACTTTGCTGGAGGCAGTCGATGTAGATGGTTATTATTTGAGCATAAGAATTTATACAGTTTCTAAACTCCTACATCCAAGGGTTAAAATAAAAAATAAAAATTGAGCCATAATCTAGGCAGAGAACAAAAACTTCTCTTTCAGAAATTGAGTATAAAAATGTGGGTGAATATTTTAAATAATAAAGTATCCAGTGATACCCTAGTCACAAGCATTAAATTAAATCAGCTCTAGAGTCCCCATATAGGTTTCTATAGACTGGTACATTTGTTCATAAGTGCCTATATTTTCCTGAGGCAAGTACATTAACAATTATCAGAACCATCTACTAACATTATAATTTTATTTCTTGAGTCCGAGTCTCATTCTATATCCCAGGATGGCTTGGATTTATGGACTATGTAACCCAGGTTGGCTTCCAAGTCATCTGTATAAAGTTGTAGCCCCAAAGTTGCCATCGTCCAGACACATTCTGGAATGCTATGAATACAGGCCTCTATCACAAAACTTGGCCATTTAACTCTAGGGTGTGAATAACTGTTACTCCTCAGTATTTATGAAGGATTGTTTCCAGCAATCCCCATGAATACTAAAATTTGTGCAACCTCCATGCCTTCATATGAAACAATGTGATAAATGCCTATGAACTATACACAACTTCCCATATTCATTATGTGCTAGATCACTTATGTTATCTCATGCAATTTAAATGCTATCTAAAGGACTTCATACAATTTGTTGCTCCTGGATATTAGAATAAGAAAAATGTCTGACCATATAATACATATAAAATCTGATTTTTTTAGGACCACAGCTTGTTGACTCCCTGGATGCAGAAACTGCATGTTATGGTTAAAGTCACAGCTAATAGATTATTCAATTTACTTGGTATGTAGTTACATGCAAATGAAATTGGCACTTTAAGAAATTATTGTTAGAAGTTCATTTACTTATGTATTATAGTTTTCACTTTTAATATTTGCCAGAGCCTCTGCTGATTCTGATGACATTTTAGTAGCTCTCAGCATATATTGTGGTCTTACCTTACTGGTAAATGTAAATACATTTTTGCTTTTCATCATTTTTTAAATTTGTAGATAAAGCTATATGTGTTATCTATTTTACATGAAAAAATTGATAACCATGTTCATTAATTTCACTTCCCTTATACAATGAGAATAGAACTATTTTACAATAGTTAAGCTATCTAATACAAAATACAGACAAAATAAACCCAACAGATGGAAGAAAACTTATCAACATCATTTTTTTTTTTTTTTCTGTATGTGTATGAATGTATTGTCTGCTTGCAAGTTTGTGCACCCATGACATGCAATGCCACGGAGGTCAGAAGAGGGTGTTGGATTCCCCTGGAACTGGAGTTCTCCTGGAACTGGAGTTTCAGACGGTTCTTGGCCGCCATGTGGGTGCTGGGGATCGAACCCGGGTCCTCTGCAAGAGCGTCGGCGCTCTTAACCCCTAGGCCATCTCTCCAGCCCTCAACATCATTCTTATGACTCTTGTAATGATATCACTGACTAAATAAATGTCAGATTAAACAATTGACTACATAAATTATTTTGATTTTCTCCATTTAACTTATTTACATACTTTATACCGTAGTCATTACTAGCTATCTTCCTTTAAGAAAATATTTTATATAGAGATCATGTGACTTTCATTATTCATTCTGCAAATATTGTCTGGCATTCAGTAGTGTATGAATCAATTTCCCTTTGTTGAACCTTTCTTTTTTTAATTTTATTTATTTATTTTTAGTGTATGAATGTACTGTCTGCATGTAGGTTTGTGCACCCATGTCATGCAACGCCGCGGAAGTCAGAAGAGGGTGTTGGATTCCCCTGGAACTGGAGTTCTCCTGGAATTGGAGTTACAGACGGTTCTCAGCCGCCATGTGGGTGCTGGGGATCAAACCCGGGTCCTCTGCAAGAGCAGTCGGAGCTCTTAACTGCCAGGCCATCTCTCCAGCCCTGTTGAACCTTTCTTAAATCACCACAAGGAATTCAGCTTATTTATGGTTTATGAACCTTTATTCCCTTTTAAATTTTAAATTTTTCAGAAATTCATATAATATATATTTTGATAATCATTTAGTCCCCTACCTATCAGTATCCCCCCTACTGTCTGATTTCATGTACCCTATTATGCACACACACTATATATTTATTTATTTATTTATTTATTTATTTATTTATTTATATGTACTCAAATTTGTGTCCTCAAAAGCCATTTTGTACAGATCTGTACACTGGAGTCTAGGTATCTTACAGAGTTATATTTTAAAGGTTAACTCGAGCCTCCCAGCCGTGTATGAACTTTTAATGTGCTTTTGAGTTTGTTTAGAAATAAACATAGGCTTTTATCAGCTATCCGTTTTTTCTTCATAATTGCTATTATTTTTTTGCAAATGTCATAGAATTCATCTTGATCATATTTACACCCTTTCCCTTATATAATATTGGTTTATAATTTTTTCTCATAGACTCTTTGGCTTTTCTGTTAGGGGAATGTTGACCTTAGAAAATGAATGTATGAGCAGGGTGTGGTGGTGCACACCTTTAATCCTAGCACTTAGGAGGCAGAGGGAGGTAGATCTTTGTGAGTGCAAGACCAGCCTGATCTACATAGCAAGTCCCAAGACAGCCAGAACTACAGGGAGACCCTATCTCAAAAAGACCAAAAAAAAAAAAAAAAAAAAGAATGTGGATGCATTTTCACTTCAATGGAAGAGTTTAAAAAAGATTAGTGTGAATACTTTTATAAACGTTTAGTGTCCTGGGGCTGGAGAAATGGCCTAGCGGTTAAGAGCTCCGACTGCTTTTGCAGAAGACCCAGGTTTGATCCCCAGCACCCACATGGCAGCTGAGAACCATCTTTAACTCCAGTTCCAGGGGAATCCGATGCCCTCTTCTGACTTCCGCGGTATTGCATGACACAGGTGCACAGACCTACATGCAGACAATACATTCGTACACATAAAAAAAAAATAAAAATTTTAAAAATATGCTCCTGGAAGCAAAATAAATATCCCCTCTTTCAGTATTAGAAAAAAAAATAACCAAATGATAGTTATTGCTAACAATTATTAGTGATATAACACCCTGTATCTACTTCTCCAGATTTTCTTTCAGGGTATGTAAATACCCATCATATAAAAGTGCATTTGTCCAATAACTAAGTGAAATGAAATTACAAAATTCATTTTCATCTAATATGTATGGGATATGTGGTTCTCTAAATAAATATTAACATCTTGATTGACTGTGAATGATGTATAATTTAAAATAGGGTATAATTGACTCCATTTCTGAGAAAGGACAGTGCACATGATGGGTAGGGTGCCAATTCATGTTCATTTATGTGAGTTTCCTAAAGTATTCTACACTCTCCCCGAGAAAAGAAAAGAAGACTGGTGTTTTCATTTTGGGACCAAACCCTGTGATGCTGACATCTGTGTTTAACAATTGATAAACCTAGTACCTATTGCCGTAGCTTAACCAGCGCTGCCTACTGCAACATGATGAGAAACTGGGGCATCAAAGTATTTCAGGCTGAAAATGTGAGCTCACACCTGCAGGAATGGAGTTTGGAATAGAAATGAGAAGATCGAATGGCAGGAGAGCAGGGACTGAGGGTGAGACACTGAGATTAACACGGGAAAGAACCCAGGGAAAGGGAAGACTGGAAGCCCTTTCTTACCTAAAGCAAGCTAAGCATGGTCAGGCCCCTTGGCAGAGGAAGTCTGTACTGAGCTTCTTCTATTGGAAAGAACACAGCTGGCAAAATACCTGTATACAAACTTGTGAGCGGTGAGCGTTATGGAAATTTCCTGGAAAGGGTTATGGCCCTGGCTGCCCAGTGCTCTGAAGCTCTTTCCTCGGCCTGCTAGCCAACTCTCACTCTTGTAACTGCCTTTCCTTCTTGTGATTGAGTTTACTTCTTGTCTCAGTACGCTGATTCTGTTTCTATTTCCTTTGCCCTGGGATTCAAGGGCTTGGCTTGGGGCCTTCTGAGCTCAGATCTGTGCTTTCCCTGTTACCCTGGGTTTTCTTACCCTTCCTCTGACTCTCTGCCCACACCCGCGCCTTCCTCTACTTAGGTGCTTGCTGACTTCCACTGCAAAAGGTGTGACAGTCTGTCTCCCTCTTCTCCACCTCCCTCCTTGCGGCCGTCAAGGTTAAGAGTTTGCCTGCCCTGTTGTTTTTCTCTCAAACCCTAATAAAATTGTCCTTGAGCTTCCTTATGGGTATTTTAAATTTTTTCTAATGAGGTGTTGAGACCAGGCTACGCCCCACTAGAAGTCACTCCACATTATATAAAACAATGGTTTTCTGGCTGTTTCTTGATCTAATTTTACAAGCAGTGCTTGAATCCCTTTTGAGAAAGGAGGATGAGTGCATCCCCTGGGTGGACACACAAACTATACCATCTGTCAGGTACCACGCGTCCAACACAGTTATGTCAGGGACCACACATCCAACACAAAGTGCTAAATGACTTATTCCTGGGAGGAAGGGGTCCACCCTGTATATTATTTATTGAACACATTAGACTGAGGAAAGGGTATATCTCCCTCACCTGGAGTTCACAATGTGATGAACACCTAAAGCTTTGATGGTGTGCCCCTGCCCTCAGGTGTCAAACACTGACAACTCTCCCTGGAGTTCAGCTTCTTTCCATGCCTCACTGCTGACATGGATTACCCAACTAACCGTCTGCCTGCCCTGGCTGCCTACTTGCCTGTTTGCCCTACTGGACCTGACCTGTGGTTTCCTGCTCCAGACATGGATTAGCCTTTAGTCTCGAAGCTGGACCTCATAGCTTCACCCTCAAACCCTGACTCCAGAAGGTCCAGAAGCAGCTCCCTCCCAGAACTGGTCTAGTTCAGTATCAACATAGACTCTCTTTCTCAGCCCCTTTTGAGCTCTGCTGCAGCCTCTTTAACTTTATTCATTCTGTATACCATATATATATATATATATATATATATATGTATATATATGTATATATATATACATATATATATATATAATTCGCATGGTATGTGATATGAAAGTTAATACTAGTATTGGAGATAGGAATAAAAAGAATCTACATTCACTTGGCCAGGCTACCATGGTATGCAGGATTATATGATAAATTATTGCTATTGAAAGCACTGCACTTCATTAAATTTTGACATAATGGATAGGCAAAAATGTGTTCATCTATGTTTCTTGCATAGTACGCTCATGACATGAGATTAAGAACTCAAACTCCCCCCCTGTTTTCCTGGTAATAAAAGGACCTGTGAGCCATAACAAATGAGATATATATTACATATATATATATATGTATATATATATGTACATATATATATATGTATATATATATATATGCCATAAAAGGATATATATATATATATATATATATATATATATGCGCTATGACTAATTTCCATATATATGTGGAAATCGATCATAGCATCACTTCAAGTTTTGGTTTTATGTTGTACCTCCTCCTCTTCCCTAAGGATCGTCTGAACTTTCAGTGCCGTTAATGGACTAGGCTTAGAGTTTACCTGGCATTCTCTGAAAGGCCCTGCAAAAATTCCCATCTCTAGTGCTGATGAATGCCCTGCAAAAGCAGAAAGGCCCCCTCTTATGTGCTGCTAAGTGCTCATCATTTTTATTAAGAGAGACATGGTTCAGCTCTAAGAGTTCTACACAAAGCAGCCCAAACACAATGGCTAGCATTTCTAAAGCCTTTAGCCTGATTAAGCTGATTCTCAAAGGAACACTGAAGAAGGAACTTAAATTATCTTGTTTCACAGGGACTGGATGGACTCAAGCCCTTGACTGCTTTATATTATTTGTCACAGTATGCTTTTCTATGGATATTAGGAACATGTGTGAGGAAAGTTCACTAGAACTATAATAAATCCTGGTCAACTAAATCACCATCAGACGTTGCCTTCCTCTCATGAATTATACAGTGGTCTTTAGTCCATTAATAGGGAATCCCTCTAAATGCACATGGCTGCTGAGCTCAGGCTTAACATCTCTGTACCCTGAGTCTATATTCTGCTTTTGTTCTATCGCCTCACTTTGTATCTCATTTGTTTGTTTGGTAGAAGCGCCAGGTCAGACAGGAATGTGCATATTATTTGCATGTATAAATTGAGTCACATCACCACATCTTAGACCACCATGACTATTGTGGCCCTTTTAATCTTACTACTGAATGACATCATTCAGTTCCCAGAGTCCTTGTGTTGACATGGGTGACTGGGGCTAAAGCTGAGTCTTTCTTTAAAAAACCTCATGGGCCCATGTGTTTCTGCTTACTAGGGATAAGATGTTCTGGAAACTTCTTTCTTAAACAAATGGGGTTTAAATCTCACTAGTATGACCTTTGTCTTTAGATGTCAAAACAACTGCAGCCATCCCTACCTGGAGGAGTCTATGCTCTTATCATCTGCTGTGGTTTGGTTACAGTTTGTCCTCCAAGGCTGCACCAACTGGAAGCTTGGCCCCCAAAGTGATACCCTTACAAGATGATACAACCTACAACAGGTAAGGCCTAGCCAGGTCTGTAATCCCAGCTGCTAGAGAAGTTGAAGTAGGAAGATGGCAAGTTTGAGATAAACCTGGGCTACACAGCTAGGACAAGACCAGCCAGAGGAGCATCATTCAAGCCTTTCTGGAAACGTATTCATAGACGCAGCTAGAAATGTTTCCTTGGTGATTCTATAATCCACTGACAATGAAGAAAATCATCCCCTGTCAACTCATCATCCAAACACATCATTTTAAATCCTAATATTCCACCCTTACTCACTAAAGTATAATTTTTATCTCATAATGCAAAATATATGTAGTTCTTGTTTAAAAGTCCCCATATTCTATACCAGTTCTAACACAGTTCAAAAGTCCAGTCTCTTCTGAGATTCAAGACAGTCTCTGAACTTTTAGCCCATATGAAATCAGAAAATAAAATACACAATGACACAGAATAAATATTTCCATTCTGAAAAAGAACATGATTATAGCAAAGGCAGACTAGGCTAAAGCAAGACTAAAACTTAGTGTGTCTAATACCAAATACTAGAGAATCGGGTCCAGCACCTGGAGCCATTGGTGCCATCACATGGCATTAACAGCCTTGATCTGCCCTTCAGTTCTTCCACCTACAGCACACACAGCCTCTGCCTTGAGCCGCCTATTCTGTGCCTGAAATGTTACTCAGCAGATGTTCATTGGTCCTCTCAACTTCAACATCCTGGTATCTTCATTGCAAGTTAGGCTTTACCATCGCACCAACAAGAACCTCTTGTGGTATTATCAGTTCAGCTCTCTCCTTTTTTTTTTTTCTTTTTATTTATTTTTGTATGTGTATGAGTGTACTGTCTGCATGTAGATTTGTGCACCTGTGTTGTGCAATGCCGCGGAGGTCAGAAGAGGGTCTCGGATTCCCCTGGAACTGGAGTTCTCCTGGAATTGGAGTTACAGACGGTTTTTAGCAGCCGTGTGGGTGCTGGGGATTGAACCTGGGTCCTCTGTAAGAGTGGTCGGCACCCTTAACCACTAGGCTATCTCTCCAGCCCCCTCTCCTTTCTTTTTAAAAAAATTTTTTTTGTTTATTCTTGTATGTGTATGAATGTACTGTCTGCATGCAGGTTTGTGCACCCGTGTCGTGCAATGCCACGGAGGTCAGAAGAGGGTGTCGGATTCCCCTGGAACTGGAGTCAAAGACAGTTCTCAGCCGCCATGTGGGTGCTGGGGATCGAACCTGGGTCTTCTGCAAGAGCAGCTGGCGCTCTTAACTGCTAGGCCATCTCTCCAGCCCCAGCTCTCTCCTTTCTAATGAATTTACATTTTCAAGTTTGAGTCTTTCATGGGTTGGAACTTTCATCTTCCTATTGTCTCAGGGCAGAACACGAGGTTTCTCTTAAATGGTGTTAATCTCTAACAATCACGGCTTTGTCTACACCCTCCTTATCTGCAACTCACACTCATTTCCTTGCCAAACTGAACAATTTTCTTATCTTTTGACCCTCTCTCATCGTAGCTCTGACTAAGAGAAATAAGCAATAACCATGCCCTAGCCTGAATTCTACACTCTTAAAATTTCCTAAGAAGTTAGTCCACCCAGCTGGGTGTGGTAGTGTATGCCTTTAGTCCCAGTACTCAGAAGGCAGAGGCAGATGGATCTTTGTGAAGCTAAAGCAACTTAGTCTACATAGCAAGTTCCTCAGGGTGCAGACAGAGTGAAACCACAATCTCCACAATCAGAACAAATGGACTCTATCTTCTAGATAGAGTCCTTGTTCCCCTCTGGTGCCTCATGAATCAGGTCTCTAATTATGTACTTTTATCTGGGCTTTCCGGCCTAACCTCCTAACAGAATGGCCCTTTAAACTCCCCTTACAGGCTTCTAAGGCTTCTCTAGGCCACAGCTTCAAACTCTTACACATTCTTCCTTCAAACCACTGCTAAAGGCCTATCATGTTTATCACAGCAACAACCCAGTTCTTTAGTACCAATATTCCATGTTACTTTTCTCATCGTTACAGCACGACATCTGACAAAAGCAGTTTGAGGAAGAAAGAACTTACTTTGGTTTACAATTTCAGGGTACAGTCTATCATGACAGAATATTTGTGGTAGCAGGAGTGTGAGTCAGTGGTCACATTACATCTACAACCATGAAGCATAGAGGAATGAATGCCATTCATTCATTTATTCATCCTAGGACCCAAGGCTAGGAGATGGTGCTGCCCACTTTCAAAGTGGGTTTTTCTTCCTTCCTGGAAATGTCCTTATAGGCAAATGCAGGGATGTATTTCCTCAGTGAGTCTAAATCTGGTCAAATTGACAGTGAAGCTCAACCATCACAACTGTAAGAGAGATAGGACTTTCTGAAGAAAATCCTGGCCCAGGCAAGATCCACAGAAATAAGGACTCCAAACTCATTATCCTCTTGCTTTGCATCCTCTTCCAGGGATCCATACTAAAACCCCTCTGGAAATGACAAGTAAAGGATTGTGAGTGTTATAGTCCACAAAACTCATCCTCCTGGGGTCCAGAGGCAAGCACTGAGGGCAACAAATGAGTAACCACCATGGAATAGAATGAGACTCAGTAATTCCAGGCTGTGCTCCACTATTGCCACAACATCATTTATGACAAATATTCTACTGAAGGAGTAAGAAAATCAGTACACAATTAATTCTTCACCATAAAGCTATCCTTAAACAAGCAAGTGCTTCTTGGGATAGGACCACCAAGACTGTATGTCTTAAAGAAGATACAGTTATCTTTCAAACTCAGTAACTCGAGTCTTTCCTATGAAATGTCATTCAACAGCAAATCCCATTATAATTAGATTGTACGGTGTAATATATTAGCACCAGGAAGACAGCCTGACAATTGTAGTAACAAACATTCTAAACAAGATTTCATCAGCCACTTGAGTGACTGAGACATTCAGGATGACAGGCTTTGGTAGCTTAAGCTCTGGTTTATCTTGGATAAAATGAAAATTGCCTTCTGGCTAGTCTTGCATAAATTTAGATCTCAGGTAATAAGTGATAAGATGAATTTTCCTTTCCAATCAAGTCATTTGTCACCCTTCAATCCACCTTCAATTATTTGTGCTATCTTTAGCATTTGAGATACATTCCTATATATATACCAAATTATAGGAAGCTACTTAAGGGCAAGAAAAGAATCTTCTTTTTCCTATCTTATTTTGGGCTTTTTGTACTTCCTTTATTTCTATACATTTGTGGTTCATTTCAATTCAGATCAATTTCACAAGTTAGTTAACATTTATTTATTCAGTCATTCTGTTCCAGGTTTTCACATAAATTATATACACCAAAATTACCTGTGAAATGCTTGTGACTTACCCAACGTGTACCAAACTTCACATGGGTGATATTTTTTTATAACCCTCTATTAATTTATACCTTTATTAACCAGCATTACAATATTACTTATAGTTATTCAATTTCTTTCCTTCTGGAGATCCACGTTCTGGTTCTTATGTTGTACAGCAAGTGTTTTCTCTACTGGTCATTATTCAGCCACAAAAGTGTATTCTTGGTTTCATTTTACCTGCTTATTTTCTATATCCACCACTGTTTGGGCAGATATATTCCTATGTTATATAACGTCATTTCGTACAAAATACAGTTGTGGATTGCAAGCTAGTATGGTTGAGATTCTAAAAGTCCGACCTCAGTACACTGTGCCATGCACCACGGAGACACAAAAATGAGAATTGCAACATTTCTTCACTCAAGCAGATTCCAGCCTCATGTGTAATGAAGGTAACAGAGAGTAACCATCTCACACAAAGGAAAAGATGGGGGATGATTGGAGCAGGAAAGAATGGAGTTAAACGCAAGCACCATTAAAGAGGCTTCCTGGAAGAAGGAGCGTTCAAGCATGCCTTGATGAGGTGAGCAGGATTCCCAGGAGTAAATCACAGGAAATGAAAACCCAAATGGAGCACAAGCAAACTCAGCCTAGTAAAGGGCCAGTGTCCAATTACCATGGCGGTGCTGCAAGGGCTACTGCTGGGTTAAGGAGATGGCAGAGAGGTGTCTCAAGAGCTGGAGAAAGGCCAGTGGGTTAACATTAAGTAAAATGTCAGCCCCAGCTCAGTCCCTTATGTGGCCTTGGGCATATTACTCAACTTTAACTGAGTGGCCTCACCCTTTGAGCAAGGAAGCAACACTGCTTCAGATGTTAAGCAAGTTGAGGCATTCTGATATGCTAACACTACTTTGCAGCATCTTGTTTTCTTTATGAACTTATAATCACCAAAGAATCAAAACCCTAGATTTGAGTTCTGCTTTTCTAACATCCACAGTAACATTTCATATCTAATTATTGTTCCATGCATTCCAGAAACAAAGCCAAGTATGATGTTTCATTACCATAGCCACTTAGCAGATGCCACACCTGGAATCCATAGACTGAGGTAAATGCTCAGAAAGTAGGATGTGGAAGAGCAGAGACTTTGAGAGAAGTCCAACTCCCTGGCTCAGGTGCTCAAGTAATGCATCAAATTTTGCCCAGGATAAGAGAAATCCATCCATTTTCTTCAACCCAAACTCATTGCATGCACAGTATGTGCCAGACACCACCAGTGAATCCATAAGGCAGAGACCCCCAGATTTCGGGATCTTACATTTTACACAAGAAGAAGACAAATTAACAAAGAGTTACATAATTTTAAAAAATATTAATTTGGGAGCCGGGTGTGGTGGCGCACACCTTTAATCCCAGTTCAAGGCCAGCCTGGTCTACAGAGTGAGTTCCAGAACAGCTGGAGCTACAGGGAGACCCTATCTCGAAAAGACCAAAAACATATATTAATTTGTAATGTATATATTTATTAGTAGTGGAGTTATATGTGATGTTTCAATGGATGTACTGAGGAATGACACACACAACCTCCCTGTATTAGTTACTATTCTGCTGCTGTGATAAAACACCATGACCAAGGCGACTTATAAAAGAATTTATTTGGCTTATGGTTCCAGAGTCCAAAACAACAGAGATTTATTTATTGTGGTTCCAGAACCCATAACAGCAGGGGCAGTCAGAGCAGAAAGGTGAAAGCTCACATCTTTAAGCAAACCCTTTAGGCTGGAAGTGGGCCAAGCTATACACTTTTCAAAAAGTCCACCCCCGCATGGCATGCTTCCTAGGGCAAGGCCTCACTGCCTACACCTCTGTAAACAGCACCACCACCTAGCACCAAGTGTGGAAATATTGAGCCTGTGGGAGACATTTCTCAATGCAAACCACTACAGTCCCTTTCCCACAGATTGAATCCAACCTCTCTTTCTTTACCAACCATATAACTACATCTTCCCCTACCTCATCACCACACACTATTCTCAACCTCTAGTGATCACTAGTTTTACTCAATTAAATTTGAAAATCTAAGAGAACTGGATGAAGTTCTAAAATCATGGGCACTACCAAAGTTAAACCAGGAAGATATCAATAGCTTAAACCCTCATAACAAATAAAGAAACTGAAATAGTAATAGAAAACCTCCTGACTGAAAAAAGCCCACAGATGGATTCACAGCAGGATTCTACCAGACATTCAAAGAAGATCCACAACCAAAACTGCTTAAAATAGTCAAAAAGATAGAGACAGAGAGAGAACTCCTAAGCTCCTTCTGTGAAGCCAGCATCACTCTAATACCAAAACCAGGTAAAGACACAAGAAAGAAAGAAAACTATAGGCCATATCCTTAATGAACATAGATGTAAAGATAATCAACAAATTGCTCAAAAACCACATACAGACACACATCAAAAATATCATCCACCATGATCAAGTAGGCTTTATTCCAGAGATGCAGGGATGGTTCAATACACTTAAGTCAATAAATGTAATAAAACATATAAATGGACTTAAAGATAAAAATCACATGATCATTTCAATAGATAGCCAACATCATTCTAAATGGAGAAAACCTGGAAGCATTCCCATTAAAATCAGAAAATAGACAAGGCTATCTACTATCTCCATTCTTTTTCAATAGAGTGCTTGAAACTCTTGCAAGAGCAATAAAATAAGAGAAGGAAATTAAAGTACTACTAATTGGAAAAGAAGTCAAATTATCACTATTTGCAGGTGATATGATATTATACATAAGAGATTCCAATCATTCCACCAGAAAACTTTTACTGAGTTCAATAAAGTGGCAGGTTACAAAATCAACTTACAAAAATCGGTAGCCTTTTATGCTTAAGGAAACCCTCCCACTCACAATAACTGTCGAAAAGTAAAATATTTAGGAATAAACCTAACCAAAGATACTAAAGATGTCTACAATGAAAATTTTAAATCTTTAAAAAAAGACATAAAGGAAGACACTAAGAGGTGGAAAGGACTACCATGCTCATGGATTGGTAGAATTAATATTGGGAAAATGACCATCTTACCAAAAGCAATGTATAGATTCAAGGCAATGCCGATCAAAATACCCATGGCATTCTTCACAGAGCATTTGCCCAGTTTTTAATTGGTTAGTTGGGGAATTTTGTTATAGCTGTTGTCACTAAGTTAAACAAGTTCCTTCTTGTTGCTGTTCTCATTAAGTTTACTGAGTTCTTTTTATACCTCATAGACTAACCCTCTATCAAACAAACAGTTGCAAGCACCATCTCCTAGTCTATATGCTGTCTCTTCACTCTGTTTATTGCTTCCCTCACTGTTCAGAAGTTTGATAATCTGATAGACTCACATTTGTCAATTTTTTATTTTATTTCTTGTTCCTTTATAGTCCTGTCTGGAAACTCCTATTCTATTATGATGTCTTGAAGAGTTGAATTTTGTAAGGAAGGACTCATTATGATAATGAGAAAGCTTCAGTTCTCTGCATGTGAATATCCAGTTTTGTCTGCATATTTTCTTAAAAAGTCAGGTCTTTATCAATGTGTAATTTTGGTGGCTTTGTGAAGAATCACTCAGCTGTAGATGTGTAGTTTTGTTTCTGGAATCATTATTCTGTTCCACTGTTTCTTACATGTTTTTATGTCAGTACTATGATGCTTTGATTAGCAAGACTCTGTGCTGTGCCTTAAAATCAAGGATTGTACTACCTCGGGCTTTGCTTTGTTTTTCTCAATATTGTTTTGGCTTCCAGGAGTTTTTGTGCTTCTGTTTGGATTTTAATGTTGCCTTCTCTAATTATGCAAAGAAATGCCATAGTATTTTAATAGGAATTATATTGGATCAGTTTATCAGTTTGAATAGTATGGATATTTTAGCACTGTTAATTCTCTCAAAGAATAGGGAAGGATTTAAATAAAGATTTTTTACTTCCTTGGCTAAGTTTATTCCCAGGTATTTTATTATTTTATAGCTACTATGAATGAATTTGGTTTCATGACTTCTTTCTGGGAAAATTCTTTTTAAGTGTGTAGAAAATCTACTTTTTATACATTAAATTTTGCATCCTGCTTATTTGCTAAATTTGTTTATGAGTACTAATAGTTTTTTGGTGTGGCCTTTAGGTTTGATTATATACAGAATTATGTCATCTGCAGATAGGGATTAATTGACTTCCTCTTTCTTTTTTAATGGCTTTTAACTTACTTCTTTGTAATTTATTTCTTGCTAAGAGCTATTAGAACAAAAACTTTGATCACAATCTTAGAGGAAATGCTTTGAGCTTTTTCCATTCACTAGGATATGGCTGATGTGTCATAGAAATCCTTTGTTATGTTGTGGTACTCCCTTCCTTTTTATTTTTTAAATTATGTGTATGAGACTGGTATGTGTACATGAGTGCTGGTACCCACAGAGCCTAGAGATACCAGATTCCCCTGGAGCTGGAGTTAAAGGAGGTTGTGGATGCTGGAACCAAACTCAAGTGCTCCACAAGAGCAGTGCGTCCTCATACCACAGAACCATCTCTCCAGTCCCACAGTACTGTCTTTCTAAACCTAGTTTAGGCAAGGATTTTATCATTAAGGGATGATGAATATGATCCAAGGCCTTTTCTTCATCTATAGAAATAACCATGTGATGGAGCCTGGGATCCCAGCACTTAAGACAGCAGAGATGAAGCTGGTGATCCCAGCACTCAAGAGGCTGAGACGGAGCTGGTGATCCCAGCACTCAAGATGCTGAGACGGAGCTGGTGATCCCAGCACTCAAGATGCTGAGATGGAGCTGGTGATCCCAGCACTCAAGATGCTGAGATGGAGCTGGTGATCCCAGATGCTGAGATGGAGCTGGTGATCCCAGCACTCAAGATGCTGAGATGGAGCTGGTGATCCCAGATGCTGAGATGGAGCTGGTGATCCCAGCACTTAAGATGCTGAGATGGAGCTGGTGATCCCAGATGCTGAGATGGAGCTGGTGATCCCAGCACTTAAGATGCTGANGGTGGCGCAACGCCTTTAATCCAAGCAGCTACTTGGGCAGGCCAGAGGGCAGGAGGATCTCTGTGAGTTCAAGCCAGAGCCTGGTCTACAGAGTGAGCTCCAGGCCAGCTGGGGCTACAGGAAAACCTGTCTGAAAAAGACCAAAAATAAAAAAAAAGAATGGAGATTGAATGATTTTGACATCCTGTCATTTTTCTGTGTCAATCTTACCCATGGCTACCCACATCAATCTTAGAAAGATCCAAGAATTTACAGGGACCGCAAGGCCTTATAAGCCAGGGTCTGCTGTGATTTCCAGGGCTACCCTCTATTGCTTGCGTCTCCACTCCAGCTGCACTGATCTTCCGACTGATTCGGGCTGCTCTCTGCTCAGGAGCCTTATATTTGCAGCTGCTGCACCTAGAAAGTTATTACCCCAGAAGTCCTCTAAGCATTGCTCCACCACTTGTAGCAGCTTCCTCCACATCTTGGCTGCACAGCCTCCTTCCCTGACCACGTTTAACCCATTCTACCCTCCCACATGCCACACTATGTTCCTACTCTTATTGATGTTTTCGTTCAATAGCACTTATCTCCTTTCAAATTAGTATATGACTTGAAGATTCAAGACGGCTAAATAGAGGTAAACATTATTCAACTCCTTTCCTGCAAAAATGAATGAAAGCATCAGCTACAAGGCTGCATTTTGGCGGGAGTGACCGGAGACAACTCTGGAAATGAACACGACAGACTGTGGAATCTTGTAAGATTCAGAGGTTGGAACCACAACATTATAACATAAATGAAATCCTCTGGCATCTGTTGCCTGCCGCAGCTTCACTGTGGGGGAGGCTGAGTCCCTTTCATGCCACCACCTCTCCTTGGGAATAAGGGCGAGAGAGTCCCAGCAACTCTGTTAATATGCCTACGGAAAGTCTTAAATACTGGAATGTGTCACAAACCTTGAAGGCTTGCAGTCTACTTCAGTGAGTAAGCTGACATCTGACCCATAGACTTGATTTGGAAAATGACATCATATCATCTTCTAGACACTTCCCCATTTCCGTAGCTAGGAGCAGCCTAAAACTGCTCTAATTTGAGGAAGAGTGTGAATGTGGATGTAAAAGAAACTTGTAGAATTCCAAATAGATATGGTGATAAAGATCTTCATTGCGGAGTGTAATACACTGTCAAAGTTTAAGGTAAGAAAACATCCTAAAATCCCAAGAAGAAGACATACACACTATAAACCTACATAAATCTAAGGTTGGATCACTCAGCATTACAAAACAAGCTTTATTAGACCTACAGGGAAGAGAGAGTTTCCGGTACACCAACAGGGGTTATGTGGAGAATGGCTCAGCTAGGAAAATTCCATGTTGGTGGTGAAGGTGGGCTACTTGCAAGAGCTCTGGGATCAGAAGGTATCAGGAGAAGGTTAAACTCCCAGGAGGAAGACCATTGATATATACTATTTCCAGGCTTTTGTTTGTTTCTACAAATTCTGACATGGGTTTGATTTCCAGGCAACATCAGATAGAGAATTTCTCTCTCTCCAGTTCTTGTCAGAAGAAAAAATTCATTTGTCCACTTTCCATATATTAAATAATTTGTTATTTATGCAGGTGAACATTTAGGCTGGGACCCAGGCTATATGGCCTGGAGCTCTCATAAGAGTAGTGGGTGTCAATAGGCACCTTCCTCATTGATTAGCTCTTCTGGAAAAAGCAAATCAACTAAGAAACTTGGAATTTGCAGGCAAACGGATGGAACTAGAAACAATCATATAAAGAAGTAAACACAATGCAGAAAACCAAATGATGTATGTTCTCCTTCACTGTGTGTGTCCTGGTATCAGATTCTTATGTTAGTATGTATCCTGATACAATGAAGGAGCAAGGAAAACAGAAAGGAATCAGGGAGGTAAAGGAAAGAAAGAAAGCTTGAGAGAGGGAAACGTAGAAGATGGTGTTACCAAACAGGTAAATGGGTAAATGGGGGTATTTAAATGGGCAGAAGAAAGGAAGTGTTATAAGAGAACTATGAGATAAAGGGGAAGAAGGAACTCAAGGGGGTGAAGCACAGGAGACAAGTATTATCAAGGATGAATGGGTAATCGGGGTAATTTAACTAGGGAGGGAGGAGAAAGGGTTAGACAGGGGAGAGAGAGAAGGCAGATAAATAATGCTTAGCTAGTGTGAAAACATACTAGTAAAAAACACCTACTGAAAATCTACACACACAATATTTCTACATGAGCTCATGTATAGCTCAAGGGTATGTAAGAAGAAACAGTGGCAGACAGGAGAAATCCTTTGGTTTGTGGGTGAGGGTAGTCCAAGAGACTCCCAAATTTACACAGGGTATTGCCACAGCCCTCGATTGTCTCCCAGAACTTGCAAGTTAAGACCCTGTTGCTGAAGATAGACAACATACTTGACAAAGGATTTGCGAGAATGGATGGAACTGGAACTGACCAGTAAGTCACCTCCCCTGAAGGTTAGTTCTCATAGTGTTGGAGAACGACATGAAATATGTCAAGGAAGAAATCAATCAATGGTCCAACCTCAGCTCTAGGCCTAATAACCACAATCGACTGGCACAGAAACTATGTTGGAGGCAGTAGTGGCACATTTTTTATCATTGGGGGT
This sequence comes from Rhizomys pruinosus, assembly GCA_009823505.1. Classification (NCBI taxonomy): domain Eukaryota; kingdom Metazoa; phylum Chordata; class Mammalia; order Rodentia; family Spalacidae; genus Rhizomys; species Rhizomys pruinosus. The sequence goes on from VZQC01015743.1 coordinate 3,157,829, forward strand.
AATCAAAGCTAATAATTGATCTTAAAGGCCACTCAGTGGGAGGAAATTCATGTGTGGTACTGTAAACATAGCTGTACACACTCGCTGAAGAAGTCATAGATATTAGAGAAAACCCAAGGATGTCACTATCCTTGGAAAATATAATTTCTTATCTATGTGTTAAATATGGCTTCTTATATACTTACAGACAAGTGCCCCAGTCACCCACTCATCAAAGAAGAACTTCTTTGCAACAAATGGAAATTAACAGAGTTCTACACTGGTCACATACAGAGATTGTCTGTGAATTGCTCAACCTTCAAGGGGCACATAATAACATTGTAACTTCTACACCTACGGTTCATGGACCACACTGGAACAAGGGGTAGAGAATATAATGCATCTCTCTAACTCTTATCAGTGAAGCTCTGTCATGCAGTAGAGGTCCGTGAACACAAAAGGACACAAATGGTCAAAGTGTAGAGAATAAGAATCTGCAGTGTGGACCCTTGGAGAGGACTCCTATATTAAACTTTACCCACCCAGGTTCAGGGACCATTATGGAAGATGGGGAGAAAAGATTTTCAGAGACCGGGAAGACCTACATGACCATAGGAAATAAAGTCCTACAGGCTCCAGAGAACTGCTTATATGAAAAAAAAAAAAAAACAAATCCAGCACAGAACTTTGGAAATGGGCAGCAGGACCCAATCTTACCCGAAGAACTACTGGCAGCTGATTATTGCTTAGTGAGGAAGAACTGGTCTTTTTTTTTTTAATTTAATTTTATTGATGCTTTGTTGCATTTCGTACATCATTTTCCAATTCAGTTCAGCATATTTCCCTTTCCCTTCCCCCCACCCCCACCCCATCCCAGATCATGTATTCTGCTGTAACTGTCTTGCATCTTTCCTCTGTTTTTTTTTTTTTTTTTTTCATTTTTACTCTAGCACTGACTGCTCTTGTAAAGGACCAGGGTTTGATTCCCAGCACCCACATGGCGCTAAGAGACATCTTCTAATCCAGTTCCAGGGGAATCCAACACCCTCTTCTGACCTCTGCGGCATTTGCACATGGACACAAACGCGGGTTTACCAATCACATGCAGACAGTACACTCATACACATAAAATAATAAATTAAAAAATATTTTAAAAAAGGGTTAAAAGATGAATACTAGACTCAGTGAATGAACTTGCAGTGAGGAATGTCTGGGGACACTAACTTGACTCGATAGGCTTTAACACAAATGACAGAATACATGAAATCCAGTGGGGGGGTATCTATGGGAGATTGCCAATTGGGAAGAGGTATAAAGATGATTAAGATGCTCTATGTGAAATACAGAAAAATTTAATTAAATGCTTATAAAATGAAATTAAAAGAACATCTATCCTAATTATCTGTAGATCAAATGGGCTTAACAGACATTTCAGACTATTCCATCCAACAACTCCATAAAAGATGCTCTTTTATTCAGTGTATGGAATGTCCCCTAGGCTAAACCATACAGTAGTCACCAAGCAAGTTCACAAAAGAAAAAAAAAAAAAAAAACTGAAAAGGACAGAGAGAAAGAAGGGAGGAAAGAAAAGAAGGAAAGAAAAAAAAAAAAAAAATGTATCTTTTTATTTATTTATTTTTTAATATTTATTTATTTATTTATTTATTTATTTATATGAATGTATTGTCGCAATGTAGGTTTGCCTGCACCGCGTGTCCGTGCAATGCCAGCGCGAAGTCAGAGAGGTGTCTGGCTTCTCTCGCCCGAACTGGAGTTCTCCTGGAATTGGAGTTACAGATGGTTTGAGCGCAGCCTGTCCGATGTGGTGCTCGGGGATCAACCACACCCGGTCCTTCTGACAAGGAGCAGTCGGTGCTCCCACCACGAGGCTATCTCTCCAGCCCTCATGTATCTTTTTCATAATTAAGGAATAAAGCCTACAAGTAAACAACAAAACTTTTAGACATTGTTCAAATACACCGGAGAATAAACAATACACTTAAAAACAAGTTAATAATAAATACAAGGATAAACTTTAAAATGTTTCTGCTATTTAAACAAAAACATAACATAGCCAAATTTAACGGAACAGGGTAAAAATGGTTCTAAACAATAATTTCATAGCATTATTTAAATCAAATGCCAGATGTCACATAAGCGATGGAACAATGCATCTGAAGGATTTAGAAAAGCAACAATTACGTAGAAGGAAATAATTAAAGAGCAGAAGTAAGACAGAAAGCAAAACCACAAATATATTCAACAGAGCAATGAGACAAAGATTTAGGTTTTTGAAAAGGCAGGTAAAACTGATAGCCTTTGTTTTCACCAAACCACCCACAACAATGAGCACCAAAGACAACAAGACGTACAACAAAACCCAATTCGAGAAAGACAAAGAGCAGAGAAATACCAGAGCCGCATCACTACTGTGCACTGGTATGAAACTTTACACACCTAACAAATTGGAAAACCTAGATAAAATACGGATTTACCAGACACATAACTTCTCTACAAACTTGACAACTCTGAAGGACATTAACAATCTGACACACGCCGCTCGTAATTAATTCATGACACTCGAGAAGACGCTCAATTTCAACAAAAACTCTTCAAAGCAGCAAAAGCTACAACAAGATATTTTATTAATTAAGTTTTAAAGAACTACTGACAATTCTTCTCACATCTCACAGACTAGAAGGGAAAATAACCCTTCCATTATCCTCTATTCAAAACTGATCAAGCCCCACACCAAGAACACCACTAAAGCGTCAAATTTCCACAACCAATTCTGGCGAAACTAAAATTATCAATGACAGGTACCACTAGTGAAACTGGCTTCAAATTCACGCAAAGAATGGTTCAACAAACGCAGATCAGTAAATACAATATATTCCATCAACAGCAAGAAGATTAAAAGTCACATCGGCTCATTTTTTATTTTCTCTTAATTTTTATTGAGACTTTTGTGCATTTTCATACAATATTTCTTAATCAATCTTTATGCCCTCCCCCATCCTCCCTACCCCTCTACTCATGGCATTCTGCCTTACACGTTAAGTCCTGTCTTGTACTTTTTTCATATTTTTTTTTTTTTTTTTTTTTTTGTCTTTTTTCGTCTCCTGTACCCCCAGCTGTCCTGGAATGCACTCGTAGAACAGGCTGGCCCTGAACTCAGAGAGATCCTACCTCTGCCTCCAAGTGTTAGGATTAAAGGCCATGGGGGTCCACAGCTAGCCCAGGAGACATCAACGTCTTTTTTTTTTTTCTTTTTATAACTTTAATTGAGTCAGAACGTTAACTGTTTGAGTAAGCTCCTCCCTTTCGACGCACCACTCCTTTTCCGCGCTCTGCTGTTGTTCCTCTTCAACTACTTTTCTCTCTTCCCACCCACGCTCTCTGCGGATCGACAGCTCATGTACATCTTGAAAAAAAAAAAAAAAAAAAAAAAAAAAAAAAAAGTATGAGAAAAAGGTACAAGACAGGACTTAACGTGTAAGGCAGAATGCCATGAGTAGAGGGGTAGGGCATGGATGGGGGGAGGGCATAAAGTTGATTAAGAAATATTGTATGAAATGCACAAAAGCTCAATAAAAATTAAGGAAAATAAAAGAAATGACCATGTGACTTTTAATCTTCTTGCTGTTGATGGAATATATTGTATTTACTGATCTGCGTTTGTTGAACCATTCTTGTATCCTTGAATGAAGCCAGTTTCACTATGGTACCTGTTCATTTTGAATTTTATTTCCCAGAATTTTGTTGTGAAATTTTCGACCTTTATTGGTTGTTTTGCTCTTGATCAGTTTTGATAGTAGGATAATGGAAGGGTTATTTTCCCTTCTAGTCTGTGAGATGGAGAAGAATTGTCAGTAGTTCTTTAAAACTTTAATAAAATATCTTGTTTTAGGCTTTTCTCTGTTGGAAGATTTTTTTTAAATTACTGCCTCAGTGTCATTAATTACCAGCCTGTTCAGATTGTTAATGTCCTCAAGTTTCAATTTGGAAAGATATGTGTCTGGAAATCTATTTTATCTAGGTTTTCCAATTTGTTAGTGTAAAGTTTTTCATACCAGTAAGTAGTGATCCTCTGTATTTCTCTGCTCTTTGTCTTTCTCGAATTGGGTTTTATTTTTGTCTTTTCTCATTTTTTGGTTAGTAAAACAAAAGGCTTATCAGTTTTACCTGCCTTTTCAAAAACCTAAATCTTTGTCTCATTGCTCTGTTGAATATATTTTGGTTTTGCTTTCTGTCTTACTTCTGCTCTTTAATTATTTCCTTCTACTAATTGTTGCTTTTCTAAATCCTTCAGATGCATTGTTCCATCGCTTATGTGACATCTGGCATTTGATTTAAATAATGCTATGAAATTATTGTTTAGAACCATTTTTACCCTGTTCCGTTAAATTTGGCTATGTTATGTTTTTGTTTAAATAGCAGAAACATTTTAAAGTTTATCCTTTGTTATTTATTCAGTAACTTGTTTTTAAGTGTATTGTTTATTCTCCGTGTATTTGAACAATGTCTAAAAGTTTTGTTGTTTACTTGTAGCTTTATTCCTTAATTATAAAAAGATACATGAGGGCTGGAGAGATAGCCTCGTGGTTGGGAGCACCGACTGCTCTTGCAAAGGACCTGGGTTTGATCCCCAGCACCCACATGGCGGCTGCAAACCATCTGTAACTCCAATTCCAGGAGAACTCCAGTTCCAGGGGAATCCGACACCCTCTTCTGACCTCCGCGGCATTGCACGACACGGGTGCACAAACCTACATGCAGACAATACATTCATATAAATAAATAAATAAATAAATAAATAAATATTAAAAAATAAATAAATAAAAAGATACATGATACAGCTATTTCCCTTTCTTTCTTTCCTCCCTTCTTTCTCTCTGTCCTTTTCAGTTTTTTTTTTTTTTTTCTTTTGTGAACTTGCTTGGACTACTGTATGGTTTAGCCTAGGGGACATTCCATACACTGAATAAAAGAGCATCTTTTATGGAGTTGTTGGATGGAATAGTCTGTAAATGTCTGTTAAGCCCATTTGATCTACAGTATTGAGTAGATAAGATGTTCCTTTTTTAATTCCATTTTATAAGGCATTTAATTAAATTTTTCTGTATTTCACATAGAGGCATCTTATCATCTTATACCTCTCCTCTTCCCAATTGGCAATCTCCCAAGATACCCCCCCCCACTGGATTTCATGTATTCTGTCATTTTTGTTAAGCCTATGAGTCATTAGTGTCCCCAGACATTCTCACTGCAAGTTCATTCACTGGATCTAGTCAGTTCATCTAAGTGCTCTTTTTTAAAAATTTTTTAATTTATTATTTTTTATGGTATGAGTGTACTGTCTGCATGTAGATTGGTAAACACCCGTGTGTCATGCAATGCCGCAGAGGTCAGAAGAGGGTGTTGGATTCCCCTGGAACTGGAGTTGAAAGATGGTCTTAGCTGCCATGTGGGTGCTGGGAATCAAACCCTGGTCCTTACAAGAGAAGTCAGTGCTAGAGTAAAAATGAAAAAAAAAAAAAAAAAACAGAGAAGAGATGCAAGACAGTTACAGCAGAATACAGATCTGGGATGGGGTGGGGGTGGGGGGAAGGGAAAGGGAAATATGCCTGATCTGAATTGGAAAATGATGTACGAAATGCACAAAGCATCAATAAAAATTAAATTAAAAAAAAAAAGACCAGTTCTTCCTCACTAAGCAATAATCAGCTGCCAGTAGTTCTTCGGGTAAGAATGGGTCCTGCTGCCCATTTCCAAAGTTCTGTGCTGGATTGTTTTTTTTTTTTTTTTTCATATAAGCAAGTTCTCTGGAGCCTGTAGGACTTTATTTCCTATGGTCATGTAGGTCTTCCCGGTCTCTGAAAATCTTTCTGCCCCATCTTCCATAATGGTCCCTGAACCCTGGGTGGGTAAAGTTTAATATAGGAGTCCTCTCCAAGGGTCCACACTGCAGATTCTTATTCTCTACACTTTGACCATTTGTGTCCTTTTGTGTTCACGGACCTCTACTGCATGACAGAGCTTCACTGATAAGAGTTGAGAGATGCATTAGTATTCTCTACCCCTTGTTCCAGTGTGTTCCATGAACCGTAGGTGTAGAAGTTACATTGTTATATGTGCCCCTTAAGGTTGAGCAATTCACAGACAATCTCTGTATGTGACCAGTTGTAGAACTCTGTAATAATTTCCATTTGTTGCAAAAGAAGCTTCTTTGATGAGTGGTGACTGGGGCACTTGTCTGTAAGTATATAAGAATCCATATTTAACACATAGTAAGAAATTATATTTTTCCAAGGATGTGACATCCTTGGGGTTTTCTCTAATATCTATGACTTCTTCAGCTATGTGTACAGCTATGTTACAGTACCACACATGAGTTTCCTCCCACTGAGTGGCCTTTAAGATCAATTATGTAGCTGTTGATTACCCCCAATATAAAAATGTCACTACTGCCCCAACATAGTTTGCTGTGCCAGTCATTGTGGTTATTAGGCCTTAGAGCTGAGGTTGGACCATTGATTGATGTTCTTCCTTGACATATTTCATGTCGTTCTCCAACACTATGAGAACTAACCTTCAGGGGAGGTGACTTACTGGTCAGTTCCAGTTCCATTGCTCCAAATCCTTTGTCTGAAGTATGTTCTATCTTCAGCAACAGGGTCTTAACTTGCAGTTCTGGGAGACAATCGAGGGCTGTGGCAATACCCTGTGTAAATTTTGGGAGTCTCTTGGACTACCCTCACCCACAAACCAAAGGATTTCTCCTGTCTGCCACTGTTTCTTCTTACATACCCTTGAGCTATACACATGGACTCATGTAGAAATATTGTGTGTGTAGATTTTCAGTAGGTGTTTTTACTAGTATGTTTTCACACTAGCTAAGCATTATTTATCTGCCGTTTCTCTCTCCCCTGTCTAACCCTTTCTCCTCCCTCCCTAGTTAAATTATCCCCGTTTTACCCATTTCATCCTTGATAATACTTGTCTCCTGTGCTTCCCCCCTTGAGTTCCTTCTTCCCCTTTATCCTCATAGTTCCTCTTATAACACTTCCTTTCTTCTGCCCATTTAAATACCCCCATTTTACCCATTTACCTGTTGGTAACACCAGTCTTCTACTGTTCCCTCTCTCAAGCTCCTTCTTTCCTTTACCTCCCTGATTCCTTTCTGTTTTCCTTGCTCCTTCAATTGTATCAGGATACATACTAACATAAGAATCTGATACCAGGACACACAGTGAAGGAGAACATACATCATTTGGTTTTCTGCATTGTGTTACTTCATTTAGTATGATTGTTTCTAGTTCCATCCGTTTGCCTGCAAATTCCAAGTTTCTTAGTTGATTTGCTTTTTCCAGAAGAGCTAATCAATGAGGAAGGTGCCTATTGACACCCACTACTCTTATGAGAGCTCCAGGCCATATAGCCTGGGTCCCAGCCTAAATGTTCACCTGCATAAATAACAAATTATTTAATATATGGAAAGTGGACAAATGAATTTTTTCTTCTGACCAAAACTGGAGAGAGAGAAATTCTCTATCTGATGTTGCCTGGAAATCAAACCCATGTCAGAATTTGTAGAAACAAACAAAAGCCTGGAAATAGTATATATCAATGGTCTTCCTCCTGGGAGTTTAACCTTCTCCTGATACCTTCTGATCCCAGAGCTCTTGCAAGTAGCCCACCTTCACCACCAACATGGAATTTTCCTAGCTGAGCCATTCTCCACATAACCCCTGTTGGTGTACCGGAAACTCTCTCTTCCCTGTAGGTCTAATAAAGCTTGTTTTGTAATGCTGAGTGATCCAACCTTAGATTTATGTAGGTTTATAGTGTGTATGTCTTCTTCTTGGGATTTTAGGATGTTTTCTTACCTTAAACTTTGACAGTGTATTACACTCCGCAATGAAGATCTTTATCACCATATCTATTTGGAATTCTACAAGTTTCTTTTACATCCACATTCACACTCTTCCTCAAATTAGAGCAGTTTTAGGCTGCTCCTAGCTACGGAAATGGGGAAGTGTCTAGAAGATGATATGATGTCATTTTCCAAATCAAGTCTATGGGTCAGATGTCAGCTTACTCACTGAAGTAGACTGCAAGCCTTCAAGGTTTGTGACACATTCCAGTATTTAAGACTTTCCGTAGGCATATTAACAGAGTTGCTGGGACTCTCTCGCCCTTATTCCCAAGGAGAGGTGGTGGCATGAAAGGGACTCAGCCTCCCCCACAGTGAAGCTGCGGCAGGCAACAGATGCCAGAGGATTTCATTTATGTTATAATGTTGTGGTTCCAACCTCTGAATCTTACAAGATTCCACAGTCTGTCGTGTTCATTTCCAGAGTTGTCTCCGGTCACTCCCGCCAAAATGCAGCCTTGTAGCTGATGCTTTCATTCATTTTTGCAGGAAAGGAGTTGAATAATGTTTACCTCTATTTAGCCGTCTTGAATCTTCAAGTCATATACTAATTTGAAAGGAGATAAGTGCTATTGAACGAAAACATCAATAAGAGTAGGAACATAGTGTGGCATGTGGGAGGGTAGAATGGGTTAAACGTGGTCAGGGAAGGAGGCTGTGCAGCCAAGATGTGGAGGAAGCTGCTACAAGTGGTGGAGCAATGCTTAGAGGACTTCTGGGGTAATAACTTTCTAGGTGCAGCAGCTGCAAATATAAGGCTCCTGAGCAGAGAGCAGCCCGAATCAGTCGGAAGATCAGTGCAGCTGGAGTGGAGACGCAAGCAATAGAGGGTAGCCCTGGAAATCACAGCAGACCCTGGCTTATAAGGCCTTGCGGTCCCTGTAAATTCTTGGATCTTTCTAAGATTGATGTGGGTAGCCATGGGTAAGATTGACACAGAAAAATGACAGGATGTCAAAATCATTCAATCTCCATTCTTTTTTTTTATTTTTGGTCTTTTTCAGACAGGGTTTCCCTGTAGCCCCAGCTGGCCTGGAGCTCACTCTGTAGACCAGGCTGGCCTTGAACTCACAGAGATCCTCCTGCCTCTGCCTCCCAAGTGCTGGGATTAAAGGCGTGCACCACCATGCCTGGCTCAAGGCTCGATCTCCATTCTTTATGTCCAGGGACCAGTTTTTCTGTCTACTGTAAAAACTCTGAATTAGTTGAAGGCAGCTTTGAGGATGTCTGCAATGGAAGCAGTGACCAGCAGTCTCCCTACGGAGACACATGGGATGGATCCATGAGTGTTTGCTGGTGGGTTCTGGGTGGAGTGTGAGCAAGAGTCAATGGTTTCACTGTCACTTCCATAAAATTGTGGCTCGATGACACTCCATCCATATGCTCTCCCCCACTATCCAGCTTCTTCCTCGAAGAAAGGGACACCCATGCTCTTAAGACTGTCATATCCAGGGTAATAACCAGAGACAGTGAAAATAGGAAGCTGAAGAAGGCAGGCGGAACAGCACAGAGCGCTGCCAGGGATGAGGGGAGTTCCCGCTGCTATATTGGCTCAAACAGAACAATAGACTTTTTCAGGCTTCTAAGCACACACAAAGCTGTTCAGTCTGAGAGGGAAGTGGGAGCTGCTGATAAAACGTGGAATATCTATCTTGGGAGTTTTGCTAGAGCTTTGCTTTAATTATTCTACTCTTCTTAAGCTGTGGAATATGTAAAGGCTTACCCACTCGGCTGGTTAGCCTTCTGTGTCTGGTATAAAGCCATTTTCCTCCCTTCCAGTCTGTCCATCTCTAAAAAAACGTGTGCATTTTCTCCTTGAGGAGAAGCCTGGTTTCTATAGCCACAAGCATATGAATACACAGTCAGATCCTTTGTACTGAGCACAGATCAAACGAACAGTGATCTATTTGTGGGTCAGACCACACAGATCATTAAACAAAGGTGTGGATAGTCAAACCGGTCTCCTAAGCACCTGTCCTATGATGCAGACCAAGTTATTTCTTGGAAATACTCTTCTTTCATCTGTTTCATAGGGATTATTATATCACCTATCTTATTAGAGTCTTATTTAAAAAAACGTAAAGCAAAAAGTACTCTGTAAATATTATCTTCCAATATGATTCTGACATAGTTTATGATTAACCTTATTAACAAGCTTAATTAAGTGCCTAGAATAAAGTAGATAAGCAATAAATATTAATCTACCCCCTCTTTTCTAAGCACAATTGGATTCAGAATTATCCAGAACTAGAACAGATTATAATGGCGTATGGCAGGGAAAGGCAAGGTCATATATCAGACACTGCGGGAGGTTTCAAAGGGTGCAGGATGGGCTGAGGGATGGAGAGGAGGATCGTAGAGAGACTTCTAAGACTTAGCACGAGTAAGGCCTAGTGACTGATGGAGAAAGAAGGTAAGTATGCATATTCACTTCTCTTCTTCCAGACAATGCACATCGAATCAGCCATCTACCACTATAATCAGCACAGTAAACCACCACGAACCCTCACTGGCAGGCATTTGCCTAGTACACATGAGACCCCGGCTCCAGCTCCCATGTGGGGAGCTCAGTGGCATACAATATTAATTTCTGCTCACGAGTTGACTGGTCAACCAGTGAGCACTGGTGATCCAAGGCAGGATTAGCTAATGAAGGCCATTCTCACTCAGGGGAGGTTTTTCCTAGGACCTACCTGGTCTATGATGAGTGGATGCTGCCCCAGGGTAATGGCACACCTGGACAGGTCTTTCTGTCCTCACCCAGCATGTTTACACAATCAGCAGAGTTCTAAGAGAAAAGGTCAAAGCAGATTTATTGAATCCTGTGTTTGGATCTGATCCACATTTCTTTCTACCCCATTCTTCTGGCCAGATGAGATCAGAGACAGCCAGTGCCCAGGCAATGCCCACCCATGAATGGAGTCGGGGGTTGGGAAGCATGAAGAAGGAGGACTTTTTTGCAACCCATCTAATGCATACATCAGTTTATAGAGGTTACTGTTACATGGAGAGGAGAGGCTGGGCAGCCCATTCCCTCAGCCTGTTCCTGGATTCAGCCAGGTCACACTGCAGCGAATTTATGACACAATGAAAGCCCATCTCTGACGACTGAAACTACTTTTTCAGATACTCATGCATACAAGTTCCCCATCTAATCTTCTCTTCCGTACCGGAGAGCCACACTTTGCAGAGGCGACAGGGAAAGCTGTGCAGATCACACGGCTGCAGCCAATTACGCTTCCTCCAGGGACCTGGTGTTTTTGTTCTCATCATGTCTGATTGATTTTGGCAGGATCTGTGACTCTGTTTTTCCCTAACTCTTCACTCCAAAATTTCTCTGACAAGATGATTTATAATAACTTGTAAACAAATATTTCCATTTATTGAAAGTGTTTGTGAAGTAATTCAGTGGCAGATTCTTGCTTAAATCCCTTGCTATTTTGAAAAGAAACTGATTTATAATAACTTGTAAACAAATATTTCCACTTATTGAAAGTGTTTATGAAGTAATTCAGTGGCAGATTCTTGCTTCAATCCCTTCTTCTATTTAAAAAAAATTATTGGATGCACCCCTTGGGAAACTTGCTAATGGACACAGAGATCAGAATGACTTCCTGAGCCACGATTCCCATGCGGATTTCTGTTAGAATAATCCAAAATATTGTCATTGAACTAACTATTGTCAATGAGCCATGATTCCCATGCGGATTTCTGTTAGAATAATCCAAAATATTGTCATTGAACTAACTATTGTCAACTGATTAAGAGATGGAATAGTCCCTTGAATGTGTACAAGACCACCTTCCAGGTATGTCTAGCTAGACAATCTCACAGCTGTGATGCCAGAATATAGAAGAGGCATCAGGCCATTGCTACTAATGCTATAGCTGAGGTCAACAGTGACAAAGGGTTTCATGATAGAATCAGTGAAGGTTTACCTTGCAGGTGTCCTTGTTGGCTCTAACACTGGGACTTGCACTCATTTGACTGACACAATACAATGAGATGCAAACAGGACAGACTGCTAGTCAAACTTTTATTCATTTATTCATAAACTATGTTCTGGTTGTTTCCAGTGTGCTTAGCTTCTTCCTTTCATCCCTTTGCCTTTAAAAATATCCTTTCTTTCTTGTTTCTTGTCTTCCTTCCTTTCGTTTTACTCCTCATTCCAAAGTAACATTTTATCTTTAGCACAGACCCTCAAAGAAGAGTTGTCATCAACTGGAAGAGAACAAGTAAAAGTGGCTTTCCTGAGCTAGCTCAGCCTAAAGTGGTAAGCAAGTCTTTTTCTTCTGGCTCATCAATTTATCTCTTGCTGATACTCAGGGGACTGTCCTTCCTGGGGACAGCTGGTTCCTAGAGAGCAGACTATGTTCCCAAGTATACACTCTCTGACATGCACACCATCCAATCCAAGTCCCACTGCATGCCCCCCCCCAACCACCTCCTTTATTTAGCTATTCTATTATGTGCTTGTATCTACCTTCCTTAATCATTCCAAGGGCCAAAAGCCAGAGAACTAAGGACTCTCTGTGCCCACAATCCCCAAAGCATTCCAACTATACAACCCCAAACCCACTGCCTGCTGGATGAATGTTTTCCTAGAAAACACACAATATAATGCATTTTTCTTTCAGAGTCTCCTTTTCTGAGAACAGGAAAGATGCTTCTTTCGTGACAGTTGTTTCCATGTCTGTCTTACCATAATGGATGGAAACAACTTCCAGCAACATTTTTTAAAACCTAAATACCCAGAGTCAAACAGGAAGTGAGATGTATTTATTTCTCTTGATCTCCTTCACAGCTCCACAAGGCAGTGAGATCTGACTATCACAAAATGAAGAAAAATGAATCCACAGGACGCCTACCAGGGACAAAGAAAATAGCTGTTATGTGACTTTCCTGGGGAGATGTAAGGAAACGTCTATTCACCACAGATAGGGGGATACTGACAGACCAAAGAAAGGATTGTGTCAGAGTCCACCAGTGAACTGGGGAGTGCACTGATGTCACTTACAGGGATATGGTAGACTCACTACTCTACTGGCAACTCGCAGGGTTACTTGGGTGACTTACTGAGAAGCCGCCCTGTATCGCTTCTCAGCCTTTTTGGCTAAGATCAAGTGAGAAGCTACCCTGTAACCAGTCAGACAGCAATGAGGATATTCTAAAGACACTCCCAGGAATCCTTTGCTGTAAGAAGAAAAAAAGCTAAAGCCTAGGGCAGCCAGATGGGGAGCATGTCTCCCAGAAACTCGTCAAACCACATTGCAGGACAGACTGGAGTGGACGATGGGTCACTTGTGGGCAGAACCGCACCTTCACAGAGACTGCTTGACTATGCACAATTCTAGCCCTCCGCTTAAACTAAACTCCACCCCAGGACCCTGAAGCCATACTTGGGGTGGAGGGAATGTCTGTCCCTCTTTCCTAGATAGAAGTTGAATGAATCTCCTCTCTCTTTCTGTGTCTCTCTCTTTCTCTCTGAATATGGAGGGGGTCATATGTTGGTCCTCAACTTCCACCCATTTAGAGACAGAGTCTGTTTGGGTTTTTTTGCTGCTTCTGGGGGATTCTTCTGTCTATACCTGCTGTCTCACCCTGGGAACACTGGGATTACAGCTTTATGTGGGTTCCAGCCGAGTTGAACTCAGCTGCAAAGCAAGCACATCACCCACTGAGCCATCTCCCCTGACCCTCTCTTTTTCTGCTTTTCACTATTAATTTGGCTCTTTTAATTAACTTATTAATGAAGGGCAACTGAGCCTGGATTGTTAGGGCTGCTAAAGCACAGAGTCCTGTCTTAACTCGGGTAACGACACATAAAGAAGTCTCACTGCAGTCAAGTGTTTCCCTCTTTGATTCAGGGGATTGGAACTTTAGGGGTGGGTGGTTCGTGAGCATCTCCTGAAGTCTTGTGAGCCTGGAAAATCTCATCAGTTGCCCCCACCACAGGGAATGCTAATGGACCTGACCTCTTGCCGGTCCTCACAGCTTCAAGATGAGAAGCCATGTTCATGTCCAGCGTGGGGGAAGCAGCTACACTACAGCAGCCAAGAAATGGATTCAAAGACCCTGAGTGCCCAGCTGCTGAGCTCCTAACACAGCCTGCATCTCCACACCATGTATAAGAGGGATGTGCTGAGGGTTCCCATTCTCTCTACTAAAAAGCTAGCAGATAGATGGGGCTGGAGAGATGGCTCCATGGTTATGAGCACTTGCTGCAGTTATAGATCCTGGCTTAGTTCCCAGCACTGACATCAGGTAGCTCATACCCTCCTGTCACTTTGGCTTCAGGTGATCTATGCCCTCTTCTGGGCTTTATGGGTGCCTACAGGCACATGTGCACATAAATAAATAAAAAATAAATGTTTTAAGTTTGATATAGAAAGCCAAATGAAATATGTCCTCCCCTAAAGGGAGTAACTTCAGCTGACACTGGAGAGCAGCACTATACAATGTGACAGCTGTAGATGTGTTAAAGCTCTCCACACAGCTCTGAGGACATCCACTTTGGTAGCCTTTGGGTCTTAGAGGAAGAACAAGGGTTTATTTCCAGCAGGTCATCTCTGCAATCTTCTGTTCGGAAGCAGTGTTTCTTTGAATGGGTAAAATCGTGTGCTGCAAAGTTTTAATATGAGAGATTTTCTTACCTCTCCTTCATAGAACAAGGAGGAATATGATGATGATGAGGTCGTTCTCTAACTGTAAATTGAAGCCAACTGTTATAGAGGTAATCTCTTATAAAACCAGTAAAACTGCCTTCTTTAATTGACTAATAGACATAGGAACTGTGAAAAGGATTATTCTCTATTCAGAACCAAATATAATACTAGTCTCCTTAAGCTGTACACTTAAGCAAATATTAATACAGAGAGAGCTCTGTTATATCAGCAATGGATTATTCTACCAAGGGAGTGTTGGCCAAGGGAATCCAAGCCCCCCAAAAGGTAAAGCTTTCTTGCCTGTAAACTGGGATATCTGCAAGAAGAGAGGTATAAGGCCCTGATGTTGCAAGAAGATCTGATGTAAGCATGGGAAAGATGTATTGAGACCGCACTTGCAAGTGTACAGTTGGTCTCTGGAATACCAGAGGAGTGTTACCAAAGGCCACTAACAATAAAGCAAAATGTAGGTATCCTTGAGTCAAGCAAGACTCCACCGTCAGCACCAGCTACACCTCACCTGCCTGGAAATACTGTGCAGCAGTGGCAGCCATATGCCTGTATATCCCAAATCTAATTGGCTATTAGCTCTCTCCTTGGAGGAATAACCCATGGCTGATGCCACAAGCTTACATCTTTTGGTGGTTAGGAGATGTTATAAACCACAGTAAGACCCTGTCATATTTTACAGAAAAAAATGTAATTCATGGATTAACATACCATCCAAACATCTGTGTCTATACCAAAGTAACCTACCATAACAACTAGTACTGTTTAAATACCTATATATCTAATTGCTTGTGCTTCATTAGTAGGATTGAAAGGTTATTCCTGGACAAACTGTCAGCCCATGAAAGGAAACAGGCAGAATTGACAGAGTCCAAGACAACAGCTCCAGAGAAAGTAGACTGTTTTGCTTCTCATCCACCTGTGCCCCTTTTCTAAGCTGAGGGAACAATCTGCGGAAGAGGGGGCATGGTAGAATGTAAGGGCTGTGATTGGGGTTAATGGCAAAACTACAGCAATATAGTCTGGACACTTATTTGATCAACTTGATTGAACATACAAGCCCCCCAGCTGGATGGTGGGACCAAGGGGCTGTGTGGGTTTGGGCACAACTGCTTGCAAATTGGTTTTACATGAAGGATGCTTGTACTCATAAATTTTACTTATTGTTAAAAAATGGAAAAATAAAAAAGTAATAGAAAAAGAATTGCGTGAAAAGATTTTGTAGAACTCATTTTCAGATTTCTGACATTTACATGGTTCAGAATTTTCCTTCAGATTGAATTTTGAATTTTTTTTCTCTGAAAATCTCATAGATGGATATAACACATTTTATTCATATCTGCCCCCACTCCCTCTTTCCAGATCTCCCCCAATATATATCCCTTCCAGCTTTAAGTCCTCTTTATTTATTTTTTTATATTCCACTGAGTCTAATCAGTGCTGCCCACATGTACACGCCTGTGGGATCATCTACTGAGGCACGGGCAAGCCATCAGTGGCCATCCCTCAAAGAAAAGTGACTCTCTCCTGACAGCAGCTTCTCAGCTAGGAATGCCCATGTCTCTGAGTGTGTATTTTTCACCTTCAGCCCCTCTAGCTAGTCAGCAGATTCTAAGAGCAGAGCAGAATCCCAGAGCTGAGGTCCAATGGTCTCTGAGTATCATGTTAATTTGGGAGCAGATCCTCCTGTCTTCAGAATCTAGACCCTTTCTTTTTTTTATTAATTTTATTTATTTCTGTATGTGTATGAAGGTGCTTTCTGAATGCAAGTTTGTGCACCCGTGTTGTGCAATGCCACAGAGGTCAGAAGGCTCTGGGGATAGGTGAGAAGGACAAAGCAAAGTATTTTCGTGTGTTTAGACCTTTAGGAGTCATGTGAGATAAATGAGCTGGTGAGCTGGGCTTTCAGCTGCAGACTCCCATTATTACACGTGATTCCTCTGCAAACTACTTTGCAGCCAATCTAAAATACTGGAAAAGGTAGGGATGCAGGTGGAACAATTCTTAAGATGCTATGCATTAAGCTTGGCAATCATTTTTTGCCATGGCCCAGATCTTTGATAGCCAGTGATATTATTTTCCCAGTGCCAGCTGTTGGCAAAATCCATTCCTTTTTGCAAACTTAAGACACTTCATTGATTTCAAACTGCTCTCTTCTGCCCAGACTCAAACTGTTCTCATTTCCAAAGGAAACACCTCTTAAGAACCGAAGAACCTCAATTATTCTAAAACATTCTGCGAGGCACGTCCAAAATTAATGGGGGCTTCACTGTCCGCATGTTTGACACCAGCCAGGAATGAGGCAAAGAAAGACAAAGGAAAACACGAACTTGAGCTGTCAACCAAAGCCTCAGCCGAGTGCTTGCCATTGGGTAAAATAAAGCCTTACCAACCTGTTTAACATATTCAAATGTGTGGGAGGGTAAACTGGGAAATTTCTCAAATAAATAAATATATCCCTTATTAGGAAAGAGTTACTCCTCTACTGTTAGCCCATTAGCAGAGACATTTGTCCACTTCCTTAAAAATGTAAAAATGACTATTCTTATTTCCTGGAACTGAGTCAACAATGTTTCCAGCTAGGTAATATTCCTGGTTTAGAGCCTTTTCATGCTGTGTAAACTGTGGATGCTAAGAGGCTTTTGGTCCTTTGCCAATTTGCTAACACTTGGTTGATGTTTTAAAATTCAAGGCTGCTATAGGGTGGAGTCAAGGCACAGATTTCATCAAATTCACCCATGTTGTTTTGGGTGACTATATATGATTAACTTGGGAAGCAAACTTAATTTTTACGTTAAATCATCTTAAAGAGAATGCTACAAGGTGATACTGTACAACAGGGAAATTATAGAGAATATTTGTATGTGTCAATCCCAAAGTTCTTGCTCTACAGATTTTATGTAAAGCAAATGTGGGCAACAGCGAATTATATCTCCATTTAATTCAGATGCATTACCATTTTTATCAGATTCTGTAAACCAATGTTGTTTAATATACACNNNNAGCCTGCAGATAGGTTTTGCATGAAGGATGCTTGTACTCATGGATTATCACTTATAGCTAAAAATGAAAAAAAAAAAACTGAGAGAAAGATGCAGGACAGTTATGGCAGAATGCATGATCTGGGATGGGGTGGGGGTGGGGGGGAGGGAAAGGGAAATAAGCCTGAACTGAATTGGAAAAATGTATGAAATGCACAAAGCATCAATAAAAACTAATTTAAAAAAAAATTCAAGGCTGCTATAAATAAAGGAGGGTGATCCAGGCTGCCCTGCACAGGAGATAGGTATAAAACAAAACATTCTGAAAATAAATCATCGACCCAAGCATTCACCTGGTGTTTATTATGTGTGAGGCAATATGACAGCAGTTGAATTTCCAGAACAAGCCCATAAAAGACCTTTCAATAGCCCCATTGTATACATGGCCAACCCAGCAATGTGAATAATTGTCTGGAGTGACATTCACAGGAAGGAGAGAACCAGTGGTTGCAGCCACATTTCACCAGACCGCTGACCCATCTAGGGCCATGTGGTGGCGCCAGAATGTCCTCCATCATTCACCATGCCAGCTGACAAAGCTGTGGGGAATGAATATAAACCCTTTGCTTTACCCCTCCCCAGGATTGTGAGCTTCCAAGGAAAGACACTAGATCTTTTCTAACTTTATGCCTCAGGAGGGATACAGTTGGGACTTTGACTATGGATCAGTTCCTATTTACTGGACTAGGAATTAATGAGATTTACCAAATCACCTTCCCTTTAAAAGTTGTTGTGTGTATGTGAACATCTGCACATGCCTCTGCATCTGCTTGTGGAGGTCGGAGGTTGGCATACATGTCTTGGTTGATTACTCCCCATCTAACTTTTCTGACAGTGTTTCTCACTGAAGCTGAAGCTCTTTGGTGGTCAGTGAGCTCTACGGATCTCCCTCACACCCCAGCACCACATGGCTGGGAGTACAGGTGTGTGCCACTGAGCCTGGCTTTTATCTGGGTGTTCTTATTCCAAACTCTGGTCTTCACCTTGTGTGTTGGGCACTTTACCAACTAAGCTTTCTCTTGGACCCCCTGAATTAACAATTTTCAAGTTTGAAGTAAACAACACAATGACACAGATGTTCAGAGATATCAGTTCTAAACATAACTTGGCCTCTAAAAATATCCAGGTGTGTACTTTAAAATCATTGCAACTTGTCAACCATGCTCTGTCCGTCCCACAAATAAACCAGGCAACACTAGACAAATAACTATAGGATGATCCTGGACAAGAGTCTTTTTTTTTTTTTTTTGTCTTTTTGAGACAGGGTCTCCCTGTAGCCCCAGCTGTCCTGGAATTCACTGTGTAGACCAGGCTGGCCTTAAACTCACAGAGATCTGCCTGCCTCTGCCTCCCAAGTGCTAAGATTAAAGACATGCATCCCTGCCAAGATTCAGTTTTTAAAGATATTTATTATTATTATTATTATACACATATGAGTGTATTGCCTGCATGTAAGTGAGTACACCTAAATTGTGCAATGCCCAGAAGGAGATCAGAAGAGGGCATTGGACCCCAGGAGACAGGAGTTATAGACAGTTGTAAGCTGCCATGTGAGTGCTGAGAAATGAACCCCAGTCCTCTGCAAGAGCAGGCCCAGTACTCTTAACTGCTGAGTCAACTTTCCATTTCCATGGACAAGATTCTCGAATTGAAGGAAGTTTCAAGTCCACTAGTAACAGTTTCCTGGCCCTTGCCTTGAGTATAATTCAGTTGATGGACAGAGAGGAGCATGTATAAGAAAGACATATTAAAATACCAACAGGGGGGCCTGGAGAGATGGCTCAGTGGTAAAGAGCCCTGACTGCTCTTACAGAGGACCCGGGGTCAATTCCTAGCACCCACATGGCTGCTAAGAACTGTCTGTAACTCCAGTTCCCAGGGAATCTGACACCCTCTTCTGACCTCTGCAGCATTGCACAACATGGGTGCACCAGCCTACATGCAGACAGTACATTCATACACATAAAAAATAAATAAATAAAAATACCAATAGGATATATTCAAAGAACTTCCTTATTTCACAAGTAAAATTACATGTAAAAAGTGGTGTATATGTAGAGTTGGTTACTCAAAATATAGCTCTCAAAAGCAGCTCCAAAATATGTGGGAGTTCTCATTAATTTCATATACTCAGCCCATTTTGTTTGTTTTCAGAACCAGCCACTCAGTTCCCAAACACATACTGAATCAGACAAATTAACAAACATTTCCTTTATCAAGGTTTGTAGACATACAGTTCTATGCTGCACAAAGATAATTCAGTCCAGCTCAGTCTAAGTATCCTGCAGTGCTCCCACAGGGTGACAATGGATCTGAACACTGTCTCTAGGGTCATCACAACCATGCTAACCCAGCAAAGTACAATCCTCATGTTTGTGGTGATGCAGGCCTAAAGAAACCTACCATGCTACCCATCATAGAAGGTGGTTACATACAATTGTGTATAACACACAATTCTTATTAGTAATAAATATTACTAAACCCTATGTTTACATATATATATATATATATATATATATATATATATTGTTGTTGCTGTTGTTGTCGTTTCATACTGTACATCTTCTACTTAAAAGGTCAGCTGTAAACAGTGTGCCCTGTTCGCTGGGAGCAGCCTCATGCTTTTACCATATCTTTCTATTGCATCATTTTATGTCCTTTTTATTTAGTTTACTCTGTTTTTTTTTTTTTAAGACAGAGTTTCATGTAACCCAGCCTGGTCTTGAATTGTCTACAACCTAGAACAACTGACCTCCCTAACTCCGCCCCCTTGAGCACCAGCATTGCAAGCCTCACTGCAACATTTTCTTTTGTGCTTCATGTATTTTCTTTTGATCAGCATGACAACAGAAGCTACAGCCCCACAGTGTGTGTGTGTGTGTGTGTGTGTGTGTGTGTGTGTGTGTGTGGATATAGACTACATATACTGTGTAAATTTGTGTAAGCACAATCTGCCGCATTTGAACAATGATACAATCACCTAATGACCAATTTCGCAGAATGTGGCCTAGGCATTAAGTGGTAATTATATTCATGGAAGATGAGATTCTAGAAGAATATGGTGATTTCAGAGGCAACTGGAATCAGACTTCCTGAGTTCAAGTCTTCACTTTGCTATTTGCCAACTGCCCTGCTGACTCGGGTACCTGATTTACTATCATCCTGCATGGTATTCTTTAACTGTGGAGAGATGATAGCACAGTACCCTGCTTCCCAATGGTATACAGGTGTCTAAGGGTTGAATGGAGCAGCATGCACAGTACTGGAAGAATAGTATCTGTTGCATGGTAAATACTCAAGAATGGTTAAATACCATAGTTAAATTTTATCTGTTTCTCTTGTGGCTCTGGGTCTCATTTTGACTAAAGTGAATTGATGAAGGGTCTATAATTGAAAGAACAGCCTTGTTGATAAAACTGTTAGTTTCTTTACCAATCTCAGCTCTTAGAGATACAAGTTCCACTTCTACAGCACAGGTAAGTTGCTGCTATAACACTCCCTTTGAGCTCAACATACCCATAATTATTTGGGACCAGCTGGAAAAAAATGAAAAAAAAACAACAAAATCATCTTATCCAAACATAGGAATAGTAAAAGCAAACAGTTGTGATGACATACTAGATATTAGGGACTTATATAATTTGTAACATTTGCCTTTTAAAAAATATTTTTATTTTTAATTTTATGTATACGAGTGTATTAACTGCATGCATTTAAGTACACCTGTGTTATGCAATGCCCACGGAGGTTAGAAGTGGTATTGGATCCCCTGGAAATGAAGTTATAAATGGTTGTTTACTGCCATGTGGGTGCTGGGAACTGAACCCAGGCCATCTGCAAAAGCAGCTAGTACTCTTAACCAGTGAGCCATCTTTCCAGCCCCAGTATTTTTTTAATTATTATTATTTGTTTATTTTTAAGGGATTCTACAAGATAATAACACAGTTGTTTTCAGATAACATTGATGTTGCTCAGTTTGCCATACAGTTAGGTAATTGGAGCATTTTACAAGTATCTATGTCCAAGTTTTGAACAATCCAAGGTTCCCATAGTCCAGTTGGAGAAGCTTGTTTGCACAGGCATGTTGATCAATTAGGAGTCCAGACTATATTGCTGTAGTCTCATGATTCACCTCTATCTCTCCGCAGCCCTTATATTCTACCATGCCTCCTCTTCCTCAATTTGTTCCCTGGGCTTTGGGAAAGGGGCACAAGTGGGTGAGAAGAAAACAGTCTACTTTCTTTGGAGTTGTCATTTTGGACTCTAGTCTGTTCAGGTTGTTTCCCTTCATGGGTTGACAGCTTTTCCAGTGATAACTTTTTAGTCATACTAACAAAGCACAAGCAATTGGATGTACAGGCATTTAAGCAGTACTAATTATTATGTCAAGCTAAGCTGTGAGCATAGACACAGATGCTTGGATGGTATGCTAATCCGCAAACTGTGGTTTCTCTATAAAGGGTGACAAGTTCTTATTGTGGCTTATAACATCGCCTAACCACTAGAGGACATAAGCTTGTGGCATCCACTGTGAGTTATTCCTCCAAGGAGAGAGCTAATAGCCAAATAGATTTGGGATATATATAGACACTTGGCTGCCACTGTTGCACAGTATCTCCAGGCTGTTGAGGTGTAGCTGATATTGACGGAGGAGTCTTGCTTGTCTCAGGGAGACCAATATTTTGCTGTATTGCTTTAGTGGCCTTTGGTAAATTGTAAAAGAGCTAGAACTGAAAAGTCCTTAAAGCAAGTTTTCATGCAGGCCAGAAGAAGGCCAAGGAGCTTGGAGGAAGATAGTCATTAAATCCCCTCTTTTAAGATTTAGCAGTTTAAAAAGGTAACTGTAAAAATATAACATATATGTATATGAGAGAGGTATTTCAGTAGAGATTTAATACACAAATAAAATAAGACCATATAAGTGTGAATGGACCTGATTTCTCTAGAAGTCGATATCCAGTCATATAGCTTTAAAGAGCAAGTGTATATGGGTAAATTTATTTAGCAGGTCTTCAAACTCTGCCCAAGCTTTATCACAAATATCAGGATATTTTAAGGACCTCGTGAATGTTTAGATTAGTGCTACATTTGGTTTAGGTTTTTAGTGAATGAACATTGGAACTACCTGAATCAATGCTCCTGATGTTTTAATGAGTGTAAGCCATGCCTACCTTTTTCCTGTTATAACTCGTTGTCCTTCATTATGTAGCTTGGTAAAGGACCCACTAGGCTTCCCAAATTTCTGCTTCCCACAGACGTCACATTCTTTCCGTAGAGACCATGCAGCCCCATAGACATTCCATTTCCAGCTCGGCTACAGTCCTCCTATAGCTTTAAAGATCAAGTGTTTTAATTGGGTACCAAATTTATTTAGCAGTGTACTCAACTCTGCCCAAGCGTTATCCACAAAGTATAGGATAATTTTAAGCGCCTAGTTGAAATTTTCTTGATTCAGTTAATTAGTGTAGGTTTTGGTGCCCGAAGGTACACATTGCACTTGGGAATCGGAATGTTCATTGTTTTTTTATACATTTGTATTGGGTTAAGGTACCCCAATGGTCCTCTCTTATTGTTCTGCATTCGATACACATCCACATTTCCACACTTCTATACCTCTTTCCACTCTGGCCCAATTCAAAGGCACTGCTTTCCTTTTTCCTTCCCAAATCGTAGCTCCGTCCATAGGCACAGTTTGTCTCAATAATTCCTAGAGCTGACTGCCGTGGCTCTGATTGGGTATGGTCATAATAACTTGGCATCTATAGGTCTCACAACATCCACCTCCACCCACACAACCAAAACAAGAGGGCAGGTGGGCAGTGGGCTATGATCCTTTCGGGGATATAAATGGAAAACCGTGTGTTCCAATCCTCTTGATAAATTTTCAATTTTTGATCTTGAAACAACAATGGGAGGAGAATTTTATGTTCCCACAGGTAAAAATCACCAATCTAAATGCCCTGAAAACATACAACTTATGGCTGTCAGGATGAACTGGGAAATGCCAGCAGAGAGAGTGACCTATCTGAACATTAAAAGAAAGAGGGGAATCAGCCGTAGAAGGGCGGTGTGTCGGACCCAGGTCCGGACCGTTAGGAAACTTGGAGCCATCCGACACGGCGCTAGCATGTAAAGGCTTAGGGCAGACTGACTTTTGTGGTTTTGGACAACTGATTTCTGGTCGGTGGCGGAGGGCCGGGTGGCTGGCGGGCCTAGGTTCGCGTCCTCAGCCCAGCCAGGGTCGCCCTTCCCCCTCCGCAACGGAAGCAGACCGGAGCTTGGGTCTGGCTGCTCGGGTGGCGGAATCAGCCGTAGAAGGGCGTTGTGTCTGGACTCCAGGTCCAGACCTGTTAAGAACACTTGGAGCGTCGACACGGCTCTAGCCAGGTAGAGTGCTTAGGGCATAGTGACTTTTGTGGTTTTGGGCAACTGATTTCGGTCGGTGTGCGGAGGGCCAGATGGGGCTGTGATGGGGCCTAGGTTCGGGTCCTCAGCCCGCCGGGATGCCCTTCCACCCTCGACAGCGAAGCAACACTGACGCTTGCGTCCTGGCTGCTCGGGTGCCGGGCATGGTAAGTCCACCCCCCAAAATCCCCCCCGCCCCCCCCCCCCCCACCCCCTCCAGACAATTGGATTTGAGGAAGAGAGAGAGACCAGTGGACTGGATTAGGAGACTCTCAGAAGAGGGAGGGAATAGTGACTTAGACTTTCAATATCCAGATCTATAAACAAAAGTGAAAGCCTGAAAACCTAGACAAGTCAATACTCCATAAAGAAGGAGGGGAGAGGAAGAAAAAAAAAAAGAACGCAAAAAGGAGGTAAGCAAAACAAAAGACGCTTTCACCCTTCAACACACAGAAAAGGCACTTGTGAGTTTGAATCAAAATCGGAAAATGCAAGCATGCAGGGACGACGAACGGGACAACATGGAAAGGTGCAGGATAATTCCAACCAAGCCTCCAAACCCGTATGGAGAATAGATATAGGTGGGATCCCTTGGAGGTG
>VZQC01015743.1:3182703-3380700 GCA_009823505.1 Rhizomys pruinosus
GAAACCACTCCCAAACTGTATACTAGAGCCAATTGATTACGGTGGTAATTTCCTATAAAACAGGCCACATAACGTATTACTGATTGATAGGCATAGGAATGTGAAAGGATTATTTCTCTATCTAGAGCCAAATTCAATAGTAAAGTGTTTATAAGTTGTTGTAATTTAAGCAAAATATATTACTACAGGAAGCTCTGACCATCACGCATGAATTATTCTGCCTAGGAGATGTTGGCTAGGGGTTCAAAACCCGACCCGCCCCCCCACCCCCCCAATTTATAAAGGCCTTTTGCCTATAATGGGATTATATGCAAGGAGAAAGGCAGTTAAGTCCCTGTTGTTCGAAGACCTGGTGTGAGCATGAAAATGTTATGAGACGTTTCACCTGCTAGCGTACATGGCCTCTGAAATGCTAGAGCGCGTTACCAAAGGCCACTGAAGCCAATACAGCAAATATTGGTCTCCTGAGTCAAACAAGACTCCTCCGAAACTATCAGCTACACCTCAACAACCTGTGGAGATACAGTGCCACAGTGGCAGCCAAGTGTCTTATTATTCCCAAATTATTGGCTATTAGCTCTCTCCTTGGAGGAATAACTCACAGTGATGCCACAAGCTTGTCCTCTTAGTGGTTTAGGCGAGTTTTATAAGCCACAAATAAGAACTTGTCACCCCTTCATAGAGAAACCACAGTTTGGGTTTCGCATACCATATCCAAGCATCTGTGTCTATGCTCACAGCTTAGCTTGACACATAAGTTGGTTACTGCTTAAATTGCCTGTACGTCCAATAGCTTGAGCTTTGTAGTAGACTAAAAGTATCACTGTGAAACTGTCAATCCGTGAAGAGAAACAAAACTGAACAGACCGGAGTCCAAAATGACAAACTCCAAAGAATTAGACTGTTTTCTTTCAACCATTTTGTGCCCCTTTCCCAAAGCCTAGGGAACAAACTGCGGAAGGGAGGCGTGGTAGATTGTAAAGGGCTGTGGAGAGATAGGGGTGAATTATGAGACTATAGGAATATAGTCTGGACACTGATTGATCAACATGCCTGTGCATACAAGCTTCTCCAACTGGACTATGGGAACCTTGGGTTGTTCAAAATTTGGACATAGATACTTGCAAAATGCACCAATTACTTAATTGTATGACATTACTGAGTAACCATTCATATCTGAAAACAACTGTGTTTCTTGTATTGTAGAATCCCTTAAAAATTAAAAATAAAAATTAAAAAAAAAAAAAAGAAAGAGAACCTCAGACTGCCTGAGTCACAGACACTGAGCATCTCTTTGAATACTATTGGGATTAACTGTTTATAATGGGCCCTAACAAAGTTTACCTTCCAGATACTGAGAAATGTCCTACCTCTCCCTTTATAGAAAAAGAAAAAAACATGATGGTAATGAATTCATTCCCTAACTGTAATTAGAGCCAACGTTATAGTGGTAATTTCTTATAAACAGGTATAACTACCCTTTTTAATTGACTGATAGGCATAGGCATGAACTGTGAAAGGATAATTCTCTATCTAGAGCCAAATTCATGTAAAATGTTTATAAGCTGTTTAATTAAGCAAAATATATTACTACCGGAAAGCTCTGACATCAGCAATGAATTATTCTGCCTAGGAGATGTTGGTTAGGGGATTCAACCCGCCCCCCCCCCAAATTACAAAGGCCTTTTCCTATAAGTGGAGATAAATGCAAAGAGAAAGCAAGGTAGTAAGTCCCTGTTGTCAGAAGACCTGGTTGTGAGCATGAAAAAATGTTATGAGACATCACTTGCTAGCGTACAACTGGCCTCTGAAAAGCCCAGGGAGCATTACAAGTATACAGTTGGTCTCTGGAATACCAGAGAGTGTTACCAAAGGCCACTGAACCAATAAAGCAAATGTTGGTCTCCTTGAGTCAAGCAAGACTCCTCCACCAACATCAGCTACACCTCACCTGCTTGGAGATACTGTGCAGCAGTGGCAGCCATATGTCTGTATATCCCAAATTTATTTGACTATTAGCTCTCTCCTTGGAGGAATAACTCATGGATGTTGCCACAAGCTTATACCCTCTAGTGATTAGGAGATATTATATGCCACAGTAAGACCTTGTCATCTTTCTCAGGGAAAAAAAAAGTAATCCAAGGATTAACACACCATCCAAACATCTGTGTCTATACCAAAGTAACCTACCATAGTAACTAGCAATGTTTATATACCTATATATCTAATCGTTTGTGCTTCATTAGTAGGATTGAAAGGTTATCCTTGGACAAACGGTCAGCCCATGAAAGGAAACAGCCAGAAATGATCAGAGTCCAAAATGACATCTCCAAACAAAGTAGACTGTTGTGCTTCTTGTCCACCTGTGCCCCATTTCTAAGCCTAAGGAACAATCTGCGAAAGAGGGGGAGTGGTAGAATGTAAGGGCTGTTAAAACTACGACAATATAGTCTGGACACTTATTTGGTCAACTTGATTGAACATTCAAGCCCCTCCAGCTGGATGGTGGGAGCCTTGGGCTGTGTGGGCTGGGGCACAACTGCTTGCAAATTGGTTTTATATGAAGGATGCTTGTAACAGCCCCAGTATTTGCCACTTCTAAGGTAGGCTTACCCTGCTCTAGCCATGTGAACACAGAGGCTCTGAAAGGACTCTGCAGCAGATCACACAACTAGAAAATCACAAAACTAGAAGATGAACCCTACTTTTTCTGAACAAAATCCACCACACACCATTCTCTCTCCCCACAATTGTTCTTAGTTCTGACAAAACATTAGAATCACAAGAAGTTTTTAAATTGTCAGTAACTGCAATCCACCCCCAAACAACCAAATCAGACCCCTAAGGCACAGAGGGAAATCCCAGGCACTAGTAACTTACAAAGTTTTCCAGTCAGCTGAGAGAACTATTCACATTTATCTTTCTAGAATGTGTAAGATAGAGACTAACTTAAAGGTTAATTTACATTATCTGCTCTATTAATGAGATTAAAGGAGTTTAAATGAAGGCTCATTTGCATTGTTTTCAACATGAGCCCGGTTTCCCTTCTTAGAAAGCTGTCCGTTGAAGTTTTGATGAAAAATCATGAATCACTAAGTCCATTTCTAGATTATGATTTCATTTTAATTTGAAAACTTTTTAAGAACTTTTCTTTATGTTCTTATTGTTATTTATGAATGATTTGAAGAAAAGCCACTGTTTTCCTCAAGAAGTTTGCAACAATATCTACTGAATATTTTAGTAGTACTGGGCATTGTGTCAGATTGTTCTACAGTGACAAGCAAGGAGAATGTAACTCTTGCCCTCTTGGAATTTATGATTGACTAAAGAGACAGGTGATCAATATGCAAGTTAATATGCAATCACAAATTAATAAGTATTATTTAAAATATATGCAGAAGAGGAGGGCTGGGGAGATGACTCAGTGGGGAAGAGCACTTGCCTAACAAGTCTAAGGACCTGAGTTCAAATCCCCAGCAATATGTAAAAGGCCAGGCATGTGCATGAGTGTATTTGTAATCCTAACAGTATGGAGGAAGTGGAGCGAGGAAGGCCTCTGGGGCACACTGCCTAGTCTAGGTCCAGGGTTAGTGAGAGAATAAAGAAGATAGATCAGATGCTCAGTGTCCTCCTAGATCTTTGCATGTATTGATGAGTACACACACACACACACAACACACACACACACACACACACACACATGCATATGCCACATATAATTTACACATACCAGAGAAAGAAAATGGAAATAAAATAATCTTAAAATTAGAGTCACATATGCTTTAGATTGGGTAGTCAAACACTAGGTCATTTCTGTGAAACAGCTTCAGAATCACAAGTCTCTTCTATAATTACCAGGTGCATCCATATAATTAATCTCATAACAAATATGTTCAGTATATACTCTTTTGGGTCCAGCTTTGTTTCAACATACAATGTTCTAGATATATTCATGTTGCCCTGACTACTCACAGGATTATGTTTATCAGTCGTTAATTCATTACCAATACTTAGTAAAATTTACATGCATATAAAAATTTTGAGAAACCCCAAATTGTATTTTTTTCTTAAGGGCACAGGTAATGCTTAGTATATGTGTTATACAGTCTACAGTTTGGCTCAGTCTACTGTACTTAGTAGGTTTTAAGTGTGCATTAATTGATTGAATATTTTTATATTTACAGATACCATCTACTGTTTCCTCTATGTCCCTACCAAAAATATTCATGTGACTATTTTTTCTTTTGGTCTTGAGACAAGGTCTCCCTGTAGCCCCTGCTGTTATGGAACTCACTATGTAGACCAGGCTGGCCTTGAATACACAGAGATCCACTTGCCTCTGTCTCCCAAGTGCTGGCACTAAAGGTATGTACCAGGACGCCTGGCTTCATGTAACTATTTTTTGGTTTAAAGTGCTCATTAATGTGACCCAATAGGAGAAAGAAGTGAGTGATTACTTCCACACTCAAACAAAGCAAATAATTTGCTTGGGTTGACAATCACATCAACAGCATTGAATGTATTTCTTCTCTAGATCCTTTAAAACTAAATTGTCTAATATGAGAAGATATTGCCCATTTGTAGACACATCTATGGTCGGTTCTTTCATTTTATGTGATGCTAATTGATCCTCTTAAACTTGTAATTGTTAAGAGGTGAGGATACCTCTGTGACTTCCTAGGAAAAGCAGACTTACTTCATTAATCTCTATGCCATGATATCTTGAATCCCAGCATGTAGAAATTAGTAGGTGCTCAATAAGTATTTCTACAGTTGAACTAAATGTAGACAAATTGCTTTAATACCACATATGAATGTTTACTGTGTGCTTATCCATAATTATTAGATTGGGAAATGTTAAAGGAAATGCTTAGCCAGCCTGAATTTTTATGCAGGGCACATTTCTGAACTGAGATTGATATTAGCTTTAATGTCTCCTGTGAAGGCAGACTAGCATTTAGAACAGTTAGTATGCTAGGAGCAGCCTGGGAAATGTCACTGTGTTTGCCACTGTGAGATAGTCTAAATGAAGAAAACAGGCTTCCCTTAATAAACCAAGCTTTATACAGGCTGCAGAAGCCTGTTAAAATGAAGAGAGGCTGACCTGACTTAACTAAAAGGCTTACACATATTATTGCCTATTAAAATTATTCATTACTCATGAGATAAAGCCATCAAGAGGGATTCCATTTTGATAGGAGGCAGTTAGAAGATACTTACTGAAGCTCTCAGGCTCTGAAATCAGTAGAATTAGGTCTGCATTTCCTCCCTGAGACCTGGATAACCCACCTAACCTCTGCTCACCTCTGTTTTCTTATCTATACAGCAGTAATATTACCTTCAACCTCACAGAGTTACACTCTGAGCATACATCATCTAGTGTCCTGCAAGATAAATTATAGCTGGAAATGCAACATGTCTGTACCACTGACAAGCTTGTAGGTATTTTTTTTTTGTCTTTTTGAGACAGGGTCTCCCTGTAGCCCCAGCTGGCCTGGAACTTATTCTGTAGACCAGGCTAGCACTAAATTCACAGAGATCCCCCTGCCTCTGCCTCTGCCTCCCAAGTGCTAGGATTAAAGTTGTGCACCACCATGCCTGGTGCTTATAGGTATCGTAAGTGGTGACTTGTATCCTTCTTGTGGTTTGAGAATGTGCCTCTAAACTATAGTCTATGTGCAGGCACATAGAAAATGCTTCATAATGATTGGATATTACTATTTAATAAACATGGAAAATGTGAGCACAACACACCCATATTGTCATCCATAGTTTATGCAGATAAATTTCCTGACCTTCATGTGGTTGTCATTCATGTTCTGAAAACTTGAGCATTGCTATGATCAATGGTCCTCAGTGTACACCATTCAATATAATGGTTTGCTTTGTTATAGTGGCTTGCTTTGTTTTGGTGACCACTTGCGCAGCTGAGGCTCTGTACTAGACATCCATTACATAAACGGCAGCTCACATTTCTCTATGGTCTCAAACTTACAGCTTTATCGAATTTGGCAAGCTGGTGGTAAAATGAAAACATTAATTGACCTTTTTCTCTCCCCATAGCCATAAACAGTGTATATTGGTTTTAAATGGATTCTTCACACACTCCGGGCCTGATCATTCCTTTCCATGCCCAAAATAGACAGCAAAAGATGGAACATAAGGGAATAAAAAGTAAAAAAAGAAATTAAGAGGCAATCACTGCTAGCTCCCTGGAGCCTATTTTAACAAAGACTGGAGACAGCATAAGCTGTGGGGCTGGGAAGGGGACATAGAATGTTTTCCGTGTGGATTTCCCCCACCCCCACCCCTGTGCATCAATATACTTGTGTGTGCTGCCTGTAAATCTCATAGAGAAATAAGTAGCTCAGCATTTGGCATTGAGAATTCTCCATCTCCCTTCGGTAGAGAGCTGGACGCTTAGCAAAAGCAATGCATTCCTTATAAGCTTGCAGCACAATGTAAAACCATCACCATTTGTGAGAGCAGCGTGCTGGCCCCAGAGCAAACACTGACGACAGTGTCAGTCTGTAAAAAGTTCATTTACTGGAGTCTCTTCTCAGAAGAGTCAAGTCATTTCAAATTCTGATGCAACCCTTCTTCCAGAGCTGAGCTGAAGCAGAGGAAACAAGAAGGGATGCACTGACAATGTTTAAAAAGACAGCATCCGAAGGCTGCCCTCCCGTGTGTGTTGATGTGAATTGTAGTTCCCCTCTGCCTTCCCTGATAATGCTCTCTGATCTCCCAGGCATCATGCATAGAAATGGCACTCCCCTGTGCTCCTTGCATGGAAGGTATTATCGGACTTCAGACTGAGATACTAAGGCTTGTCTTCAGCCACACTCTTTACTGAAGTACAGGCTTCCTATTTAGGTATTTTAAATTCTTTGTTAACAAATTTTCCCTCACAGAGCTTTCAAGATGGTATGAGATCTATTTTTTTTAAGTATTTTTATTTTCTATTTTTTTTAATTTTTTTAATTTTATTTTTTATGTGTATGAATGCACTGTCTGCATGTAGGTTTGTGAACCCGTGTTGTGCAATGCCATGGACACCAGAAGAGGGTGTCGGATTCCCCTGGAACTGGAGCCAAAGACGGTTCTCAGCTGCCATGTGGGTGCTGGTGATCGAACCTGGGTCCTCTGCAAGAGCAGTCAGCGCTCTTAACCGCTAGGCCATCTCTCCAGCCCCTATTTGTTATTTTTATATTTTGTTTTTAATATAATACCTTTACTGATGTTTTGTGTATTTCAGACATCATTTTCAGTTCAATTTAGATATATTCCCCTTTCCCTTCCCCCCACCCCACCCCAGTTTATGCATCCTGCCATACATGTCCTCATCTTTCTCTCAATATTTGTAAGGTTTTTCTCTGTAGAGGGTTATTGTTATTGTTTGGGGCAGAATTTAAATTCAATTTAATTTAATCTGTTCTTTGACCCAGTACTTATATTGTTGTTGTTTCCTCCCATTTGTATTGCTCTAAAATATGCTTATATAAACGTCATATATGTACCAGAATTATGTCCTTTGGGAATAAACTGTTAATACCGCAATATGTTTAGGAATTCACATTTTTCCCTTTAATGTTATATTACTCTAAAATATGAATATATACCTTCCCACCCATATATGTTAATTACCATGTCTGAAAATAAGTGGTAAATTAATTCTAGGGCCCATTAAGAGATTCACATTATAACATGACAGTTGCTTTCAGATAGAAAGGAATATAACAATAACATTTCTCAGCTTGTCTTTCAATTAGAGGATTTGGTGTTACCATCCACAAATGAGGAAAACTATTCCCATTTGGCTTTTGAGGGGACTGTGTTACTTCACTTAGCATAATGGCTTCCAGTTCTATCCATTTACCTGCAAAGTTCATAATGTAATCTTTCTTTACCACTGCATAGAAATCCATTGTGTACATGTACCACATTTTTGTTAACCACTCATCTGTTGAGGGGCATTTGGGTTGGTTCTGGCTTTTCTCTATTGTGAAGAGAGCTGCAATAAACATGGATGTGCATGTATGTTTGTGGTAGGATGAGTCTTGTGGGTATATTCCCAGGAGTGATATGGCTGGGTCAGGTGGTAGGCTCATTTTGAGTCTTTTAAGGGTTCTTCACACTGCTTTCCACAGAGATTGTACCAGTTTACATTCCCACCAGCAGTGGATAAGTGTTCCCCTTTCCCCACAACCTCTCCAGCATTTGGTGTCTTTTGTTTTCTTGATCGTAGCCAGTCTTATCAGAGTAAGATTATATCTTAGAGTGGTTTTAATTTGCATTTCTTTAATTATTAATGATGTTGAACACTTTTTAAGATGTTTCTCAGCCATCTTTACTTCCTCACTGGTGAAGTCTCTGTTCAGCTCTTTACTCCATCTTTTGAATGAGTCATTTATTTTCTTACTTCTTTGTTTTTTGTTTATATATTCTGGATGTTAATGCTCTGTGAAATGTATCACTGGTGAAGATTTCCTCCCACTCTGTGGCTTTTCTCTTCACTTCCTTGATGGTTTCTTTCACCATACAGAAAGATGCTTTTGAGTTTGATGATGTCCCACTTGTCCACTGTTGACCTTATTTCTTGCATGGCTGCTGTTTGATTTAGAAAGTCTTTTCCTCTCCTATGTCTTGTAGATTGCTACCAACATTTTCTTCTATCAACTTCAGAGTTTTGGGTTTCATGTCGAGGTCTTTGATCCACTTGGAATTGATTTTTGTACAGGGTGAGAGGTAGGGGTTTAATTTTGTTCTACAAATGGTGATCCAGTTTTGTCAGCACCATTTGTTGAAGATGCTATCTTTCTTCCAATGAGCTTTTTTGGCCCTTTTATCAAATATGAGGTGGCTGAAATTGTATGAGCTCAAGTTTGGATCTTCAATTTTGTTCCATTGGCCAACAGGTCTGTTTATATGCCAGTACCATGCTGTCTTTATGACTATAGCCCTGTAATATAGCTTAAAGTCTGGTAAGGTGATCCCCCTGTATTGCATTTTTTGCTCAAGGTTGCTTTAGCTATTTGGGGTCTTTTTTTAGGTGTCCAAAATTACATTCTTTTTAAAAAATTTTTATTGAATTTTGTGCATTTCATACAACGTTTTAAAATCAAATTTAAACCTGTTCCTCATTCAGTGCCCCCACCCCAGCAGAACTCATGCATTCTGCCATGCATGTCTTGCATCTTTTTCTCAGTCTCTTTTTAAATTTTTCAATGCAGAAGTTTACATTTTCAGTCAGTTTTTTAAATTTTTTATTTATTTTTTATATGTGTATGAGTGTACTGTCTGCATGTAGGTTTGTGTACCCATGTCATGCAATCCTTCAGAGGTCAGAAGAGGGTCTCAGATTCCCCTGGAACTGGAGTTCTCCTGGAATTGGAGTTACAGATGGTTCTTAGCTGCCATGTGGGTGCTGGGGATTGAACCTGGGTCCTCTGCAAGAGCAGTCGGTGCTCTTAACCCCTAAGCCATTGTTCTAGCCCTCAAGCTAGGCTATCTCTCCATCCCCCTTTGGTCAGCTTTTTGAACAAGTCTTTTTGTTGTTGTTATTCTCTTTAATTTTATATTGCTCTAAAATATGCATACATATACTCCAAACATATATCGAAATTACAAAGTCTGAAAATAAACTATAGGCTAATTCCAAAACATGTTTAGGAATTCATATTTTAACAGTAGAGTTGCATGTAGGTAAAAAGAAATATTACTTTACATTCCTAAATTACAAAGCAAGTTGATTTTTTATGCTTTTATTAATGTTTCGTGTATTTCAAGGTCTTTTGTTTTTCCATATGAATTTAAAGATTCTTTTTCTAAGTCTGTGAAGAAACTCATGGGGATTTTAATTGGGATTTCATTGACTCTGTATATTAACTTGGGTAGAATGGTCATTTTTACTATATTATTTTTCCACTCCATGAGCATGGGAGGTTTTTCCATCTTTTGATGTCATCTTCAATCTCCTTCTTCAGTGGTTTACATGTATGGGTGCATTGCCTGTAAGTGTGCCCATGTCATGCAATGCCTGCAGAGGTCAGAAGAGGGCATCAGATCTCCCGGGACTGGAATTGACATTTTGTTAGTCACCATATGGATGCTGGGAATCCAGTCCAGGTTCTCTGGAAGAGCAGCCAGTGCTCTTAAACCCTAAGCCATTGTTCTAGCCCTCAAGCTCTTTTTCTTGTAGGTGAGGAATACAGTAAATTAATAACATTAATTTAATGTATCTGATAACATTTCTGTTATTTAACTTATTAGGAAGGTGCGCACTATGAACTTATTATTAAAATCATATACAAAAAGGCATTTATAATAGTACTTTTCTATGTAATGTCCTCCGAAGACTTCCTCTCTCTCATGGACCATAAAATCCAGATTCTTGGCACTGGCCTTGAAGCCCTACCTGCCCTGCATTGTCTCTCTACTGTTCTTTCACTCCACCTGGCCGGGCCCTTTCCCTGGGTCAGCTCCAAAGCATGAATATCCCAATCTCTGTTCCTAATATCTGTTGCCGGTGTTCTGCAAGTGTGTGTGGTGTCTTTCAAGTGCCTCCTTATCAGAAAAGCATTTCTTAACAATCCTAAATGAAATTCCTGTCTCTGAGTGTCATAGTCCCTGACCCTGCTTCATGGCACTGCTCACAACTTCATAGAGTCTATAGCTAGTTATGTTTTCATATATCATCTAATTGTCCTAGCTAAAGTGCCAGCTACATAAAGTCAAAAATTTTGGCTAGTTTTTGTTTGTTTGTTCCTTTTACATCTCTAGTGCCTAGATTCCATCAGTAAGTAATTGTAATGAGTTCAGTTTTATCTATGCCCACAACCCAGCTTAAGACAACTCTTTATATAATATATAGAGAATGAGAAATTACCTGTATGTGTGTATGTGTGTGTGTGTTTTGAAAGCACTCCTACTTCTGCATCTGTCTTGCTGTCAGCTCCTGCCTCCTCTTTTGCAAGTAATCACAATCATGAAATCATCACTTTCATGTTCCCATTTATCATATATGTATATGTAGCCTCAAGCAATATATAACACTGAAGTGTCTGTACATATACTCTGCCATCCGGTAGCCTCAGATGGCACGGTCTTGTGCAGTGTTATGACAAAGCATTAGCATAATGCTAGATGATTACCTGGAACAAGAGTTCCCCAACTCTGGGGCATAACAGATCCACAAAGCCAGTTTGAAAGCAGCCCAGTGTCCAAACTCCAAGTGAATTTTATCTAAGCATATCTGAGAGTGGGACTTCAACATTATTGCCTTAAAATTTTCCAACTGCTTCCAATTGAAAGCTAGGATTACCTGCAATCAAGTTTAGTGGTCAAGTGTCTGATTCAAGATTCAGCCTTCTATGCTTGAATCTTATCTCTAAATGTCTCCCAATGCCATAATCAGTCAACTCAATGGAGCAGTAACAACCACTTCTCAGAAGATCCTGACCCAATTCAGTATGACCAGGCTTCAACTAACCCTGAAGCATTTTTTTTCCAAAATATTCGTTGTTCAGTTACTTCAGTATGGCTTTCCATCTAAGTCCTTGACAAACTTCCAAAATGGTTAATTCCTTGCTTCATTAACTTCTTGAACTTGTAAAATTCTCTTAGAATGCATACAGAAGAACAGCATATCTGGATGTAAACATTCATATAATCAACATCTGGATCAAGAAACAGCATCAGCCAGCTGTGCCAGCCCATAATCTTAACCCTCAGGCAGCTGAACTAAGATGGCTTAGGTTACAGAGTGAGTTCAAGGTAGCCTGGGAAAATTAGCAAGACTCTAGCTGAGACAAAAATAATAATAGCACAGACAGGGTGGACAATGAGGAGAGAAGGGAGGAGGAGGAAAGAGAAGAAGAGAAAAGGGGAGTGGAAGAGAAATAATAAGCACTGCCTTTCTCCAGAAGACCCTCTCAGTCTCTTGCAGTCTCCACCTGCACAACGCTAGGTATCCTTTGACATGAATAATAGATTGATTTGGCCTGTTTTTACATTCCTAGAACATACACTCTGTTTCCTGGTCCTTACATTTGACATACTATAAAATACATTACTCTCTAATATGTTTTAGATTGGCCTTTTAAAAGTATAAAAACCCTATAGAAAAGTAACAGAAAACACTAATTATAAAAATTTGATGCGGGCGTGGTGGTGCACGCCTTTAATCCTAGCACTTGGGAGGCAGAGGCAGGCGGATCTTTGTGAGTTCAAGGCCAGCCTGGTCTACAGAGTGAGTTCCAGGACAGCTGGGACTACAGAGAGACCCTGTCTCAAAAAGACCAAAAAAAAAAAAAAAATGGATTTGACTCAGTAGACAGAACCATCAGAGAAACAATGTAAAATCTCCTTTAATTTATTGTTTAAAGGCAGGTACCTATTTTCCTTCAAAGAGCAAGAAACCTTTGCATTGCCGATTTTATTAACCCATCCACAGACCTATTAGTACGCTTGCACATAATGTATATTGCTTAGAAAACAGCATGAATATAGATTATTTGGAAAGGTTTTGCTAGGAAGGCTCTATTTCCTGTTAGCAAACTGCAGTAGGCCATCATCTAAAATTCATCTTTATTTTATCTGGAAGTGTATGGTTTAAGGGATTATATATGAACTCAGTATGAATTCATATAACTTTAAGCTAATGAATTAGTCTAAAATACCTCTTGATTAATCTGTTCAACCATTTTTGAGTGCTAGAAAAGACTGTTGTACAGAAGCAAACCTGGTGTCCACCCTAATGATCTCACAGTCTGGTGATAAGTGGATATTCATCAATAAATCATGGGCATAAATTTGAGCTTTGGGGACTGTGAAGAAACACACATAGCCCTGTGAGAACATTCCAGTGGAGAACTGATTAGTGTTTGGGGGAGAAAGATCAGGAATAGACAACACAAGGGAAGTCAAGGCAGAGTCCATGTTTATAAGCAGGCTAACCCAGGGATGATACTAGAACTGAAAAGAGCTTCAGAAATTACAAGCTACTAACACAAAAAATTACTATACCACTTCAGGGATCTATTGCAATCATTGCCCATGATCCCACCTTCACCCAACACACAAATGCCGGCATGCACACGTACTTTAGCATGCACACTAATGTGCAGTGCTTATGTAATCTTGAAGCATCAGCTGAGATTTCCTTTTCTTAGGGAATAAGCTTGGAAAATTCTCTATGCACCAAAAATAGAGCAAGGCCCCAAATTTTACTCTGTTACAACTCACAGTTTCTTCCTGTGCTTATTTCATATAACTTTTATATCTTTCTCGACAAAAGCCCTCAAAGCTCTACAAGGGCAGAAGTGCTGCCTTCACTCCCTGTTGGTCAAAATGCATCTAGCTTGCTGCCTCTATTGTTCTCACCCTTCAGAACCCATCTTCGCAGGCCTTCCATTGTGTACTGGAGACCAGAGACTCTCTAGGACTCTTCTAGGCCTGCATAACCAGATTGGGACTGCTTAGGCATAGACTGAAAAGTTACTATGTTCTTACTTAGACTTTCCAGAGTACATTCATTTTGGATGACCCAGCCCCAGGCATGTAACCCAACTGAATAAATCTCTTTTGTCAGTTCTGTTCCTTTATAGAACCTTGACTATTACAGGAACTCCAGGACTTGGCATGGTGCTCAGCCCCCTTAAGACCACACAGTGCAATGCTCAGTATGTAGTTAGTAGAGTCAGACTACTTGGAATTGGTCGTTGGAAGAATAAAATCAGACAGATGTTTAGGGTCGCTTACCTACATGTTTCATTAGCAGGTGAACTGGTCAGGTCTCCAAAGGTTCTGCATCTAAATGCCACCACAATGGGATGCTTTTAACATGAATTTAGCATGAGAACCCAACCTCAGAGCATAGTATGCCTTTACCAAGACTATCGCTAATGTTCAGTGATTAATGCTGCTCATGCTGTCTCCTTAACACGGTGCTGATATCTTAGTACCATTGGCTCTGTTTCTGAAGCTCATGAAAATGGAAGACAAATTCTTCAATGTGATTTATTTGGGACCTGCTTCACACAACATCAGTGCAACATCAGTGACTTACTGTTGACTGTTAGCTGCCATGTGAGTGCTGGGAACTGAGCCTGGGTCCTCAACAAGAGCATCCAATGCTCTTAAAGGCAGAGCCATCTCTGCCATTATGTTAAATTATGTTGTTTTGAAATTCAATGTGCATTTTTATACTTGTGGCTGGTCTCCATTTGAGCACTAAGTTGTCAATAGAAATACTTTGTGTTTAAATTTCATAAGATTTATATGTGAAAAGGAGGATTCACTATCCTAGTTTTTCCAAGCGTACTTTAAGACCTTCCTAATACCCATTTTAATTTAAATGACTTTTAAAGAAAATTTAAAATTCACTCCCTCCATCTCAGTAGCCGTACTGCAAGGGCTCTGCAATGCTGCTACTCACAGCTGGACCACATCACACAGCACAGCTACTGAGTCCAGGCTCTAAACAGTTCTTCACCTTGCCTCCTTATTCAGACAATAAAATGCTCATAGTGTTAAAGCTAAGCATCCCAGTAAGGCATTTGCATAGCTGTAAATCCATGTTCACAGAACAGGAAACTAAGAACTAGACTCTCAGGGCTGGAGAGATGGCTCAGCGGTTAAGAGCACCAACTGCTCTTGCAGGGGACCTGGGTTCGATTCCCAGCACCTACACGGCAGCTAAGAACCATCTTTAACTCCAGTTCCAGGGGAATCAGTCGCCCTCTTCTGACCTCCGTGACATTGCATGACATGGGTGCACCAACCTGCATGCAGACAGTACACTCATACACAAAATAAAAT
Organism: Rhizomys pruinosus; assembly: GCA_009823505.1. Taxonomy (NCBI): domain Eukaryota; kingdom Metazoa; phylum Chordata; class Mammalia; order Rodentia; family Spalacidae; genus Rhizomys; species Rhizomys pruinosus. The sequence goes on from VZQC01015743.1 coordinate 3,197,521, forward strand.
AAAATTTAATTTAATTAAAAAAAAAAAAACTAGACTCTCCACTGTGACTTGTCCACAGCCATTTCCTTCATCTCAGGAGCCCCTCAACTGTGCTAACTGAGGCTTGGTGCAGTCCACAAACCTCAGGAAGTTTCTAAATAAGAACCAAAGAAGTATGTTACGAATAGTCTCTGTAGACATATAGAAGATGCCCTGTTGAAAGAACTCATTTTACAAGGACACCAACACCTGGGATGTCTGACTCAGAAATGTAAAAATGCCAGAGCAAGAGAAGCCACAGTATTTTCTGGGATGAAGTAAGAACCTGTTTAATTAGAAAAGTAAAAATGTCAACAGAGGGTGGAATGGAGTCTGGAAATATAGATAGTGCTTGGGGTATGTAACTCATCACACAAATTATCCAAAACCTTAAACAATTCTTTCCTTAGTGAATTCTGTATTCAGTCACAACAAACATTTCCTTGGAAACTACCATGTAATAGATGCTTTCATTTCCATGGACTAAACTCTTTACATGGGTTATTTTATTAAAACATCCCCATGCGGAACATGCTATAATGATGCTTAGTATTCAGACAGTGAACATGAAACTGCTGTGCACATGTGCACAGAACACATACCAAAAAAAAGCACAGCACACTGAATCCAGAGTGACTGGGTATTCCAAGAAACAGGTATAAGCAAGCATGTGCAGAGGCTGAAGGTAAGTGTAACGGTCATATGTTTAATGGAGAATTTTCAGTTTACCCTGAGAAATGAGAAATCATCAGGGAAATTTTAAATGGGAGACTGGTTTCATATAACTGGAGTTTTATACCAGCGCATTAGTGAAAAATAATTCTTATGAAAAACAGAAAACCCAATTCAAACTGAAAATCCTCTGTATGTGTATGTACGTGTCTGTGTGTACACACACATGCACACACACACATATACATATATATATGTATATGTGTGAATATATATATATATATATATATATATATTCTCAACTAATGAAAAGTTCCTAAAGAAAAAATGATACCCTGTACAGAGTGTCAGTCTATTTCTTACCTTTAATTCTACATTGCTGGTTCTGCATAAGACAAGTCTGCTCCTGTCCTAAGGAAAATATCAGAAGTTTTAAGAATACTTTACTTACATCCAGTGGAAACAGAAAGCCTACTTTGATAGGTGCTTGTTATAAGTGCCTTTTAGCTGGCCATGGCAGTAAACACCTATAATCCCAGTACTTGGATTTGGAGGCAGGAGGATGGGGAACTCAAGACCAGCTTTGACTGCATATCGCTTTCGTTACCAGCCTGAACCACATGGGACTGTCTCAATAAGCTAAAATTAAAACTAAAGAACTAAAAAGAAAACAGGAAGAAAGAGAAAGAAAGAAAGGGAAATGCCTTTAGTTGAACCTCTTATACAACTAACCTTCTCTCTCTCTCTCTCTCTCTCTCTCTCTCTCGCTCTCACTCTCGCTCTCTCTCTCTCTCGGATCTCACTACATAGCTGAGTTAGCACCGAACTCATGACCTTCTTCTCTCAGCCTCCTAAGTGCCTGAATTCCAGGCACTTGAGGCCCAGGATATGCAGCCGAGGCCTTCAGGAGGCTCACAGCCCCCCACCCTTAGCCCTGAAACTGCTATAAAACCAGATCTTTAGCTGGGTGTGGGGGAGCACGCCTTTAATCCTAGCACTTCGGAAGCAGAGTCAGGCGGATCTCTGTGAGTTCAAAGCCAGCCTGGTCTACAGAGTGAGCTCCAGGACAGCTGGGACTAAAAATACAAAAATACAAAACAACAACAAAACAAAACAAACAAAAAAAAAAAAAAAAAAAAAAAACGGATCTCTGTAGACTGGAGAGGCTGTGACTGCAACCAGACTGGGGTAACGTCCAAGACCAGAGAGCTTCCCTGAGGCTGAGATGCCATCAGTTTCAGGACAGTTATTATCACAGGGAAGAGAATCCCAGGTGGCTCTTCCTGCCACCAGCCAGCCAGGAAGTGTGGACCCAGCCAGTTAGAGCTGGCTTCAAAGGACATAAATACTTTGGTTCATACTTCCTGTGCCTGTGGTGTGTGTATGTGTTAATGTGTGTGTGTGTGTGTGTGTGTGTGTGTGTGTGTGTGTTAATGTGTCTGTGTGTGGTACATGTGCACATGCACATGTGTTAACTGTATACATGGAGGTCAGAAACAGTCTCTCACTGAACATGTAGCTTGTTCTAGATGTGTTAGCCAGCAAGCCCCAGGGATCCTCTTCTCTCTGCCTCCCCAGCACCAGGATTACAGACTTGCGCCACTGTGCCCAAGTTTCACTTGGGTTCTGGCACTGAATTAGGTCCTCGTGCTCTCCTGGCAAGCACTTTAGTGACTGAGTCATTGTGTTAGTGAGCTTCTCTATTGCTGTTACAAAGCACTCTGACCAACACCAACTTGTGGAGGAAAGGGTTTATTTGTCTTACATCTCCTGGGTCACAGTGCATCACTGTGGGAACCCAAGGTAGGAACTCTGGGCAGGAACCTGGAGGCAGGAGCTGAAGCACAGGCCATGGAGGAATGCTGGTTACTGGCTTGCTCCCCTGGCCCACGCTCATGCTTTCTTACACAACCTGCCTAGGGGTGGCACCAATGCTTTCTTACACAACAAATTTCCCAGGGGTCCGTCCAGCGATGGACTCCCCCACACCACTCAACAATCAAGAAATGCCCCACAGACATGGTCGCAGGCCAATCCGATGGAGACAATTCCTCAACCTAGCTTCCTTCTGGCCAGGTGTGTCAAGTTGACAGTCAAAGCCATCCAGCACAGCCGTCTGCAAAGGCTCTATTTTGAAGTTCTAAACTCATGTCCTGCTTGCTGCCTTCGCCACAAGGCAGGGACTAACATTCAAATGCCTGACTCTCCTCACTACCTGCTCTGCCCACTCTTAGCCCGCATACTTCTGAGAATCTACTAGGAGGGGAAATTCTTTGTCTGACTCTGGTTCCAGCATTTCCATGAGTCACTTGGCTTTGATGAATACAAACGGGTCTGAAATGAGAAACAGGCAAAGGAACCCAGTAGACTGGGATTCATGCACAGCCCTCAACACAGCTGCGGCTGAGTGATCTTCCTGGAACTCCCAGATGACCCAAGGTGCACATTTACTACAGAATAGCCAAAGAAAAGCCAGAACTCAGGACCCCTGAAAAATCTGCCTTAAGACTTACATAGCCTGATGAGCTGGAGGCTAAAGGCGGGCACTACCATTACAGGTCCACTACCCTCTGGCTTGGGCAATGTCTGGCGAGAGTCGGCAATTAATATATGTTAATCAGGTGCTGGGATGATGGCTTATTGCATAAAATGTTTGCTGGAGACATGCAAGGACCCAAATTCAGTTTCCTCGCACCCCACCTTTAATCCCAGCATGTAAGAAGAGATGGGGAATCCCTGGAACAAGCTGGCTAACCAACTAGCAAGCTCTGGATTCTATATGGAGAGAATCTGCCTCAATACATAAGCTGAGCTCAGATGGAAGAAGCCATTCAGTGTCAGCATCAATCTCTGGTTTCCACATGTTCACACCTATACATGTACACCCCCACACATGGAAAGGTATGTACACGCATGCACACCACACACATAATAAGCACATAAATGCTAATTAGGACAACAATTGGTTATCAAAGGTCCTGTGTTCCTGAAATTGATACAGGCCCTGCAACTTTATCTTCTTGCTTTATCCTCTAACAATGGTGAGGTGAGTTGTTCCAAGACTCAAATTTGCTAGGAGCAAGACCCAGCAGTGGTCTAGCTTCACAGCCAATTTGCTTTGTGCATTTCAGTCTCTGCTAACGATGCCAGCTATTGTCAGAAGTCAGGCAGCTGAACTTAATTTTCGACATCAGGGAATCAATAAGCAAGTAATTCCATTTCCTCTTTACTCATCCTTTCAGTTCTTCAATTCATTAGGTGAAAAAATTTATATTGAATTCCATATGTTCCATCCATGCTTCTCACTGAAACCTGCTGAGCTTGTAGAAACATTTTAAGATTTGGAATCACAGGGCAGGAGAGATGGCTCAGTGGTTAAGAGAACTCGCTTCTCTTTCTTTGTGTGTATTTTTTTATGTGTATGAATGTACTGTCTGCATGTAGGTCTGTGCACCTGTGTCGTGCAATGCCGTGGAGGTCAGAAGAGGGTGTAGGATTCCCCTGGAACTGGAGTCAAAGATGGTTCTTAGCCGCCATGTGGGTGCTGGGGATCAAACCCGGGTCCTCTGTAAGAGCAGTCAGCGCTCTTAACCGCTAGGCCATCTCTCCAGTCCTTGTGTGTGTATTTTTAACACAGGGTCTCCCTTTAAGTCCCAGCTGGCCTGGAGCTCATTCTGTAGGACAGGCTGGCCTTGAACTAGCAGAGATCTGCCTGCCTCCCGAATGCTAGGATTAAAGGCATGTGCCACCCCAAGAACTGGCTACTCTTGCAGAGGACCTGGGATCAGCTCTGAGCACCCACATGGTAGCTCCAGTGGAATCTGATGTCCTCTTCTGACTTCTGTGGGCATTGCAGGACACAGGTGCATTTACACACATGCAGGCAATACAGGCATATACAATAAATAAATAAATAAATAAATAAATAAATAAATAAATAAGTAAGTAAATAAATAAAATAAAACATTTTTTAAAAAGATTTGGAATTAAAAGATCTGGGTTTGAACACTGGGCTCACCATATCCTAGCTTAATAGGAGCTTTGCACTGACAAAGTTGGCCACCCTGTCCATCTTAACTTTCTCATTTGCCCAAAGGGAAAAAGAGACACTGGGAATGATAGTGAGGAAATAAATGGTGCAGCAATTTGGAAACAAAACTTTGGCATTTGTAATATTCATTATAATCATTGATACATGTAAGAAAAAGTTTAAATACAGTCATTAATGTAAGCAGTACTACTTACTATGGATCAAAGGGGAATTAGGGAGACAGGTCATTTAGGGCTTCGATGTGGTTAACAAAACTTAAGAGATAGGTAGGTACATTTGGGGAGATGCATCAAAGGGTTAGGGCAGGGAAGCCATTCCTACTTTGTGAAGTTTGGGGCTGCATAAAATGAGCTGGTCCGGTAGCAGGATTGGTAGTAGAACATACAATTTTATGTCAAAACAGCTGATGGCAGCCCCAACACACCCCTTTTTCCTTTCTGGAGTTTCCACAGAGGTCAACTCTTAATACTCACATATCTGGGGAAATCTTTTTGTAATTGGCTCTAAACATACCCTGTAAATGAATCTCAAAAGAAGTGCTTGAGAGCAAGTAGTTTATTTGAAAAGAGATAACAGAAGGGCCAGAGGAAAAGGAGAGAATGAGACAGGGAGAAGAAAAGAAAGCAACAGCTGTGTTACTCAACGGATTCTCACCTTGATCAACTAACTAGAGCTTGTATATACTGGAGGGTCCCTCAGGAATGTTTAGAGAATTGCCTGCTAGAGTTTGGATATGGGTTGAGCGTATCTCCAAAACTTCATGTGCTGGGAGCATGGTCCCCAGCAGTGGAGCTTAGTAATTAGATCATGGGGCCTCTACCCTAACTGTTGTTTAGGACTGTCCTCTGAGCCAAACAGATATCATCTTCCTGAGGTCAGCTATGCCACCTTGCAAAATGTCCTCACAGCTGGGCTTGCTAAGTGTTGACTTTCCCTCACTGAAGAAGTTGAGGGTCACAAAGACTTTAGCTAAGCATCTGGCCATTCTTCCCAACCTATTGTGGGCAATTAGACTCTAATTTCACATGACCTCGGGGAGAAGCTAGAGTATAGAGACTGAGTAAGATTAAGGAAGAAGGCTCCATTTATGTGAGTATGGAAAGCCATCATCAATTCTGGGTGAAGACCTTTTGGTGTGGTCTCGCTGGCAGCACTCAAATCCTGTAGGTAAACCCTCATCCATTGTTCTGTAAACTCATTATTGGTTCTCCAGACCTCGGTAAAGTCATGCTTCAGTTTAACTATGGAACCAAGGGAGGAGGGGTGAATATTATTTACATCTTCACCAAGGAAGGAGCTTTAACAGCACTCATTAAAGCATTAATGCTGGCCTCCTAGGGTGGGTCAGTTCTTACAAGAACAGACTGTTACAGAGCAAGACACCTTACATGCTTGATTGATTGTGCATGTGGCAGGTTCCCTTTCTGTTCTTCTGCTGGATGGTGATACAGACATGGAATGTCATCCAGGAGACAGGCAACATGCTGTTTAGACTCTTGAGCCACGAGAAGCATAAGCTAAATGCTCCTCTTTATAAAGTATCCAGCCTCAAGTGTTTTTCTAAGGCAGCACAAAATGGTCTCAGACAATAACCAATCAAAGCATGTGACTAAGGGACTTAGTCTTACACTTGAGGATGGTCCCCCAAAAACAGTAACTGAATTCTGTTTTAGGGTGCAGTTACCTTCTGAGGTAGTAAGATGGGTGGACTTCCCTAGGCTTACTCTTGAGGTGGGCCACTGGCAACATACATGGAACAGTCAGTTCTGTAACACTGAGCAGGTATAGGGGATATATTGCTGTGCTCAGCTCAGTTGGGAGTTTGTGATAGGCTCCAGAAGAAGTTGGTTTGAGGGTGATGTGCAGTGGAGACTTCTGAATTGACATAGACTTTGCCAACAACTGGCCTTATTCAATACTTCATTTCAGTTCATTTCCCCTCCAGTTGTTCTGCTCATGTAGTTGAATCATACAGAACCTGAAGTTAGTGACTTCCTTATTCTCAAAAATAGATTTTGAGGTATACTTCCATGTAACTGGATCCAGAATGTTAGAAATAAAATCTGAGGTCCAAGAACCCCATCAATCCCATGTAAAGGACATGCAGACAAAGTGAAAGTGACAGATTTTATTTTTGCAAAAGGACATCTTCTGAGATCAGTAAGATCCAGCAAGTACACAAAGGACCCAGAAGCTTGTAGGGCTTTTAGCCCTAAAGCAAGCTATAGGTGTCTTTTTCCTCAATGGCTGGGGTCAAAATTCAGTGTTTCCCAGTTGGCTAGTTTAAAAGAATCAGCTCAAAGGGAGCTCTCCATCACTCCAAGCCCTCAGTCGCATTAATTCATCACGGCCTTTCCTTAAATAAAAGTGTTATAGTATTATGTGATTAAAAGATGAGAATTTCTTGTCATAAAGCAAGTTTCAAGTTTCACAGAGTTTGAAAGGAAAGACTAGTATCTACTATTTCTTACAAATGATTGGTGTAACTAACCTTCTTGGTTGTTTTATAGTCATACTTTGAGGCCTATACTAATGTGGTCAGAGGGACTTAAAGGTACAAGTTTTGCCCCTTTCTCTCCAAGGTCAACTAAGTCCCAGGTGACTATTGGGTATCTCTTGAACTGTCTTGAGCTGTAGTGAGTCACCTGTTTTCTTGTTCAGAGAGGCTGTGGAGACCACACCAGATGGACTTAACTAGTTCCCAGTATGCAAAGAAATGGGTGAACACAGAGAGAAGTTTCCTCTTCTCAATTCTTCTGAGTGAAACCATGGTCAAAGCAAGTCCATTGACTTATCCTGGAATGGATGGAATAGCTGGTAAAAGATTAAGGAGCTTAAGGCTCTGCCCAAGCCCAAGGGACGCCTGAGGATCAGGTGCTCAACTGGCCTTGACAAACAAAAATTTGCTTAATTTTGGTGAACTGCATGGTCTCAAACACACTATGAGTCTATCCACTCCAACAGCTATCAAAGTGCCTGAAACAAGCCCTGAGTTCATCTCTCTGGAGTCCAGCCTTGCAAGCCAAAAGAAAAACAAGGAGTTACCCAATGGTAACTCTTGTGAGCCCATCAAGAAGTTCTGCTGGTTCCCTGGAACTAATCCTACTCTAACTCCAAAGCCTTAAGTCACTTTATTTTAATTTTTTTTTATTTTATTTATTTTTGTATGTGTATGAATGTACTGTCTGCATGTAGGTTTGTGTACCCATGTCATGAAATGCTGTGGAGGTCAGAAGAGGGTCTTGGATTCCCCTGGAACTGGAGTTCTCCTGGAATTGGAGTTACAGACAGTTCTTAGCTGCCACGTGGGTGCTGGGGATCGAACCCGGGTCCTCTGCAGAGAGATAGCCTAGCAGTTAAGTGCTCTTAACTGCTAGGCTATCTCTCCAGCCCCACCTTAAGTCACTTTATAAAGAACTAAATTTTGGAAACTCTCTGACTTTCTGGAAGAATGGTTTGGAAAATGAAGAGGTCTTATGGGCTCTATGCTAATTTCCTTGGTAATCATAATGGATGTCTTGATCCTATATTATACCATGCGTTAGGGATCTAACTCAGGCTTATTGAGTCAAGCTATTAGCAAATGAAAGCCCCCTATCTGTAGCAGCTTCTTATTCCAAGATATAACAGAAAGAGAACAAATGCTTTAATGAGTTTGAACAAAAGAATGTTTAAGAAAACAAGAGGAGGGCTGTAGCCAGTGTTGGCTGCAGCAGTGGGCTTATCACTTAACTGTTCTGTGACACTTGGCCATCATTTGACTTGTCTTCAGGGACAATCAGCCTCATATATGTTGTAAAGACTAAATGAAATATCATGGGCTAACTGTGGGTCACCATATGTGAACACATTTTGGGCTCTCTACATATCATTAGGTTGTTCATGGCATTTTTCTTTCAAAAACAAAAACAAAACACCCAACCTGACAACAAAAACAATATGTTGTATCTTGTGGCAAAACATTCCAAGTAGCTCCATCTTGGAGGGATCTATGGTCCAGAGGCTCACAGTGTACTCTGGCTCTAATTCCATTCTGTGGTGTCTGCATTTTCATTACACTGGTTTTCACCTAATGATAAAGATGGCTGTGCCAGCCCTCGACCTTATATTACACAACCCTGCAGACATTTCAAGCTTCCTATCTACACTCCATTCTATACAGAGAGAGAAAGCACACCAAGAGCAATTCCTGTAGAATTTCTGAGAGACTGTATGATTGATTGGCTGTTGCCATATGCCCACCAGGAATCCGTCACTGCATCCAGAAAGCAGGAGAAGCTTATCAGGCTGACCTTAGGTCATGTGTGACCATGGAGAAAAAAGGAGCTTGGGGAGGACAGAGGGGAAAGCATGTCAAAGGTGAAGCCGCAGGTCTGGGTTATAATTTTTTATTATCATTTTAATTAGATAATAAAGCATTGGGATAACAAAGGAACCGGAGACACCATAGCTGTGATTTTTATTCGTTGTTAGTGGTAAGAATTGCATGCTCATTTGGGCTATAGAACATCAATTTCTTCACCCCAAATTAATTTACTTCAATAAATTTGTTGAACTCCCATTTTGGAGAAGACAGTAGAAATAAGTAGGAACAAGTAGAAAGTTCTGTAGTCTAGTGAGATTTAAGGATGAATTTTGTAGTTTTATCATGAAGATAGTCTTTATATCAGGGTACAATAAAATGTGGTGCAGTCAGTTTATTTTACCCATGAGTCTTTATTATTCTGCTTTGTTTTATATGATTCCAGAAGCAAAAAGGAAATATTAAAACTAGGAAAAACTACGTTTTTAAGCTTTATTATTTTATTCTTTCTGTCTATATTGGATCCTACTAGGAACTTTTCTATTACTTTCATTTAATATCTTTTCATTATCAGTTTCTGTTCATTATCAGCACTTGTTCTAAGAAATGTTAAAAACACACATACAAATGCCACATGGAAATGTAATTTATTTTTTGAGAGTAACAAACACGTAAAGCAAAGATTTATAGCACCCCTTGGGGAAAAGTGTTCACTTTAATAAGGAATCATTGTAATTAGCTAGGAAAAATCAATCATAGCCAATTCCCAGGACTGAAAATAAAACAATCATAGCAAATAAAATATGTAATTTGTAGCCTGAAACCCAGACCTTATGTTCTCTGTTCTTTTTGAGCTAAGTCCCCTGGTTGGACATGTGGGCTAGTTGTGTTTTACAGAAATAATCCTTTTTATTCCAGTTGAAATTTATTGTTTCTTGTAAGAACTGAGGCTGGCAGTTCATTCTGCTGTAAATTTCCAACTCAGGTTTCTGCTGTCACTGAAGGAAGAGCCAGCAATTATGGTGATGTACATGATAGAATGTCTACTTTGGCCCTGGCTATAATTTTGAAGTGAGAGGAATGAATTTCTTCTTGCAAATAGTATAAATGATGGACTCTGGCTTAGTTCTTCCTTTTCTATTATTTTCATGCCTTCCCCCCCCACCCCCACCCCCAGACACATTCTTTTCTGGATCATTGACTTGGTAACCACACAATCGCCAGTTGTGAAATAACTCGGGAATGTTACCAGGGGACAGGCAGTTGGAGGCAAACCCATTCCCATTGACTGATCTCAACAAGACCACAGACTAGATGACTTCCTTGAGAAGAAAATAGAGCCAGGAGCTTGAGGCCTCCTGTCTCTTCTCTTCCTGCCAAATATCTAGCATCGTCTTCTAATTGGACTTTAACTTCATCAAGTCAAAAGACCCCGGGGACTAGGGATATGTGTCTAGTTGGTCAAGTGCTTGCTTAGTCTGAACAAATCCCTGGGTTCATGGTAGAGTGTGCTCCTGTTGAGCCAGAACTCGGAGGGGGTGGGAGGTGGGGGGTTGGAGGCAAAAGATCAGAAATTCAAGTTCAAGGTGATTTGTGGCTATGTCATGAGTTCGAGGCCAGCTTTACCCATCCACTTGCTGATGGGCAGTTAGGATGGCACTATACCTCAGCTACTGTGGAAAATGTAGTGATAACCATGATTGTGCAGGAATCTACATGGGATGTTGATTTAGAATCCCTTGACCATATCCCTAGGAGTGTTATAGCCAGATCTCATGGTAGTTCTGTTTTTAGTTCTTTGAGGACCCTCTCTACTAATTATCATAGTGTCTGGGCCAGTTTCCATCCCACCAGTAGTGTATAAAATTCCTCTTTGTCTTTATCTTCTCCGATATTTGATTTTCTTGACAATAGTTATTTATTATTTTTTGTCTGTTGTTTTTGTCAGACAGGGTCTTCCTGGAGCCCCAACTGGCCTGGAACTTGCTATGGAGATCAGGCTAGCTTCACTCACAGAGCTCCACCTGCCTCTGCTTCCTGAGTGCTCAGACTAAGGGGTTGCACTACCACCCACCCTTATTCTCACTGGGGTGAGATAGAATCTTTAAGTAGCTTTAATTTATATTTCCCTGATGGTTAAGGATATTGAGCATCTTTCAACTACTTTTTGGCTATTTATATATTTTTTTACAATATGTGTTTTTTATTTTTTTTAATTTTATTTATATTTGTATGTGTATGAATGCACTGTCTGCATGCAGTTCTATGCACCCATGTTGTGCAATGCCGCGGAGGTCAGAAGAGGGTGTCAGGTCCCCCTGGAACTGGAGTTAAACATGGTTCTCAGCTGCCATGTGGGTGCTGGGGATCGAACCCAGGTCCTCTGCAAGAGCAGTCGGCACTCTTAACTGCTAGGCCATCTCTCCAGCCCCATATATATATTTTTAATTTTTAAAAATTCTTTGCAATTTCATATGTGTAATCAATGAAATATTATATGTACCCACCCAATCCATTTCTTCCCTCTGCATATCCCCAGATTTCCCTCCATTCCATATCATATCCACCTACCAAATACATATTTTCTTCTTTTTGTTTCTTCTAATAACCCACTAAGTGCATTTAGCACTTCAGATATGTGAATGAGTGTGGGACCATCCACTGGAGCAGGGCAATCCTGCCAGGGGCCAAATCCCTGAAGAACACTCCTTCTCCCCCTGCCACTATCAACTACCAATAGCTTCTCAGGTAGGGGGTGAGACTTTGTGTGGTCCCTGCATCTATGCTGGGATTCTGGCTAGATTAATCTGGTGCAGAGCTGGTGCAGGTAAACATAGCTGTTCTGAGCTCATGGATGCAGTAGTCATATTATGCCCCAATGATAGCATTTTACGTCACTCTTGGCCATCTTCTAGCTGTTTAAAACAGTAATGAAAAGCTACAAAAGACTTTCTGCCAACAGATCAGTTAATTTAGAAGACATGTGTGGTAGTTTCAAGAAAATGTTCCCCATAGGCTCCAAGTATTCAGACATTTTGTCCCTAGTTGTGGGTTTTGGGAGGTCTTAGAAGGTGTGATCATGCTGGAGGAAGCATGTCACAGGGGGGGCTTACAGAATTCAAAAATCCTTGCCAGTCTCAAGTTGCTCTTTCCTACTTGTGCCTGCAGAAACCTCTGCTTTCTGCTCCTGCTCCAGCACCTCCAGCCACCATGCCTCCCTGCCACGATGGACTCTAATCCCCTGGACCCATCAACCATAAGCTCAAATAAACTCTTCCTTTTATAAGTTCCCTTGGTTGTGGTGGTTCTACCACAGCAACAGAAAAGTGACTAATACAACGTGCTTCCTAGAAGCACAAAAACTGATTCATTCAAGAAGAAATGTAAAACATTGACTAGGTCTATTACAAAGAGACTGAGTTAATCATTTCTAACAGAAGGAACTCTAAGCCAGAATCACTTCTTTGGTGCACTCTTCTAAATATTTAAGGAATAATTAACTAGTAATGATTCTTCACAAACTATTCCAAGAAGTAGAAAAAAGAGTGTTTCCAGCTCACTCTCTGAGGATAGTTACTGCTGGTTACTAAATCTATACAGCTATAACAGGAAAAGAAAACTATGGATTGATATCTTATGATGATAGATGTGAAAAATATCAACAAAATTCTAGAAACTTGAGTCCATTTATATTTTAAAAATATTAATTCAACATGACCAACTAGAATTTGCTCTAGGAACACAAGGCTGATGTAACATTCAAAACTCATTCACTTTTCAAAACTCAATATTATATGCTGTAGCATTAAAAAAAAAAGATGTATTGATTATTTCAATAAACATGGAAAAAGCATTTGTTGGAATTCAATATCCTTCCACAATAATTGCACAAAGCAATATAGGAGTGGAAGGAAACTTCCTTAATCTTATGCAATTTATCTGTGAAACATCTATGGCCAACATCATCCTCAGTGGTGGAAGACTGAATGTTGTACCTAAAGTTAGGAATGAGATAAAGATGTTGTGGCTTCCACTCAGTACTGCACTGGATATTCTGAATGGGCCAATTAGGCAAGAAAGGAAAATAAAAGACATTCTGATTAGAAAAAAAAAAAAAAAAACTATCTCCCTTTACAGACGGTATGTTTTGTCTTTATTACACTATTTATTTATTTGTGTGTGCATGTGTGTGGAAGCATGCATTCTTGGAGAGGTCAGAGAACAACTCATGGGAGTCAGTTCTCTCTTTGAACCATGTGGGGCCCAGGGATAGAACTGACTTTGGCAGGGTTGACAGCAGGCATCTTTAAGACCCACTGAGCCATGCTACTGGTTCAATGGCACGATTTTATACATAACAATCTTAAGAAAGCTACTGGAAAAACTATTAGAAAAAAATAACTCACCAACTGTTCAACACACAAAACCAATATACAAAAAATATTTGTGGAGAGCGGGGATTTCCCAGGACCACCTGAAGCACAGGTAGAAGCTGGGCACTTCAGCAAGATGGATTATTTGGTTTGATTCAATTGTCTTGTGTGGCTGTGGGGGCAGAGTTGTCCTCTTAGCTGGTATAAAAGGTGAGCCTGTTGCCACTGTGAAACTTGAGAGATTGGGGATTTCCCAGGACCACCTGAAGCAGGCTAAACAGGCAATCCTCCCCACCCCCCACCCCCCACCCACGCCAACTGGGATTGCTGAAGGAGTGTCCAAGTGGGTTCTTTGGAAAATCTTCAGAACAGAAAGGGAAGAGTGAGTTAGACTTCCAATAGAAAGTCTAAAACTTAGACAAGTGATACTCCATAAGCAAGGAGAAAAGGAGAAAAACAAATCAATCCAACAAACAACGAAGGTATCTTAATGAGGCAAGCAAAGTAAGCCTTCAACACAGCACAGAGGCATTTGAGACTCACATTGGAATACAAGCAAAGAAAAACCTACATGCTAGGGACATGAAGAAGAGACACCTTGGGAAAGGTGCAGGATAATTCCACACCAAGGTCTACAAACCCTGTGGAAGATTCCTACAGTGGGATCCCCATGGAGATGGCCCAGGACACAGATATTAGAAATACAATTATGGACATACACAAAGAAATCAAAGACTGTAAAGAACAAGGCAGAGAACTAAGAAAAGAGAATGAAAAACTAAAGAATGACCTAGAGAGAGAGAATGACAAATTCTGGAAGGAAGTAGAAGCACTGAAAAGTTCCCATGTTGAAAAAGATAAGGAAACCAACCAGTGAAGCAAAGAGCTACAGGAAAAGATTGAGAAGCTCCAAAAGGAAGTAGAAATGCTAAAGAAATCAGAAGAGGAAATGAAAAAGGAAATCAAACACTCATCCAATCAAGAGGAAAGGAATGGAAAAAGCCTCCAATGAAAAATTTAAAAATACACAAAAGTGAAACAACCAGGAATTGTGGGACACTATGAAAAGATCAAACCTCCACATCATAGGAATAGAGGAAGAAGAAGAATCCCAAGAGAATGGTATTAATCAGATCTTCAGCAGAATAATAGATGAAAATTTCCCCAAACTAAAAAAAGACAAACCAATACAAATAGAAGAAGCACATAGAACTCCAAACAGACAAGATCAGAAAAGAAACTCTCCTTGCCACATCATAGTTAAAATGCTAGACACCCATAGCAAAGACAAAATCCTTAAAGCCACAAGAGAAAAACAACAAGTGACCTATAAGGGGAAACCTATCAGAATTACAACTGACTTCTCAATGCAAACTATGAAAGCAAGAAGAATCCGGAGGAAAGCATTCCCAGTGTTAAAGGACAATAGATGCCAACCCAGGTTACTATACCCAGCAAAAATGTCAATTATAGTTGAAGGAGAGAGAAAAACCTTCCATGACATAAACGAGTTGAAAGAATACATGTCCAGAAAACCAACTTTTCAGAGAATACTTGAAGCAATTCAAAGGACAGAAGAAAGGAGCAACCATCCCCAGGCACCTAGAAAGATAAATCAATAAAAGCATAACTGCAGAAGTAGAAACCTAAACCAAAACCGCAAATGGATAATAAGGCAAAAGGAAGCAACACAAACCTGTCATCATAACCTTAAATGTTAATGGATTAAATTTCCCAATCAAAAGACATAGACTGGGAGATTGGATTAGGAAACAGAACCCATCTACATGCTGTCTACAAGAAACACATCTTACCTTCAAGGACAGGCATCACCTTAAAGTAAAAGGATGGAAAAAAATATTCTAAGCAAATGGTACCAAAAAGAAAGCAGGTGTTGCTATTTTAACATAAGACAAAACAGACTTCAAAGTAAAAGAAATCAGAAGAGCCATTACATTTTTATCAAACAAACAATTCACCCCAAGAAGATTTCACAATTATGAATATATATGCACCAAACTCTGGTGCACCAAACTTTATAAAGACAATTCTCCAGGACTGCAAATCACACACTAACCCCAGTACACTCCTAGTAGGGGACTTCAATACCACACTGAGCCCTTTGGATAGGTCAACAGGACAAAGAATAAACAGAGAGACATCTGAACTGAATGATACAATACACCAAATGGACCTCACAGACATCTACCGAATATTCCACCCTAATACCAGAGAATACACATTCTACTCAGCACCCCACGGAACAGTCTCCAAAATTGAGCAGATACTGGAACACAGAAGAAACCTCCACAAATACAAAAAGAAATAATTTCATGCATTCTATCAGACCACAATGCAATAAAGCTCATTATCAACACCAGGATAAGCCCTACTATCTACAAGAACACATGGAGACTAAACAACACAATCCTGAATAATGAATGGGTCAAGGAAGACATAAAGAAAGAAATAAAAACATTCCTGGAACTGAATGACAATGATAATACAACACAACAAAACCTATGGGATATTTTTTTAATATTTTTTTTAATTTTATTTATTTCCATATGTGTATGAATGTATTGTCTGCATGCAAGTCTGTGCACCCGTGACGTGCAATGGCACAGAGGTCAGAAGAGGGTGTCGGACTCCCTGGAGCTCTCCTGGAATTGGAGTTTCAGACGCCTCTCGGCCGCCATGTGGGTGCTGGGGATCGAACCTATGGGATATTTTGAAAGCAGTACTAAGAGGTAAATTTTACATTAGAAAAACAGAAAGAGCAAAAGTGAACGATCTAACACTGCAGCTAAAAACACTTGAGAGACAACAGATCAACCCTAAATGCAACAGACAGGAAGAAATAACAAAAATCAGAGCAGAAATCAATGAAATAGAAACAGAGAAAACAATACAAAAAAAAAAAATCAATGAATCCAAAAGTTGGTTCTTTGAGATAGTAAACAAGATAGACAGACCTCTAGCCCAGTTAACCAAAAGAAACAAGGAACAACTCCAAGTCAATAGAATTCATGATGAAAGGGGATATATCACAACAAACAATGAAAAGATCCAGAAAATCATACAGGAATACTTCAAAAACTTATACTCTACCAAGTTTGAAAATCTAGAAGAAATGGATGAATATCTGAAATCCTGGGACTCACCAAAGCTCAACCAAGAAAAGATCGACAGCTTAAACAGACCCATAATATATGAAGAAATTGAATATGTAATAAGAAACCTCCTCACTAAAAAAAGCCCAGGCCCAGATGGTTTCACAGCAGAATTCTATAAAACATTTCAAAAGACTTACAACCATTATTACTGAAATTGTTCAGAAGGATACAAAGGGAATTCTCTCAAATTCCATCTATGAAGCCAGAGTCACTCTATTATCAAAACCAGGTAAAGATACAACCAAAAAGGAGAACTATAGACCCATCTCCCTAATGAACACAGATGTCAAAATTCTAAACAGGATACTGGCAAATCGCATACAGACCCACATCAAGAAGATCATCCATAATGACCAGGTTGGATTCATACCAGAGATGCAGGGATGGTTCAACATACGAAAATCAATAAATATCAACAAACATATAAATGGACTGAAAGACAAAAACCACACCATCATCTCAATTAATGCAGAAAAAGCCTTTGACAAAATCCAGCATCCCTTCATGCTTAAAGTCCTAGAGGGAATTGGATTGGAGGGATCATTCCTCAGTGTAATCAAAGCCATATACAGGAAACCCACAGCCAATATCATCCTAAATGGGGAAAGGACAGAAACATTCCCCTTAAAGGTAGGAACTTGGCAAGGCTGCCCCTGTCACCACTCCTCTTCAATATAGTGCTTGAAACACTTGCTAGGGCAATAAGGCAAGAAAAGGAAATTAAAGGAGTTCTAATTGGAAAAGAAGAAGTCAAGCTATCCTTTTTTGCTGATGATATGATTGTTTACTTAAGGGATGCTAAAAACTCCACCAGAAAACTCCTAGAAACAATTAACAGCTTTAGTAAAGTGGCAGGATACAAAATTAACCTAGAAAAATCAGTAGCCTTTCTTTACACCAACAACAAGCAACTGAAGAAGGAATTCATAGAGAACTTCCCACTCACAATAGCCTCACAAACAATAAAATACCTAGGAACAAACCTAACCAAAGACATCAAAGATCTCTACAAAAATTTTAAACCCCTGAAGAAGGAAATTGAAGAAGACATCAGAAGATGGAAAAACCTCCCATGCTCGTGGATTGGGAAAATTAATATAGTAAAAATGTCCATTTTACCCAGACTCTTGTATAGATTTAATGCAATCCCAATTGAAATCCTCAAGAGTTTCCTCACAGGCTTGGAAACAAAAAGTCCTTAATTTCATTTGGAAAATCAAAAGACCCTGAATAGCCAAAACAACCCTGAGTGAAAAGAGCAATGCAATGCAGGGGGGATCTCTATACCATACTTCAAACTATACTACAGGGCTATAGTCATAAAAACAGCTTGGTTACTGGCACAAAAACAGACCTGTTGACCAATGGAACAAAACTGAAGATCCAAACTTGAGCATGTACAATTTCAGCCATCTCATATTTGACAAGGGGGCCAAGAAGACACAATGGAAGAAAGACAGCATCCTCAGCAAGTGGTATTGGCAAAACTGGATCACCACTTGCAGAAGAATGAAATTAAACCCCTACCTCTCACCCTGTACAAAATTCAACTCCAGATGGATTAAAGATCTCAACATGAAACCCCAAACTCTAAAGGTGATAGAAGAAAAAGTTGGCAGCAGACTACAAGACATAGGCGTAGAAAAAGACTTCCTAAATCAGACAGCAGCTGCGCAAGAATTAAGGTCAACAATTGACAAATGGGACCTCATTAAACTCAAAAGCTTCTGTACATCAAAACAAACGATCAAGCAAGTGAAGAGAAAACCCACAGACTGGGAGGAAATCTTCACTGCAGATACATCTGACAAAGCATTTTTTTTTCCAGAATATATAAACTACCCAAAAAACAAAGAAGAAAGAAAACAAATGACCCACTCAATAGATGGAGCAAAGAGCTGAACAGAGACTTCACAAGTGAGGAATTAGAGGTGGCTGAGAAACATCTTAAGAAGTGTTCAATGTTGCTAATAACTAAAGAATGCAAATTAAAATCACTTTAAGATATCATCTTGGGGCTGGAGTGATGGCTCATTGGTTAAGAGCACCGACTGCTCTTGCAGAGGACCCAGGTTCGATTCTCAGCACCCACATGGTGGCTTTAACTCCAGTTCCAGGGGAATCCGAAACCCTCTTCTGACCTCCGCAGCATTGCACGAGCCAGGTGCACCAACCTACATGCAGACAGTGTACTCATACACATAAAAAATAATAAATAAAAAAAATTTTAAAAAGATATCATCTTCAATAAGATTGGCTAGGATAAAAAAAATAATAATACCAAGTGCTGGAGAGGTTGTGGGGAAAGGTGAACACTCATCCACTGCTGGTGGGAATGTAAACTGTTACAGCCACTATGAAAGCAGTGTGGAGAACTCTTGGAAGACTTGGAATGAACTTGCCACCTGACCCAGTCATACCACTCCTGGGTATGTACGCACAAGACTCATTTTACTGCAGAGATACATGCACAGCCATGTTTATTGCAGCTCTCTTCACAATAGCAAGGAGCTGGAACCAACCCAAGTGCCCCTCAGCTGATGAGTGGATAGAGAAAATGTGGTTCATCTACACAATGTAGTTCTATGCAGTGGTAAAGAAAGATGACATCATGAACTTTGCAGGTAAATGGTTGGAGCTAGAAGATATCATGCTGAAAAACAAATGATGAATGGTATCCTTCATCTGTGGATGCTAGCAACAATTTCCTAATTGTATGGCAAACTGAGCAACGTCAATGTAATCTGAAAACAACTTTTCTCTTATATTGTAGAATCCCTTAAAAATAAATAAAGAATAAAAAGAAAAAAAAGAAAAAATAATTATATATTGTTAAATATTGTGTGTGTCTCTCTAAAGATTGTATATGGAATCTATAGTCTAAAATGTGGGGATATTTGGAGGTGGGACTTTCACAAGGTGATCAGGTATAGACAGGATCATCTCAGTGACATCCTCATGAATGTGGGGTATCACGAGAGGAGACCAAAGTAGCATTCACCCTCTTACTCTGCCATGTGAACTACAGGCAGAAACAACAGGCCAGGAAGAGTCATCACTAGAACAACCCCACCACCCCAGGATCCTGACCTCAACTTCTTAGCATCAGGAACTAATAAGTCTTTCTTCAAGTCATATGACTTGTAGTTTTTTGCCATACTAAGCTAATATTTTTGTAGAAACCATACAGTAAAAGCAAGAAAATGAGAGAGAAAATCCCTATAACCTAGAGTTAGGCAAAGCCTTCTTGAGTATGATGTCGTAGGTCAGGAACTATGACTGCACACTGTGGAGGCAGACCATGCAAGTATTTTAGGAGCAAGCTTGCTTCTTGATATATGTGACCCTCCATGGTGCTGTTCTTTGACCCCCACCCCCACCCCATAGCTCTTCCAGAGTCCTCTACTTTCCTAGTGCTGGGCTGTGTCTAATCTGCAGCACGCACATGCGCGCACACACGCACACACCACACACACACACACACACACGATTACTGCATGTCTGAAATCAAGCTGATCATTCACACAACCTCCAATCAAGTAGGAGCTCGAGGAAAATGAAAAAATGAGACATTTTGTGGGCTGAGTTAGATCAGGGAGGGCAGCAAGACACCAATGAGCCCCTCAGATACCTCTTTTTTGGTCCAAAGGAGTGTAGCTAAAATTTTATGAATTTGAAAATCGAGACTTGGATAGCAGGTATTTCAGGGTTTGGGTCCCTGTCCACTGCCATCATGTGTACTTGCCATGGTATAACAATTTAGCCTCCAATAGACCCATAATAGACTCTACAGCCCCAAATATTGGAAAAAGCAGAGCATGTTTTAGTATGACTAACAAGCCATGTAACCAAAGGGCTGTGGAGTGTGAGAGTCACATCAGAATTTAGGTTGTGTCGTGTAGTTCAGGTGGTCCTCAGAAGCCTGTGCTAAGGTAGAACACTGGAGAATAGAAAAACTAAGAATATGTAGTGTGGTGGGCACAGGTGGACCTCCTGGGTCTCCCTCAGAGAAGGCTTCCGCTCCTCTACAGATGGCCCTGGCTATTGATAGCGCTGTAGCCTTCTGGAGTGGCCTCTATCTACTGGCCAATGGTAAGGAGATGGCCGGGAGTTTAGAGATCTACATTACCTCCATCTTCACTATCTCCACAGCTCCTTAAAGAGTCAGCCACAGCTATTCAACCAATACTTCATCTGCATTACTGTCCACTGACTGCTTTATTCTCATTCTGTAAGTGTTGAGCCAATAGAGCTTCTCGGATAATTCTGCCTCACCAACTACTTCAAGTCTGAGAACTATGCATGTTCCAACATGCGGGATTTGTGTCTTGCAAACACAAGACTTGCTTACTCTCATATTATTTTTATGCCACCTGTGCATGGCTATCACTGATGTCTAATGTAGCTTCAGACACAGTGTTTTGATACAGGGAAGAAAGAGTGTCCCTTAGAGGGTTCTTAGTCCCATTCACAAAAGAATTTAAGAATGGACTTACACTGAAGCTTTAGGACAATTTTTCTATTAGAATTTTAAAAGAAAACTTCCTAGGGCAGGCAAGCTGGAAATCTCAGCAGCTGCTTTAAGGAGGAGAAAAGAGGGGAGATGGAAAAAAGCCATGAAGCCATTCTGGTTTAGAGCCTGCGTGGAGCTTGGACGGGCTCTACTCGCAGCCACTTGGGCAGGAGAAGGAAGTTTTAGAGAAAATGTAAAGAAATACACAGTGCCGGGGTGGCCCAAAGCATTGGAGAAAGCATGCTTAGAAAAGGGATACGAAGAAGAAGAAAAGGAGAGATTATGTGTTTCTAAGAATTCAGAAGAGTGGGAAGACTTACAGAGGGACAACATGTCTGTGGCCTGACCCAGAACACGGCACCAGGAGACAGGATGTCAGGCAGGAAGGGTTCACTGTCTCATTAACACACCAGGCATTCCGCTCCTCCATTTACCACGACTCAAGGTGAACCCATCTTCCTAGGGGTGGCCTAAGGCCAGGTGATTGACCAGCGAAACTGCATAGGTGGGTCTTCATTCAGTCAGACTAGATATAGAGATAGACTATAAAATTAGTTTCGACTTTTATGCGGTTTTTTGCTACTCTACCAATTGAACGGGGGGGGGGGGGGCGGGATCAGTAGAGTAGAAGAAGTGTCAGGAATTAGAATCTCAGTTTGTTTGCTACAGCAGCTTGTCAGCTTCTTCCTCTACTACCTAAAACCCTGGAGCAGTATATTCTCTTACCTCATGAAACGTTCTCTGTCATTCTTTTCCCACAAATGAAATTCACTTAAGTAGTTTCAACCCTGGCTTCCACTCCTGTCTTCATGTGCCTGTTTAGATTCAGCCAGAGTAGCTTGATCAGAGCCTGGTCAGTAACACTTTGTGTCCTGGGGGCCCAAGGTGTAGCCCCCCCCCCCGCCTCCCAGGCTGCCTACTTCACTCCCCTCTGGCTTTTACAGAGCACTACCTCCTTCTATACAGTCAAAAACACCTGAAAATTAGAACATGATCCACCGACAGCCTTCCCACGGAGGGCGAATGAGAGGAACTGTTATATAAAACACTCCAGTAGGCTCAGCCCTTGGTGGACAATTCTGAGGTGTGTTTTCACACCATTCCCGAGGGGGCCACAATAGAATGAGATCCCAGCCGCTTACCAGGGACAAGATGCCTGCATTACACTGCCTCTCTTTCCTTACTGTTTCCTTCACTTCCCAAATAGACTGTTTACATTTGAATTTTTGCTTCCAAATCTGCCTCTTAGCAACCCAAATTAAGGCATATGTCCTTCCTGACCACAAAGAAATCATAGGACACTAAACACCCGAATAGATACAAAATAAAACAAAAAAAGATGCAGGCTTCAATGACACAAAGGATAATTTTCTGTCTCTTCCAGGCTTTCTTTGAAATTGAGTAAATAGTGAATTAAAAATTCACTTCAGCTGTTTAGCATAATGGCTGTCTGCTGGTGCCCCAGGGAGCTGTTAGTGAATCCCATCAAAGGCTGGTCCCCCTTGCTGAGAGCCAGGCACTCGTCTCATCATCTTCACCCTTCCCCGCCGGGGGCCATGTCACTGCCAGGCATCTCCCTAATGCATAGTAAGCAACTTAAGCAACCAGAGAAACACAGAAAGGCTCATTTTAGGAACTAGAAACAGTGTTCTTTTTGGTCTCAGAATCAAAGAAAGGTTTTCATGTCAAAAGCTATGACTGAATTGTTAAAACTTTATTTTGAAGTTGAAAGAAAAGTCACTTTCAACTCCAGTTCTTTCTGAATAGCCAGCAGGAAATGCCCAGAATCCCACTAGCACAGGCACACATGTGTGTACACACACACACACACACACACACACACACACACACACATAAACACACAGAAAAACAGAGACATATACACGTATGCACAGATAAATACATATACACAAACAGAAGCATGTACTCATACACACATGCACATATACACAGACAGAGAGAGAGAGCAAGCTGAAGTGTGAAGACAATTTTGTTATCCAGACATCTAGAGTGGGACAGATAGCAAAAAAAAACAAAAAACAATTATAGCCTTAGTGAGTACTTCTTGGGTACTCTCCTTACCAATAAACCCATTTATCCCCATTTTACAAATGAGTCAACAGAATTAAAGAATATAGTACTTGCTCACATTTTGAAAACAAAAACAAAATAAATAGAAGTTCCATGAACACAGCACACTTTTTTACCCATAACCGTGTTCTCACAGTGCAATGTTCAGTGTTCGTTGAGTGTATATTGGATGGGGGGTACATATGGAAAATCTGTGTAAGAAGCAAGTATTTGCCAACAAAGTGACCTTCTTTTTTTTTTTAACATTTTTTATTGATGCTTTGTGCATTTCATACATCATTTTCCAATTCAGTTCAGGCATATTTCCCTTTCCCTTCCCCCCCACCCCCACCCCAACCGAGATCATGCATTCTGCCATAACTGTCCTGCATATTTCTCTCAGTTTTTTTTTTCATTTTTTAGCTATAAGTGATAATCCATGAGTACAAGCATCCTTCATGTAAAACCAATTTGCAGGCTGTTGTGCCTAAACCCCCACAGCCCCACCTTCCAGCGTGTGGTGAGGGGTTGTATGTTCAATCAGGTTGATCAAATGAGGGTCCAGACTACATTGCTGTAGTTTCACCATTCACCCCAATCGCAGCCCTTACATTCTATCACGCCCCCTCTTCCGCAGATTATTCCCTGGGCTTAGAAAAGGGGCACAGGTGGATGAGAAGCAGAACAGTCCACTCTCTCTGGAGCTGTTGTCTTGGACTCTGGTCAATTCTGGCTGTTTCCTTTCATGGGCTGACAGTTTGTCCAGGAATAACCTTTCAATCCTACTAATGAAGCACAAGCAATTAGATATATAGGTATTTAAACAGCATTAATAGTTATGGTAGGTTACTTTGGTATAGACACATATGTTTAGATGATATGTTGATCCATGAATTACATTTTTTTTCCTGTTAAGTATGACAGGGTCTTACTGTGGCTTATGAGATCTCCTAACCTGTAGAGGATGTAAGCTTGTGGCATCAGCCATGGGTTATTCCTCCAAGGAGCGAGCCAATAGCCAATTAGTTTTGGGATATACAGGCATATGGCTGCCTCTGCTGCACAGTATTTCCAGGCAGGTGAGGTGTAGCTGGTGCTGACGGTGGAGTCTTGCTTGACTCAAGGAGACCCGTATTTGCTTTATTGGTTTAGTGGCCTTTGGTAACACTCTCTGGTGTTCCAGAGGCCATCTGTACACTTGCATGTGTGGTCTCAATACATCTTTCCCACGTTAACGTCAGGTCTTCAGCAGCAGGGCCTTATCGCCTCTCTTCTTGCAGGTATCCCAGTTTAGAGGCAAGGAGCCTTTACCTTTTGTGGGGCCTTAGATCCCCTGGCCAACATTTCCCTGGTAGAATAATCCATTACTGATGTCAGAGCTCCTGTATTGATATATTTTGCTTAAGTGCATAGTTTAAGGACTTTGGTATTATATTTGGTTCTGAACAGAGAATAATCCTTTTCACAGTTCTTCTAAGCAGAGGCAGCAAATATTTTCTGTATAGGACCAAATAGTACATATCTCAGGGTTTGCAGGCAGGCCAGAAGCTCTCTCACAAGTTCTCATCTGTGACAGTGCAGTGAAAAGAGCTCTGAACTATATAAAGAAAATGGGCATGACTGTGTTCCAATAAAACTTTATCTGCAAAACTGACAGAGCTTAAGATTTGGCCTATAAGTTATAGTTTACTGGCACTGACCTCGGCCTTGCTTCCCAAAGTGGAATCTGTAGACTTATCATATTAGCATCACCTACAGGGAAGGAAAAAAACCAACCTTGCATCACCACCTGCTGCCAGATCTATTAAAATATCATCTGCATTTAGCGGGTGCCTCTCCTCAGAGATTTATATGCCCATTAACATTTGAGAAGCACTGCTCTGGGAGACTTGGATAACTTGCCTGTCAGTCAGGATTATTATGTGGGTTTTAAAATAAATGTTTATCTCCAATCTACATTGTGTTAAGTGTGATAATAGTAAAATTCACTTGACTGTATGTCATCATCTAGCTCCACGCTCGTTCTTCTCCCTATTGATGAAAAGGACTGGGAAGAGCCTGCAGATTTGGAGCACACTACCAAACCTGTGCAGTCAAATGATGCACAAGTGACCACATCATACATCATACCTCGGATCAGGAAGCCATTCCCTCCTTTCCTTCCTTTCCACAGTGTAGAAGCGACTTCTATTAAACCAGGCCAATCAGCACAGAGTTTGATCATTCAAGTATGTGTCCAAATAAGTTAGGTGTCTTTGCCATTGCAGGTCATTAAATGCCCAGAAAATGCACAGCCGTTCCCATAAATGTCAAAATCAATGCCTTGAAAGAATGAACGTTCTCTCCAGCAGCTGAATGCCTGCCTGCTCATTACACTGCCTAACTGTTCTGTGTTTTATCAGACACAAATGCGTAGTGAAAGGATCAAAGAGGAAATATGTGGGGCAGAGAGTTGACCTTTCTTGCCCATGGGTTCTGTATCTGTGGTTTTAAGCCACTGGAGACGGGGCACCTAGGATGGCTGTATCTGACTACACATACAGACTCTTTTCTTCTTGTATTCCTGAAACACTATAGCAAGGCAACTACTCTTAGAGCATTTGCAGGTGTGATAGGTAACCTGATAAAAAGGAAGTAAACAACAATGTGTACAAATTCTATGAATACACAGTGCCATTTTAAATGCGAGCTTGAGCAGCTGTGAATATGGATGTTCACAGGGTCATGAATTCAATTGCCCTTGAGTACTGAAGAGTGGCTATCTTGCCCCAGGTAAGAGAATCTCGGCAAGCTGCTCTGCCTGTTATTAACTGTATGTGTCTAGTCTCTCAAATCCACAGGACCACAGTAGTTTTAGAAAAATGTGGATTTAAAATGGCATCTCCTTTTTTCTCGACACCTGTTTGTGGTGGATGCCAGGATGCAGTGGTGACTGTTTCAAGAAAGACTAAAATGCAGAGCTTTAAACCAAGACTAAGCCCAATCTGTTCTCAGAACTTTTCCTTTATGGTATCTCTTAGAACTTTTTCTGAGAACAAAAGCCTTCTTTGTATTAGTTAAACAGCACAGCCAGCACAATATGGGAAAGAAACTTTAACCAATGATGAAGTTTGCCTTTTCTCACTGACCCCTATTGACACAGAATACATACAGAACTATAAAAAGATGTTATCAAGTTTAAGCCTACATGATGTTTTATGGGATGGATTATGGGAAATTTGTTGCTTTCAACATGCTTCCAAGGTCTCTGCTTCTAGCAGAGATGATGATATTACAACACACACACACACACACACACACACACACACACACACACACACATTATTCTGGGTCAGAGACAAGGAAGGGTCATAAAGGAGAAACAACAAAAATAGTATAAGATTAAAGCTATGTGTTTAGCTTCGCTTGTCTAAGTTCGTTACATGGAAGCCCAAGGCCTACTGACATTTTTCACACTGACCCCAATATGTTCACCTTTTGTATTTTCACATTATTACAAACAAATAGTATAAATGACATCTCATAATTTCTATTTCGGTGTGTTGTGTATATGGTATATATTCTTATTAGGGTGGGTGCATGCACTTAGCATGCAGATGCATGTTTGTTCCTTGGTATGTGTAGTCCACATGTTGGGTGTTGATGACCCTCCACCTTCATTTCTCAGTCAATCTGAAGCTCATCAACCTGAGTAGACTTGCAGACCAATGAGCTTCAGAGATCTTCATCCCCTCCGGGCACATGCCAATGGTGCCTGGTTTTTTAATCTGAGTTACAGAGGTGGGTGTACAAACTCAAGTGTTCATATTTGAATGGCAGATGTACTGACTGAACCATCTCCCCAGCCCATAGTTTCTATTGAGCAGACAGACAAGTCTTGATGCTATGCTTTAAAACAATTACATATTTTGCAATCAATTCCATATGAGACAGTTCATTAAATGAAAATATCACATGTATGTAAACAGGTATGCTCATATGTTTTACTGGATATCCTATTATAGTATTCTAATTTATTCTTTGTAAATGTGTGTATGTGTTTATCTATGTTGTACATGTGGTCCAGTACATGTGGAGATCAGAGGTAGAAATTCAGGTATCTTCCTCAATTGTTCTCCACCTCATTTTTTTTTGTGACAGAGTATCTTACTGAGCCTTGAGCTCACCAATTTGGCTGGAATGGCTGATGAGCAATCCACAGGGACCCTTCTGTCTCTCCCTTTCCAGCGCTGGGATTACAGGCATGCACCACTGTGCTTGGGTTTCTTAGGGCTAACAATATGCAGCACACTACTCCTTCAAGATGCTGGGTGTCAGCAGTATCCAGTAAGCTATACAACTGCCAGGGATGCCCAGCCTGCATCTCAGAACCTTGTGTTTCTGAGTTTTGTTGTTAGATTGGTTAAATGTACATTTGTTTATTTATTTGCATTTGTTTTATGTATGTGTGTTTATATTGTGGGTAGGTGTACCAGGGCATTCATATGGATATCAAAGGGCAATTTGCAGGAATCAGTTGTCTCCTCTCAAGGGACTGAGCTCAGGTCCCCAGGCTGGGCAGTAGTGCCTTTATCTCCTGAGTTATCTCATGGGCCCTCAAGGGCATTTTTGACTGTGGTGTTTTCAAATTATGATGGTTTATCAAGATGTAACCCACTGTTAGCCAAAAAGTATCTGCTATGACAACATTGAAAGAATGTCTCGACTTCTACCAAACACATCCCAAATGAACAGAGATGTAAATGAGACTCAGGGATAGTATCTTATTTGCATAAATTATCAACTTGACACAACCTGGAATCACCTGAAAAGAGATTCTCAGTTGAATAATTGTCATTATCAGGTTGGTCCATGGGCGTGTCTGTCAGGGATTGTCTCAATGGTTGGTCAATGTGGCAGGACACGAGTCTCTGTGGGAGGCACCGTGACCAGGTCTTGAGCTATTTAAAAAAACCTGGTTAAACATGGGCCTGTGGGCTCAGGCCAGGAAGCAGCCTCCTTCCATGGTTCCTGTCCTGACTTCTCTCGGTGACAGACTGTGATCTGGAAATGTAAGCCAAAAAGCCGTTTCCTCCTCTAGGTTACTTTCGGCCATGGTATTTGTCACAGCAACAGAGTGAAACCAGAATGGATAGGATAAAGGGAAACAATATTACTTTTTTTCTTTTTAAGATTTTAAAAGTTATTTTTATTGAATGTTTGCAAATTTGATAGGATATTTTTCTCATATTTAGATTCCTTCTGGTGTCTGGGCCCTCTTACTCACCCCTACCAAGTTTCTGTATCTAATATATATGTATGGGCCTACACAGTCGGGTTTGTATCCCCAAATACACTTTGATGTGGATTCATCTAGTGGAGCCTGCTTCGTGTCAACTTGACACACCTGGGTTGAGGGAGCCTCGATTAGGGATTTGGACTGGCCTGTGGGATATTTTCTTTATTGTTGAGCAGTGTGGGAGGGCCCAGCCCACTGTGGGCATTCCCACCCCCAGGTACGTTGTTGTGTATTGTATAAGAAAGCCAACTGAGTAAGGGCCAGGGGAGCAAGCCAGTAAGCAGCATTCCTCCATGGCCTGTGCTTCAGCACCTGCCTCCAGGTTCCCACCCTGAGCTCCTACCTTGGGCTCCCTCAGTGATGAGTTGTGACCCGGGAGATGTGAGAGGAATAAACACTTTTCTCTGCAATTTGGTTTTGGTCAGAGTGTTTTGTCACAGCAATTGAAAGGAAACTAGAATACTGGTCAGCCTGTTATTATGAGTTCCTCCTTTTCAAATGAGACTGAGTCTCCCTCTCCCAGCAGCTATTGTTTGCCAACAGTACCTCAGGTAGGGTCAGGTATTCTTACCCACTTTCCCATGTCAGAATTGTGTCTGGCTTTAACTTATGTGGGAATGGTTCATGCTGTCACCATCTGCTGTGAGTTCAGATTAGTAACTGATAAGTTGTCGAGAAAAATCATCTGCCTCTTGTGGCTTGTAAAATCTTCCCATCCCCTCTTCCATAATCCCTGAACCTTGGAAGGCAGAAGTTTGATATGAGTGTGTTATCCACAGATGAGCAGTTTGCGGTCTCTTATTCTTTTTTTTTTTTTTTTTTTTTTTGTCTTTTTGAGACAGAGTCTCCCTTTAGCCCCATCTGACCTGGAACTTGCTATGTAGACCAACCTGGCCTTGAATTCACAAAGTCCCACTTGCCTCTGCCTCCCAAGTGCTGGGCTTAAAGGCATGCACCACCATGCCTGACCCATGCAGTCTCTTATTCTTTGTATGTTGGGCATTTGTAGTTCTTTGTATTAAAGAGCATCTGATGATAAGGGTGCTTCTCTGCTAAGAGTTATACCCATCAATCTATGGGTATAACAATAAGTCATTAGAAATCAGTTAATACTATATCTATTTAGCAGAACAGTTGTAGTGGGCTTTCTCCCATGGTCTGTGAGCTGTCTAACCTCGGGGTCCTGGGCCTGATATCAATGTCAGGTATGGGCTCCAGACTATGAAGCAGACCTTAAATCCAATTAGAAAGTGGGCTACTCCCATAATATTCATGCCATTACTTTCCTACTGGGCATGTCTTGCCAAGCCAATCACTGCTGTAGCTGGAAGGATTCACAGCTGGGTAAGGCTCATGGGAAATTTTCTTTTCTGGTATCTTATATAGCATCTTCTAGCACCATGAAAGCTAGATAGTAGAGATAGCATGTTTTGCATTATGTCCACAGAAATGGTTTACTTTTTCAATTAAAAACAAAATAGTATGTGAGCTGGGGGGCGGGGGTGGCTTAGTCAGAAAAGTGCTTCTCTGCAAGCATGAAGGCCTGAGTTTGATCTCCCAGAACCCACATAGAAAGGCTAGAAATGACAATGCACACATGTAATCTTGTCACTGGGGAGGCAGAAGCAGAAGGATCCTTGGGGCTTGGTCAGCTAGTCTAGTCAAGTCAGCGAGTTTCGGGTTCAGTGAGAGACCCTGTCTCAAAAAGTAAGATGGGTGCAACAGGTGATGTTCACTGTTTTCGTTTAGGACCCAAGTGCTTGCAGTTCCCTGCACCCACGACAGAGGCAGGCAGTTCATAACTGCCTGTAATTTCCAGCTCCCAGGGATCCAACTCCCTCTGCTGGCCTCCAGGGGCACTCACACACATATAAATAAAAATAAAGCTTTTAAAAAAATGAGTGATTGAGGAAGATAGCTAACATTAACCTTGGTCTTTGACACACACAAATGAGAGACTAGCACGATATTAATATTGCCTTTACTTTTACCACTCAGGACCAAATGGGCACAGAATCCCATCAAACCCAGCCAAGTGCTATAGATCTGGGCGCTAGTCCTACTTCGCTTCCTGGTTTAAAGAGATTGCATTAAGAGACAGAGACTGGAGATATTTAGCCCTGCCAAATTTTTGTTTTCCCTCAAATGCAACATTTATTTTGTGTGGAAACACAACAGGATGACAGTGGCTCCAGGGGACCCAGTCCTACAGGCTCCCTGGGATATCACTTCCAATAGTGAGAGTGTGTGTGGTGAGGCAGTCATTCACTGGGCAGATCAGCACTGAAGTGTCAAAACATCGGAAGTTGTGAGTAAATAGACTCAGATGCAGACTGGCTGCCAACAGAGCCGGCACTTCCCATCTGCCCCACAGACTCAGGCCTCATGAATATTAATCAGTTACGCATTTCCCAGCGAATGGTGATCATGCTTGCAGAGGGGCCAGCCCAGCTCACAAAGAGCCCTCTGGTGGGAAGGGATGAAGAAAGACAGTCCAGTTGGGCACCTTAAAATCTTTTCCTGGGAACCAGAAAATGAGCATGCTCAGAGCAAAGCAGTGTCCTCAACAGGGATTTCCTGTCACGTGGGATGAAATGGAAGATCGCTTTGCAAGCTCACCTCTACCCCTCCTGTCCTCATTTTGTAGCTGTCTATGTATATCTCATGGCAATGTCTACAGTCTTAGCTTTCAGTTCAGTTCCTTCTACTAACCTTGTAGTCTACTTTAAATAGAGCCCAGCCCTCCATAATACCATCTCATAATAGGCAACATCAACAGAGTGGCCTGGCCTCTTCGGCTCCTGGCGATGTTCATGTTTACTGCTGGGGATCTGCTGAGGGAGTTATTCTCAAGAGGTCTGTGGCCAGAGAAGTCCAGCTAGACAATGCCAACAAAGAACTGGTGGAAAAATTCAGATAAGCCTATTAATGGCTCAAGACTGGTGTGTGTTAATCACCCAGGCCTGGTCATGTGTAGAAGGGGCTTTAAGACTCCTCCATTCTATGGACGGGTCTCTAAGACTCCTCTATTCTACTTTGTGTGTTTTGAGTCTTTTATAATAAAAAGTTAGGAAAAACACTAGGGGAGTTGAAATGAGTGCAGAGTGTGTCAACAGGAAGAGGTGAATTAGTATGTGAGCAAACTAGTTACTATACTTTTTCCTGAGACAACAGAGAAGGAACTTACTAGGTTGTAACAATGACAGGAAGAAATTATACAAAATTTCCAGCACTGTGAACTAAAATAAGAGAAAGAACACTTGAAATATCAATATAGAGTTGGACTTGGTGGCACGCGCCTTTAATCTCAGCACTCTGGAGGCAGAGGCAGGTGGATCTCTGTGAGTTCAAGACTGGCCTGGCCTACATGGTGAGTTCCAGAACAGCTGGGGCTACAGGGAGAACTTGTCCCAAAAATAACCTCCAAAAATACCAATATAATATTGGCAAAAGCTGTATTTTGGTGGTTGCATTATTTGGACTTGTTTTTGTTTAACTCGGTTTCCCTTATTTTCTACATGGATAACGAGGAAGAAATAAAATATACTTGAAATTCATGATGATTCAATTTCACCCACAGATGGATGGGTCTGAAACACTTGGGTACAGAAAGGCTTAAGGACAGTATTCCATTTCTCCCACTGCTCCCAAAGCTTTTGGAGCCATAATATTGCTTTGATGTGCCCAACAGCAGCAATAAAATAAATAAAAGAAAAGCTGAGTTACAGGATACCCGTGTCTTCTAACCTATGGGGTTCAAATCGCGTTTAAATCAGTTGCTGGCTATTCCTGAATGAAATTAGTTTGTGATTTCACTTGACAAGGGATGGCTTACAGTAATTTACCAGCCAGCACCCCTACAAATAAACATGATATATTCTACTACTGCCAAAGAAATTAGAGTGCTACTGATTTTTTTTTTTTGCCTAAAAATCTTGCACCACTTATCTGTTGCTTCATATTTTTTTTTAATTTTATTTATTTCTGTATGTGTATGAATGTACTGTCTGCATGCAGGTCTGTGCACCCGTGTCATGCAATGCTGCGGAGGTCAGAAGAGGGTCTCGGATTCCCCTGGAACTGGAGTTCTCCTGGAATTGGAGTTTCAGACAGTTCTCGGACGCCATGTGGGTGCTGGGGATCGAACCCAGGTCCTCTGTAAGAGCAGTCGGCGCTCTTAACTGCTAGGCCATCTCTCCAGCCCATGTTGCTTCATATTTTTATTAGGAACATAAAGTGAACAGCACCCTCTGGTTCCAGGGTGTCCTCATTGGCATCACAGTGTGATTGTAACGTTTACCGTATTGGTTGCCAGCTGCCACAGTGACTCAGCATAACGAAGCAGCATTGACACAACCACTTGGCCTTTTTGAGAAGACTAGAATATCTTTTTTTGGGGGGGGTATTTTTTAGACAGGGTCTCCCTTTTAGTACCAGCTGTCCTGGAGCTCGCTCTGTAGACCAGGCTGGCCTTGAACTCACAGAGATCCGCCTACATCTACCTCCTGAGTGCTGAGATTAAAGGTTCACGCCACCATACCCAGCTGACTAGAATATCTTATGTTTATCCCTGGGGTGACTGTGAGGTCAGATTCTGGCACCCTCAACTATCCACAGAGAGACATTTGCATGGAAAATGCAGCAACCTTCACTAATGAAGGCTGATTCAGCTCTGAGTCTCAGGGTAGAGCTGATCAGGCTGGACATGGCTGTAGCTCCCAAGAGAGCAGCTTCATTGGCTGACACTCCAAGGTGGTATCAGCTGAAATGAAGGGGCCGAAGGGGAT
The DNA here is from genome assembly GCA_009823505.1 of Rhizomys pruinosus. Classification (NCBI taxonomy): domain Eukaryota; kingdom Metazoa; phylum Chordata; class Mammalia; order Rodentia; family Spalacidae; genus Rhizomys; species Rhizomys pruinosus. The sequence goes on from VZQC01015743.1 coordinate 3,230,762, forward strand.
CTCTGCTCCTGTAACTTAGACACAGCCTCCTGAAGAGAAAGGGACAAGCACAGGTAGAATCTTCAAGTATCCCCCTTCATCGTTTTACCTCAAATGTGTCATATATTCCTTCCTTCTTCTCCCAGTGTTTTCTAACTTTCTGCTTTTCCGTGTATCAGCTAACATCTGAGTGGCCACGCAAATCACCAAGCCATCTAGGATTCAAGGATGGAGAGGCAGACTCTGCCATTTTTGAGAAAGGTATTTCTTTTTTTTTTTTTTTTTCCCGGCTAGAGGGTTTGTTTATTTTAATGTTCACAAACTGAGGTAGATCAATATTATGGTACACAGAATAGCCCAACTTTAGCTCAGGAACAATTAGCAACTGACTACTGCTGGGTAACAAAGTTGATCTTTGAGAAAGGTATTTCAAAGTCACATGACAAAATCTGAGGCCACGGGAAGGGGGTTATTCAGGAAACAGTATGCCATCTAAGCTTACATAGTAAGAACCACTGCTCATTTGAAAAGCATGGCCTGGTAGCTATATATACTTAAATATTCCTGAGGACAGAAGAGAGTGTACATTTACTAGGACATCCATGAGGTGCTTTAATGCTGAAACTTAATTTCAAGAATCTCATCCTCTAGTCTATACATTGAAGCCATCACAGATTGAAGCTAGATTTCCAAGATGAACTGCATGTGTGCTTTTAACATGAAGTCTGTGGTTGACTGGAGCACCCAGATGGAACCTGACATGCCCACTGGTTTTAACATGAAGTTTGTNCTGAAGTTAGTATACTTGTTCACAACAATCAACTGTTGAATGTTTAGGAATTTGGGGTATTGATTGTTAAATGCAGCCATTATCAAAAGTTAAGTCAGATAAGATTTTCCTTAAATAAATTTGAAAACGAACGCTAACAAAAACACTTTAAACTCTACTTTTGGGCTGGGGCAATAAACCAGTTGGTAAAGTGCTTGCCATCCAACTGTGAGGTCGTGCACTCAGCCCCAGATCTATGGAAAGAAGCCAGGTATGGGCTAGTGAACGTCTCAGTGGGTAGAAGACACTTGCTGCCAGGCCTGAGAACCAGACTTAGATCCCTCAAACTTACAAGTGGCATAAAAGGGAACAGACATCCAAAAGTTGTCCTCTGATCTCCACACATCTCGGTGTGCACATGCTGCCCTCTCATCATCATAAATAACGAAATAAAGTGAATAAATTAATTCAATTAATGTAAAAAAAAAAACCTTAAAAGCCAGGTGTGTTGGGCACACAAGTATAATCCCAGGACAGGATAGGCAGAGCCACAGATGCCTGGGCTTGCTGGCCAGCCCAGCCTTAAGCCTAGTCAGTGAGTTTCCAGGCACCTGTCCAGTCTCAAAAACTAACTAGGGTATCTCTGTGAACAACACCCAGAGGTTGATGCTTTTGGCCTCTACATGCATATGAATTCTCCCTGCCAGATTCAATCAGATGAACATGCATCTACCTTAATAATCCTCATGGGATCCACACTACTAGCAGGAAATCTCACCATTTTCTACTGATTTTTCTACATGTGGATTACATCTAGGTTCAGCCATATCTTTTTTTTCCTGTATGTAAAAATAACAGAAAATTGTATTCATTTATTTATGGCCACCAAATATTTAAGCAAGTTATGACTAAGTTTCCAAAAATGTTCTCAAAAGTGTTGCCTTTATCTTGAAGCTATTTCCATCTGTTCAGTCTCAGTGGTAGAATAGTGAACATGTAAAGTCATATCTCCTTACAAGCTGTGTTCAGGGGCAGAGCATTGATAGCTTGAAAATGGCCACAGCTGGCTATTAGATGCAGCACAAAAATTACACAAGCTAGGCAAAAGTCTGGACTTTTTTTTTTCCCCTTTAAATTGAGTGTTGTAAACACGTGGAACCCCAACCACCTTTGCCTTAACAGCTGTGGTATGTCACTTCCACATATATTCTGTATAGGGATGTTACAGGGCACAAAAGACATGAGGTGGATTCAGTCATCGTGAAAGGAGAGAAGAGGAAATCTCACTCCCTAGAAGCTAGAAGATCTTGGAAGCAGTGTAATCCTGTAATTATGATATGAAATATAGCTTCAAATGAATTGTTTAGGACTGGGCATGCAGCTTGGTGGTGAAACACTTGGTCCTACATGTGTGAGGCCCCCCGAATCTGTGTGAAGGCTTGCACACGTGTGCGTGGTGTGTGCACACAACACACACCATGTAATAAAAGCAAATAATCTATTTATAATGTTATATATGGTGAAAAAAATCTTATGCTACCTAGAAAAAGGAAAAGCTACAGACTTTTCCAGCATAGTCTCACACCTCCTCTTCACTTGTAGCATACACAGTGGGATTTAGTTGTGCTGGGATGTGGACCTATCTTAGCACGGTGGACCAAGAATTTGAAAGAGTCCCATTGGTTGATTTTGATCTTTGGAATGCCACCCTCTGATTTAAAGAAACACCATTTCTTGTCCAGAACACGTTTGATTAAGAACTACCTAAGCATGAGGGCAGACAGATGCTTCATACAGTGAGGAAGATGGGTCTGTAAGGAACAGTTAGTCCATCGATATGGCTATTTGTCAACCAGACATCTTTCTAATAGGATTTCACACTGGTTTTAACAAGATCTGTCCAGTTCCAGATTTTTTTCCCAATGACCTTACATAAGGAGCAGTCTAACATAAAGGTGGAAACTTAAAGAAGAATTAGATTGGCATACTTCTAAATACAATACTAGTGGTGCCTTTATTTGCAAACATATTTTTCTTTTCTACTTGTGCTTCAGGATGCCTCGGTATCAAAAAAATTAAGGGGGAATGGGCTACCTACCTTTTCAATCATTGCCAATGGAGCAAATTAATAGTCTTATTCTCAGACTTACATATAGATCATTAGCTCATTAAGTCAAAGTCATACTTGGTAATGTGCATATTTTTTTTTATTAGGAATTTTTTGTGTATTTCAATTACAGAAACATCTGTAATTAAACCTGTAATCCTCTTTAAATCCTACTTAATCCCTCATCCCCACTGGGGAACCCTGTGTGTTCCAGTGCTGCCCCTTACTGGAATTCATAATACTCTATATTTTTGCAGGGCCCATTGTGTTCGAGTTAGTGTCCGCTAGACGTTCTTGATGCAAAGTTCATCATTGAGATCTAGTCAGCCCACCCAGAGTCCCTCACTTTCAAGAAAATCAGCTCTTTCTCACCCAGCAGTATCAGCTGCAATAGTTTTTCTGCTTAAGACGGGCTGTGCTGCCCGATTTCCTTCACAGTTCTAGCTGGTATTTGTCCTGTGTGAGTTTGCATGGGTCTTGTGCGCATTGTGACAACTCCAGCTGTAGGTTCGCTATGAACAGCCCCATATGTACCCCCTGCATCCTCTCTGGCTCTTGGAATTTTTCCATTCCTTCTTCCACCATGGTCCCTGAGCCCGGGGTGAGGTGAATTATAGAGGAGTCCTGATCCAATGATCCCACATTTGTCTAGCATGAACTGTTTAATTGCGGCAAATTTTGGCGCATTGTGGTTCCTTTTGCTGTCCGTCCCTCTGTTGCATGGGGAGCTATGCAATTAGTGAGATCGAGAGAATTCATTTTGGTGGTTCTGCTCTTTAACTCTGTTCTATGTGCCTGGAAGCCCTTAGGTTGAAGAGGTTGCATTGTAGAGTGCCGATAGGCTTTGGGACAACTTCATAGGACAATGCCTGAATGTGTGCCCATTGTGCTACACTGTAAATAATCTCCATCTAGGGCAAACGAAGCTATCTTTGCTGGAGTGGTTGTCTGGTGACTGAGTCTTAATGTAAATCATGAGGATACATATTATGGGCACTTAGCTAGAAGAGAATTACATTAGTCAAGATGTGACAGTCTACTCTAATCTCTCCAGACATATGTATTTGGCCTGTTTGCCACACATGTGTTTCCTCCCATCAGAGCATGTTTCAAGTACATTCAGGTATCCATTGATGTCTCCAAGATAAAAGTACACACTTACTGCACCAATGTTCAGAGCGTGCCAGTCACGTGCTAATACTCTGTAGTCGAATTTGGTTTAACGCGGTTTGGACCATGATCAATGTTCTCTTGGACATATTTGCATATTGTTCTCCATAGCTATGAGAGCTAGCCTTCTTCAGGGGGAGGTTGGTTCTCCCAGGTCAGTTCCAGCTCCATTGCAAGTCCAGTTCCCAACTATGTCCTTTGACTCAGCAATAGGGTCTTACCTCAAGTTTGGGAGGGCAATCAGAGCTTGTGGCAATAGCGTGTATAATTTTTGGAGTCCCTGGACTACACTGACAACAACTCAATAGGAAGGTTTTTTCTTTTCTGTTGGCAGTGCTTCTGTGCTAGGGATCCTTCAGCTATGCCACATGGACTCATCAGAATGATTACGTGCACAATTTGCATTAGAGTGTTAGACTAATATGAGTCCTCTGGGTTTTTTACACTAGCTAGGCGGTGTAGTTTTCTCTCCTCTCTCTCTGTCCCTGCTAACTCTCCCTCCATTACCTTCCCACTTAAGGTGCTCCGTTTCCCCATTTCTCCCTGAATAACCCCAGTTCTCCTATGGTTCCACCTCTCTTGGCTCCTTCTTTCCCATTCATCCCCACATTCCTTATATGGGCCCCCCTTTCCCATTTAGGTATCCCCATTTGATTCATTTCATTCCTGTCTCCTATTTTTCTCCTTCTCTCAGGTTCCCTCTTTCTTTACCTCCCTGGTTCCTTTTATTTTCCTAGTTCTTTGCTGCTACTGCAGGATACATACTCACATCATGAAGATTGGTGCTAGGATCCACAAATGAGGGGAGAATACACGTCGTTTGTTTATCTGAGTCTATATTACGTCACTTAGCACAACCACTTACCTGCAAATTTCATACTTCATCTTGCTTTACAGGTGGGTTAAGAACTCCATTTGTTTAAATGGTACATTTTCACTAGCCACTCATCCAGCATTGGGGGGACACTTGGTTTGCTTCCACTCTTACTACTCTGAAGGAGCACCACCAAACATGGATGTTCAAGTTTTCTGCAGAGGATGAGTCCTTTGAGTATATGCCAAGGGACAGTATGATACGGGTCCAAATGGGTAGGTTCACTTCAGTCTTTTTACGAAGTTCTCCCAACTGCTTCCCACGGGTGCATTGAGCTTGCAATCCCCACCAGGCAGTGAATGAAAAAAGTGCAGTGTCCCCTCTCTCCATGTCCTCTTTAGCATTTGGTATCCATTTGTTCCCTTGGTCTTAGTCCAGTCTGACTGGGGTGGAAGATGAATCTTAAAGTGGTTTCCAATTTGCATTTGCAATGTGTAACTTTTAGCAATATGTATGTACTATTATTGTGTGTGAGCAACCACTTGCACAGACCATAGCACATGTTGTGGAAGTCCACGGTACATGCATTAGTTTTCTCCTTTCCATCATTGGTTTTTCAGGGATCAAAACTAATGGCCATCAGCCTTTCCGGGTAAGGTTTTTAACCACTGGGCCATCTCACTGGCCCTGAAAAGTCTGATCTATCAGATATTCATATAACCAGACTAGTGATCTTTATTCTAGTCTGAATCTACTGCAGCCTTTTTTAAAGGTTTGCTTTTATTACTTTCTAATTATTCAGAAACATGTAGATGTGTGTAGATTTGTGCACTTGAGTTCAGATGTCCACAGTGCAGAAGAGGCTGACAGATCTCCTGGAGTAATCGGTGTTATGAGCACCTAAGCCCTGGGGGCTAGAAACTGAATTAGGTTTCTCTGCAAGAGAACTACAACCTTAACTGCCCAGAGCAATCTCTAGCACCTCTACTACAGTCTATAAATATAAAAATACATGTGTTGTTGTGGGATAGTGGCACATAACTTTGATCCAGGATTCGGTAAGCAGAGGCAGGCAGACGTCTGGAGTTAGGCTCTAGTGTCATGTTCCTGCTAGTTTGGTATGCAAATGTGCCTGTTAGTTTCAGAGGCTAAGAACATTCCAATAATAGGCTTCCTGGATGAAAGCTATAAAACTACCCCTATGTGTTTGTTTTTAAAGGGCAATAGAAAGAGATTAAGATTACCATGCTATTGAATTCAGGTCAGTGTTGTAGGAAACAAATGTTGGACTAGCTTTTAGGTAGAAAATTTATACTCCTTGTCCAATTGAGGTTTGTCCTGCAATAGGAAATAAGTTATAAAAACAACCCATCATGCATTATTATAAGAGGAGGAAAGGGATCCTTAATCCCGAATCTGACTAGTTTCTAGCAATGGTAAGAGATGACTTCCACCCTTCTAATTGGATGAGAGCCATGGACTTCGACGACTTCCATCTGTCTGCTGATTTGTGGCAAGCAAAGTTTTCTCTTGGAGATTCAGCTCCCCTGAGTTTAGACCATGTGTTTGTTTCTGAGCAGGGCACTGGAGAGAGCCTTCTTTCCAGCACGGTGATGGATCTGGATATGCTACGACATGTACTACGACTAGAGAAGACTCTTCTGCATTTTACTGGATTTTCAGGGAGGAGCGTGAGGCTGATCACTCTTTGTGATTCTGTGGAGACTAAAATTGCAGGCAACGTGTTGAAGATGGAGCCCAAAAGGGGGAGAGAATGGAGGGCTAGGACTGTTTGCTATCTCTGAGGCTGACAGATCCACCCTAGGATATTCTCCTATGACTGTGTGTATGTGTGTGTGTCTCTGTGTGTGTGTATGCATCTTATATGTATGTTTTTTTCTTAAACCAACTTTACTTTTGTCACTTAAAGCTAAATTAATATTAACTGTTTCACTGAGCAACTTTACCCAAATCATTTAAATTCTCTAAGCTGCAAAGTTTTAGCTTTAAACAAGATGTGTAAAATAAGGTTATTAAAAATCTTTAGCTCTCTATATTTTAACATCCAAAACAGGATATATAAGAAATTGTTGATAACTTTTCCTCTTGAAGAATGGAGGCTAGGAGTTGGAAGACTTGATTTTTATTGTATATGCTTTTATATTATTTGTGATTTGAATTTTTATTGCTTTTTCTTTTTTTTTTTCCAGGCCAGGCATGTGACATAGACCTTTAGGCGAGTACTCGAGAGGTAGAGGCAGGAGATCTCTGTGAGATCAAGGCCAGCCTGGTCACCATAGCAAATTCCAAGTCTGCTGGTCTACAGAGAGACCCTGCAAACAAACAAAACAAACGAAACAAAACAAAACAAAACAAAACAAAACAAAACAAAACAAAAGTTAATGAAATGTTTCTGAGGACAGTTGTTTCCAGGGCTGGGTTGACCTCGTGCATGTAGACAGTGCTCTACTCTGGAACCACATCCCGAGCCCTTGCTTCTTGGAGACCAAGTCTCACTTTGTCACTCAGATTGACCTTAAACTTCTGGTCTCTCTTCTGCCTTGTATGTGCTCCAATTATAGGTGTGTGCTACCATGTCCAGCTAAGACCATTTCTTTGCTAAGCAATGACATGTTTACTATTCATAAAGAAAAATTGTCTTTTATAAAAAAAGAAAATCATAAGCTGAAGATCTAAAAAGATATATGTGGCATGCTTATATGCATATTTTGTAGTGTTTCAAGTTGGAAGGACAACAACAACAAAAAACTACCCAAGAACTGACTGAAACAGCGAAATTCTGTCAACCGTAACTTCTGCATCAAAAAATTTAAAAGAGACTGAGAAAAAAAAAAAATGTTTGGCAGAATTCATGAGTTCTGGTGGGGTGGGCGGGGCAAGGAAGGGGGAATGCGTTCTAGACTTGATTCGAAATTTTGTATGAAATGCACAAAGCCTCAATAAATATTTGGCTTTGAAAAAAAAGAAGAAACATCTTTTGAATGCGCTTAAACTGTGGTTAAATGCTTACGCATAGCTGTCTAGTTGTTAAGCTTTCCCTCAAAATGTGGTAATGTGATGATGATAGCAGACTCTAAATTCTAAAGTCATCCTCAGATGCTTCAAAAACAGCATACACTTCATTCTACTTGAAATACTGCTTCAATTCTGGTCACAATGTGTCTCTTCCCTTGTTTTTAGAATATTAATTTAATTTATCAGGATGCCATCTGTTCAGTTTTGTTAATTCCCAGCTCACCCATTTTGATGATGAGAAGTGTCAAAGTAAATGCATTTTTCAAGTTGAGGACTTAGGGGTGGCTTATGTAATTTTCTTTACTTCCTCTTCTAGCCTCCTGGATAGGTTATGCCTTTCATTTTATGCCATTTCTTTGTCTCCACATTAGCTTATCATTAGGCTTTTGGCAAATGATGGTGGTTAAAATGACTTAAGTGAGCCTTCTACCAAAGGAACAAAATATGAGCTCTCCAAAGAAGATTCATAAGGATCAATATTACTGGGGCACATCTGGCCCTGTGTATTCTTTTTTTAATTAATTTATTTATTTATGTAGTGGATGAATGTACTGTCTGCATGCAAGTTTGTGCACTCAGTCGTGCCTGTGTATTCTTTTTTTTTTTAATTTAATTTTTATTGATGGTTTGGGCATTTGCGTACATCATTTTCCAATTCAGATCAGGCATATTTCCCTTTCCCCTCCCCCCACCCCCACCCCCATCCCAGATCATGTATTTGTTGTGTGTCCTGCATCTTTTCAGGTTTTTTTTTCATTTTTAGCTATAAGTGATAATCCATAGTATAAGCATCCTTCGTGCAAAACCAATCTACAGACTGTTGTGCCCAAACCCCCACAGTCCCACCATTCAGTGGGGGTGACAGGTTGTTTGTTCAATCAAGTTGATCAAAATGAGTGTCCAGACTACATCGCTGTAGTTTCACCACTTCACCCCAATCGCAGCCTTTACATTCTACCACGCCCCTCTTCCGCAGATTGTTCCCTAGGCTTAGAAAAGGGGCACAGGTGGATGAGAAGTAAAACTGTCCTCTCTCTCTGGAGCTGTTGACTTGGATGCCTGTGTATTCTTATCCTCATAGACCTACACACTGGGTCAGAGTGAGGTGGTCTTTGGAGGCCAGTTCCACTGCCCTGATACTACTTCTCCACTGCCTCCTTCACTCCAGATCCCAATTGTAAGATCATTAATAATTTGGATCTTAAACAATGAAATTGAAAAGACTGTGTATAGATAGAAAGATCAGTGTGTTCTTTGGCAGTCCGAATCCATTATTATAGAATCACACCAACGCAGTGCAGAGTCAGCTAAATAATATTAAGGATAATAAACTTATAATCAGTAGTAGATCTTTTGAGTACCATGTGCAGGGATTCTCCTTAATGCTTAGTGCTCATTTAAATCTCTAAATATTCATTTTAAGTAAGTGGAATTATTATCCCCTTTATGCAGATGAGAAATCAAAGCCATGAACAGCCTACAATGATACAACTTGTGAAGAGTCCCACATGTGGGACTGGGAGACCAGATGTTTGAACCCTGGCACCTGATCGCATAACCCACACCTTTCAATCTTCTTAGTGGGCTCAGGAAGATCATAGTTTAACAAGCAGAAAAGCAGAAAAATTCTAAGGAATAGAGGTGGTTTAAATGTGGCCTTGATTGATTCCACCTAGAGAGATCAAAGAATCTCAGAGAGATGAGAGTGGATGGGGTTTGAAAAACGAGTGGGAGCTGGGTGTGGTGGTCACGCCTTTATCCCACACTTTAGGGGAGACAGAGGCAGGAGGATCCTGTCAGTTCAAGGCCAGCTGGTCTACATGGCCAGCCAGAACATAGGAGACCGGATAGTCTAAAAAAAAAAAAAAAAGAAAAAGAAGAAGAAAGAAAAGAGAAACCGTTGGGCATGTCAGGTTCCATCAGTTGTTCCAGTCAGCCACAGACTTCATGTTAAAACCAGGGGGCATGTCAGGTTCCATCAGGTGTTCAGTCAACCACAGACTTCATGTTAAAACCAGTGGACATGTCAGGTTCCATCAGGGTGTTCCAGTCAGCCACAGACTTCATGTTAAAACCAGTGGGCATGTCAGGTTCTACCAGGGTGCTCCAGTCAACCCTGAAGTTAGTATACTTGTTCACAACAATCAACATGTTGAATGTTTAGGAATGTTGGGGTATTTGATTGTTAACATGCAGCCATTAATCAAAAGTTAAGTCAGAAAAGATTTTCCTTAAAATATTGGGTAAAACGAAAGCTAACAAACACTTTAACTCTCACTTTTGGGCTGGGGCAATAAACCAGTTGGTAAAGTGCTTGCCATCCAACTGTGAGGGTCGTGCAGCTCAAGCCCCACGATCTATGGAAAAGAAGCCAGGTAGTGGGCAGTGAGACGTCTCAGTGGGGTAAGACACTTGCTGCCAGGCCTGATGAACCAGACTTGATCCCTGGGGCATCACAATGGCATAAAAAGGGAAAGGATTCTCATAGAATGTGTGTCCCTCTGATCTCACACATGCTAGGTGTGCACAGCCTTCCTCTCATCATCATAAATAAAGAGAATAAAGTGAATAAATTTAATTGCAATTAATGTAAAAAAAAAAACATTACAAAAGCCAGGTGTGTTGGGCACACAAGTATAAATCCCAGGACAGGATAGGGCAGAGCCAGCAGATGCCTGGGGCTTGCTGGGGCCAGCCACCCTAGCCTAGTCGTGGATTCCAGGCACACTGTCCAGTCTCAAAAACTAACTAGGGTATCTCTGTGAACAACACCCAGAGGTTGGATCTTTTGGCCTCTCTACATGCATATGAATTCCCTGCCAGATTCAATCATGATGAACATGCATCATTACATAATCCTCATGTGATCGCACATACAGACAGGAAAATCTCACCATTTTCTACTGATGTTTTCTACATGGTGGATTACATCTAGGTTCAAGCCATATCTTTTTTTTCCTGTATGTAAAAATAACAGAAATTTTATTATCATTTAATTTTATGGCCACCAAATATTTAAGCAAGTTATGACTAAGTTTCCAAAAATGTTCTCAAAAGTGTTGCCTTTATCTTGAAGCTATTTCCATCTGTTCAGTCTCAGTGGTAGAATAGTGAACATGTAAAGTCATATCTCCTTACAAGCTGTGTTCAGGGGCAGAGCATTGATAGCTTGAAAATGGCCACAGCTGGCTATTAATGGCAGCACAAAAAAGGTATACACAAGCTGGCGAAAATCATGGGACTTTTTTTTTTCCTCTGTAAATGAGTGTGTAAACACCTGTAACCCCAACCACCTTTGCCTTAACAGCTGTGGTATGTCACTTCCACATATATTCTGTATAGGGATGTTACAGGGCACAAAAGACATGAGGTGGATTCAGTCATCGTGAAAGGAGAGAAGAGGAAATCTCACTCCCTAGAAGCTAGAAGATCTTGGAAGCAGTGTAATCCTGTAATTATGATATGAAATATAGCTTCAAATGAATTGTTTAGGACTGGGCATGCAGCTTGGTGGTGAAACCCTTGCCTACGTGTGTGAGGCCCCCAATCTGTGTGAACCTTGCACACTGTTTGCGTGTGTGTGTGCACAAACACACACACAATGTAATAAAAGCAAATAATCTATTTATAATGTTATATATGGTGAAAAAAATCTTATGCTACCTAGGAAAAAGAAAAGCTACAACTTTCCAGCATAGTCTCACACCTCCTCTTCACTTGTAGCATACACAGTGGGATTTAGTTGTGCTGGGATGTGGACCTATCTTAGCACGGTGGACCAAGAATTTGAAAGAGTCCCATTGGTTGATTTTGATCTTTGGAATGCCACCCTCTGATTTAAAGAAACACCATTTCTTGTCCAGAACACGTTTGATTAAGAACTACCTAAGCATGAGGGCAGACAGATGCTTCATACAGTGAGGAAGATGGGTCTGTAAGGAACAGTTAGTCCATCGATATGGCTATTTGTCAACCAGACATCTTTCTAATAGGATTTCACACTGGTTTTAACAAGATCTGTCCAGTTCCAGATTTTTTTCCCAATGACCTTACATAAGGAGCAGTCTAACATAAAGGTGGAAACTTAAAGAAGAATTAGATTGGCATACTTCTAAATACAATACTAGTGGTGCTCTTTATTTGCAAATCATTTTCTTCTACTGTGCTTCAGGATGCCTGGTTATCAAATAAGGGGAATGGGCTACCTACCTTTTCAATCATTGCCAATGGAGCAAATTAATAGTCTTATTCTCAGACTTACATATAGATCATTAGCTCATTAAGTCAAAGTCATACTTGGTAATGTGCATATTTTTTTTTTATTGGAATTTTTTTAGTGTATTTCATTACAGAAACATCTGTATAACTATAAAACCTTAATCCTCTTTAATCCTCTTAATCCCTCATCCCCACTGGGGACCCTGTTGTTCCAGTGCTGCCCTTACTGGAATTCATAGTACTCTAGTATTTTTGCAACAGGGCCCATGTGGTACGAGTTAGTGTCGCTAGACGTTCTTGATGCAAGTTTCATCCATTGAGATCTGAGTCAGGGTGGCCCACCCAGAGTCCCCTCACTTTAAGAGAAATCAGCTCTTCTCACCCATCAGGTAATCAGCTGTCAATAGTGTCTGCTAAGATCGGGCGTGGCATTCGCCCTTTCCATTCCACAGTGTCTATGCTGGATTTGTCCGTGGTTGAGTTTGCATGGGTCCTTGGTGCATGCTGACCCACAGACTGTAGGCCTATGAACCAGCGCCCATATGTACCTCCAGAGAAAGAATCCTTCTGGCTCTGGAATTTTTCATTCCCTTCTTCCACCAATGGCCCTGAGCCCTGGGGGTGAGGTGAAATTATAGAGAGTCCCTGTCCAATGTCCCACACATTCTGCTAAGATGCACTGTTTATTCGTTGCATTTTGGCGAACATTTGGTGTCCTTTTGTGTGTCCCGACCCTCTGTTTGCATGAGGGAGCTATGCATTAGTGAGAGTCCGAGAGAATTCATTTGGGGTTTCTGCTCTTTAACCTTGTCTATGTTGCTGGAGCCTTAGGTTGAAGAGGTTGTCATTGTAGAGTGCCGCTTAGGCTGGGCAACTATCATAGACAATAGCCGATGTGTGACCAGTTGTTGCTTACACTGTAATATAGTCTCCTTCGCGTGCCAAAAGAAAGCTATGCTTTGAGGTAGTGGTGTCTGGTGATAGATCTTAATTAAAATATAGGGAACATAATTATGCACTAGTAGAAATTTACATTTAGTCTAGAGATGTGACAGTCTATCTCCTAATCTCTCCAGACATATGTATTTGGCCTGTTTGCCACACATGTGTTTCCTTTCCTACAGGCAGTGGATTAAGATCAATTAGGTACCTCACATTGGATTGCTCGCAAGATAAAAGTGCAACTACTGGCTACCAATGTCAGATGCTGTGCCAGTCACGAGTGGGTATACTCTGTAGTGAATTTGGTTTTAGAGCTGGTTTGGACCATTGATCAATGTTCTTCTTGGACATATTTCATATTGTGTCTCCATCAGCTATGAAGCTAGCCTTCCTTCAGGGGGAGGTGGTTCTCCCAGGTCAGTTCCAGCCTTCCATTGCAAATCCAGTAATCCAAACTATGTCCTGACTTCAGCAAAGGGTCTTACCTTCAAGTTTGGAGGCAAGCAGAAGGTTGTGGCAAATAGCGTTGTATAATTTTTTGTTGGAGTCTCCTTGGAACACCCTGAGACAACACTCAAAGGAAGAGTTTTTTCTTTCTGTTTGGCAGTGCTTCTGTGCTAGTGATACCTTCAGCCTATGCCAATGGACTCATCAGAAGATATACGTGCACAATTTTCATTAGAGTGTTAGAGACTAAATATGAATCCCTCTGGGTTTTTTTTTTCTAGTTCGGTAGTCTTATCTGCATCCTCTCTCCTCTGTCCCTGCTAACTCTCCCTCCATACTTCCCCACTTAAGGTGCGTCCGTTTCCCCCATTGTCTCGCCTGATAACCCCAGTCAATCTATGGTCCACCTCTCTTGAGCTCCTTCTTATCCCTTATCCCCACATGTCCTTATATGGGGCCCCCCTTTCCCATTTAGGTATCCCCATTTGATTCATTTCATTCCGGTCTCCTATTTTTCTTCCCTCTCTCAGTTCCCTCTTCCTTACCTCCCTGGTTCCTTTTCATTTTCCCTAGTTCTTCTTGCGCTACTGCAGGATACATACTCACACAGTAAGGATTTTGTGCTGAGATCCACAAATGAGGGGGAGAATACACGTCGTTTGTTTATCTGAGTCTATATTACGTCACTTAGCACAACCACTTACCTGCAAATTTCCAATGTTCATCTGCTTTACAGGTGGTGTTAGAACTCCCATTTGTTTAAATGTACAAGTTTCACCTATCACTCAATCAGTTGGGGGACACTTGGTTGTGCTTCCATCTCTTTAGATAATCTGAAGAAGCATCCACAAACATGGATTTCAATTTACTCTGCAGTAGGATGAGTCCTTTGAGTATATGCCAAGGGACAGTAGATAAGGGTCAAATGGTAGGTTCACTTCAGTCTTTTAAAGAGTTCTCCACACTGCTTTCCAACAGGGTTGCATAGCTGCAATCCCACCAGGCAGTGAATGAAAAAGTGGAGTGTCCCCCTCTCTCCATGTCCTCTTTAGCATTTGGTATCCATTTGTTCCCTTGGTCTTAGTCAGTCTGACTGGGGTAAGATGAAATCTTAAAGTGGTTTCAATTTGCATTTGCAATGTGTAACTTTTAAGCAATATGTAGTTGTACTATTAATTTGTGGTGAGCAACACTGCACAGGAAGCATAGCACATGTTGGAAGTCACGGTTAATGCATTAGTTTTCTCCTTCCATCATTGGTTTCAGGGATCAAACTAAGGCCATCAGCCTTTCCGGGTAAGGTTTTTAACCACTGGGCCATCTCACTGGCCCTGAAAAGTCTGATCTATCAGATATTCATATAACCAGACTAGTGATCTTTATTCTAGTCTGAATCTCGCAGGCCTTTTTTAAAGGTTGCCTTTTTATTACTTTTCTAAATATTCAGAAACATGTGAATGTGTGTAGATTTGTGCACTTGAGTTCAGATGTCCACAGTGCAGAAGAGGCTGACAGATCTCCTGGAGTAATCGGTGTTATGAGCACCTAAGCCCCTGGGGTGCTAGAAACTGAATTAGGTTTCTCTGCAAGAGAACTACAAGACTCTTAAACTGCGCAGAGCAATCTCTAGCACCTCTACTACAGTCTTAATATAAAAATACATGTGTTTTGTTGGGCATAGTGGCACATAACTTGATCCAGGATTCGGAAGCAGAGGCAGGCAGCCGTCTGGAGTTAGGCTCTAGTGTCATGTTCCTGCTAGTTTGGTATGCAAATGTGCCTGTTAGTTTCAGAGGCTAAGAACATTCCAATAATAGGCTTCCTGGATGAAAGCTATAAAACTAACCATGTGTTTTTTTTTTAAAGGGCAATAGAAAGAGATTAAGATTACCATTATTGAATTCAGGTCAGTGTTGTAGGAAACAAATGTTGGACTAGCTTTTAGGTAGAAAATTTATACTCCTTGTCCAATTGAGGTTTGTCCTGCAATAGGAAATAAGTTATAAAAACAACCCATCATGCATTATTATAAGAGGAGGAAAGGGATCCTTAATCCCGAATCTGACTAGTTTCTAGCAATGGTAAGAGATGACTTCCACCCTTCTAATTGGATGAGAGCCATGGACTTCGACGACTTCCATCTGTCTGCTGATTTGTGGCAAGCAAAGTTTTCTCTTGGAGATTCAGCTCCCCTGAGTTTAGACCATGTGTTTGTTTCTGAGCAGGGCACTGGAGAGAGCCTTCTTTCCAGCACGGTGATGGATCTGGATATGCTACGACATGTACTACGACTAGAGAAGACTCTTCTGCATTTTACTGGATTTTCAGGGAGGAGCGTGAGGCTGATCACTCTTTGTGATTCTGTGGAGACTAAAATTGCAGGCAACGTGTTGAAGATGGAGCCCAAAAGGGGAGAGAAATGGAGGGCTAGGACTGTTTGCTATCTCTGAGGCTGACAGATCCACCCTAGGATATTCTCCTATGACTGTGTGTATGTGTGTGTGTCTCTGTGTGTGGTGTATGCATCTATATGTATGTTTTTTTCTTAAACCAACTTTACTTTTGTCACTTAAAGCTAAATTAATATTAACTGTTTCACTGAGCAACTTTACCCAAATCATTTAAATTCTCTAAGCTGCAAAGTTTTAGCTTTAAACAAGATGTGTAAAATAAGGTTATTAAAAATCTTTAGCTCTCTATATTTTAACATCCAAAACAGGATATATAAGAAATTGTTGATAACTTTTCCTCTTGAAGAATGGAGGCTAGGAGTTGGAAGACTTGATTTTTATTGTATATGCTTTTATATTATTTGTGATTTGAATTTTTATTGCTTTTCTTTCTTTTTTTTCCAGGCCAGGCATGGTGACATAACCTTTAGGCAGTACTCAGAAGGTAGAGGCAGGAGATCTCTGTGAGATCAAGGCAGCTGGTCACCATAGCAAATTTCCAAGTCTGCTGGGTCTACAGAGAGACCCTGCAAAAAACAAAACAAACGAAACAAAACAAAACAAAACAAAACAAAACAAAACAAAACAAAAGTTAATGAAATGTTTCTGAGGACAGTTGTTTCCAGGGCTGGGTTGACCTCGTGCATGTAGACAGTGCTCTACTCTGGAACCACATCCCGAGCCCTTGCTTCTTGGAGACCAAGTCTCACTTTGTCACTCAGATTGACCTTAAACTTCTGGTCTCTCTTCTGCCTTGTATGTGCTCCAATTATAGGTGTGTGCTACCATGTCCAGCTAAGACCATTTCTTTGCTAAGCAATGACATGTTTACTATTCATAAAGAAAAATTGTCTTTATAAAAAAAGAAATCATAAGCTGAAGATAGCAAAAAGATATATGTGGCATGCTTATATGCATATTTTGTAGTGTATTCAAGTTGGAAGACAACAACAACAAAAAACAACCGTCAAAGAACTGACTGAAACAGCGAAATTCTGTTCAACACAGTAACTTCTGCATCAAAAAATTTTAAAAGAGACTGAGAAAAAAAATGAAAATTTTGGCCAGAATCATGATGTCTGGTGGGGTGGGCGGGGCAAGGAAGGGGAATGCTCTAGACTTGATTCGAAATTTTGTATGAAAGGCACAAAGCCTCAATAAAATTTGGCTTTGAAAAAAGAAGAAACATCTTTTGAATTGCGCTTAAACTGTGGTTAAATGCTTACGCATAGCTGTCTAGTTGTTAAGCTTTCCCTCAAAATGTGGTAATGTGATGATGATAGCAGACTCTAAATTCTAAAGTCATCCTCAGATGCTTCAAAAACAGCATACACTTCATTCTACTTGAAATACTGCTTCAATTCTGGTCACAATGTGTCTCTTCCCTTGTTTTTAGAATATTAATTTAATTTATCAGGATGCCATCTGTTCAGTTTTGTTAATTCCCAGCTCACCCATTTTGATGATGAGAAGTGTCAAAGTAAATGCATTTTTCAAGTTGAGGACTTAGGGGTGGCTATGTATTCTTTACTTCCTCTTCTAGCCTCCTGGATAGGTTATGCCTTTCATTTTATGCCATTTCTTTGTCTCCACATAGCTTATCATTAGGCTTTTGGCAAATGATGGGGGTTAAAATGACTTAAGTGAGCCTTCTACCAAAGGAACAAAATATGAGCTCTCCAAAGAAGATTCATAAGGATCAATATTACTGGGGCACATCTGGCCCTGTGTATTCTTTTTTTTAATTAATGTTATTTATTTATGTATGGTATGAAATGTCTGTCTGCATGCAAGTTTGTGCACTCAGGTCGTGCCTGGTATTCTTTTTTTTTTTAATTTAATTTTTATTGATGGTTTGGGCATTGCGTAACATCATTTTCCAATTCAGTCAGGCATATTTCCTTCCCCTGTCCCCCCCACCCCCACCCCATCCCAGATCATGTATTTGTTTTTTGTGTGTTGCTTTCTTTTTTCAGGTTTTTTTTTCATTTTAGCTATAAGTGATAACCAGTGAGTATAAGCATCCTTCGTGCAAACCAATCTACAGACTGTTGTGCCCAAACCCCCACCAGTCCCACCATCAGTGGGGGGTGACAGGTTTGTTTGTTCAATCAAGTTGACAAAATGAGGTTCCAGACTACATCGCTGTAGTTTCACCACCATTCACCCCAATCGCAGCCTTTACATTCTACCTACACGCCCCCCTCTTCGCAGATTGGTTCCCTGAGGCTTAGAAAAGGGGCACAGGTGGATGAGAAGTAAAACTGTCCTCCTCTCTCTTGGAGGCTGTTGACTTGGATTGCCTGTGTATTCTTATCCTCATAGACCTACACACTGGGTCAGAGTGAGGTGGTCTTTGGAGGCCAGTTCCACTGCCCTGATACTACTTCTCCACTGCCTCCTTCACTCCAGATCCCAATTGTAAGATCATTAATAATTTGGATCTTAAACAATGAAATTGAAAAGACTGTGTATAGATAGAAAGATCAGTGTGTTCTTTGGCAGTCCGAATCCATTATTATAGAATCACACCAACGCAGTGCAGAGTCAGCTAAATAATATTAAGGATAATAAACTTATAATCAGTAGTAGATCTTTTGAGTACCATGTGCAGGGATTCTCCTTAATGCTTAGTGCTCATTTAAATCTCTAAATATTCATTTTAAGTAAGTGGAATTATTATCCCCTTTATGCAGATGAGAAATCAAAGCCATGAACAGCCTACAATGATACAACTTGTGAAGAGTCCCACATGTGGGACTGGGAGACCAGATGTTTGAACCCTGGCACCTGATCGCATAACCCACACCTTTCAATCTTCTTAGTGGGCTCAGGAAGATCATAGTTTAAACAAGCAGAAAAGCAGAAAAATTCTAAGGAATAGAGGTGGTTTAAATGTGGCCTTGATTGATTCCACCTAGAGAGATCAAAGAATCTCAGAGAGATGAGAGTGGATGGGGTTTGAAAAACGAGTGGGAGCTGGGTGTGGTGGCTCACGCCTTTAATCCCACACTTTAGAGGGAGACAGAGGCAGGAGGATCTCTGTCAGTTCAAGGCCAGCCTGGTCTACAATGGCCAGCCAGAACTATAGGGAGACCGTGTCTGAAAAAAAAAAAAAAAAAAAAAGAAAGAAGAAGAAAAGAGAAACCAGTGGGCATGTCAGGTTCCATCAGTTGTTCCAGTCAGCCACAGACTTCATGTTAAAACCAGTGGGCATGTCAGGTTCCATCAGGGTGTTCAAGTCAACCACAGACTTCATGTTAAAACCAGTGGCATGTCAGGTTCCATCAGGGTGTTCCAGTCAGCCACAGACTTCATGTTAAAACCAGTGGGCATGTCAGGTTCTACCAGGGTGCTCCAGTCAACCCCCTGTCATATTTATCAGGGGGTAAAAATGTAATTCATGGATTAACATATCATCCAAACATATGTGTCTATGCCAAAGTAACCTACCATAACTATTAGTGCTGCTTAAATACCTATATATCTAATTGCTTGTGCTTCATTAGTAGGATCGAAAGGTTACTCCTGAACAAACTGTCAGCCCATGAAAGGAAACAGCCAGAATTGACCAGAATCCAAGTCAACAGCTCCAGAGAGAGAGGACAGTTTTACTTCTCATCCACCTGTGCCCCTTTTCTAAGCCTAGGGAACAATCTGCGGAAGAGGGGGCGTGGTAGAATGTAAAGGCTGCGATTGGGGTGAATGGTGAAACTACAGCAATGTAGTCTGGACACTCATTTGATCAACTTGATTGAACAAACAACCTGTCACCCCCCACTGAATGGTGGGACTGTGGGGGTTTGGGCACAACAGTCTGTAGATTGGTTTTGCACGAAGGATGCTTATACTCATGGATTATCACTTATAGCTAAAAAATGAAAAAAAAAACCTGAAAGATGCAGGACAGTTATGGCAGAATACATGATCTGGGATGGGGTGGGGGTGGGGGGGAAGGGAAAGGGAAATATGCCTGATCTGAATTGGAAAATGATGTACGAAATGCACAAACCATCAATAAAAATTAAATTAAAAAAAAAAAGAATACACAGGCACGACATGAGTGCACAAACTTGCATGCAGACAGTACATTCATACACATACATAAATAAATAAAATTAATTAAAAAAAAGAATACACAGGGCCAGATGTGCCCCAGTAATATTGATCCTTATGAATCTTCTTTGGAGAGCTCATATTTTGTTCCTTTGGTAGAAGGCTCACTTAAGTCATTTTAACCACCATCATTTGCCAAAAGCCTAATGATAAGCTAATGTGGAGACAAAGAAATGGCATAAAATGAAAGGCATAACCTATCCAGGAGGCTAGAAGAGGAAGTAAAGAAAATTACATAAGCCACCCCTAAGTCCTCAACTTGAAAAATGCATTTACTTTGACACTTCTCATCATCAAAATGGGTGAGCTGGGAATTAACAAAACTGAACAGATGGCATCCTGATAAATTAAATTAATATTCTAAAAACAAGGGAAGAGACACATTGTGACCAGAATTGAAGCAGTATTTCAAGTAGAATGAAGTGTATGCTGTTTTTGAAGCATCTGAGGATGACTTTAGAATTTAGAGTCTGCTATCATCATCACATTACCACATTTTGAGGGAAAGCTTAACAACTAGACAGCTATGCGTAAGCATTTAACCACAGTTTAAGCGCAATTCAAAAGATGTTTCTTCTTTTTTCAAAGCCAATATTTATTGAGGCTTTGTGCATTTCATACAAAATTTCGAATCAAGTCTAGACGCATTCCCCCTTCCTTGCCCCCGCCACCCCACCAGAACTCATGAATTCTGCCAAACATTTTCATTTTTTTCTCAGTCTCTTTTAAAATTTTTGATGCAGAAGTTTACTGTTTTGAACAGAATTTCGCTGTTTCAGTCAGTTCTTTGACGTAGTCTTTTTGTTGTTGTTGTTCCTTCCAACTTGAAACACTACAAAATATGCATATAAGCATGCCACATATATCTTTTAGCATCTTCAGCTTATGATTTCTTTTTTTATAAAAGACAATTTTTCTTTATGAATAGTAAACATGTCATTGCTTAGCAAAGAAATGGTCTTAGCTGGACATGGTAGCACACACCTATAATTGGAGCACATACAAGGCAGAAGAGAGACCAGAAGTTTAAGGTCAATCTGAGTGACAAAGTGAGACTTGGTCTCCAAGAAGCAAGGGCTCGGGATGTGGTTCCAGAGTAGAGCACTGTCTACATGCACGAGGTCAACCCAGCCCTGGAAACAACTGTCCTCAGAAACATTTCATTAACTTTTGTTTTGTTTTGTTTTGTTTTGTTTTGTTTTGTTTTGTTTCGTTTTGTTTTGTTTTGTTGCAGGGTCTCTCTGTAGACCCAGCAGACTTGGAATTTGCTATGGTGACCAGGCTGGCCTTGATCTCACAGAGATCTGCCTGCCTCTACCTCTCGAGTACTAGGCCTAAAAGTATATGTCACCATGCCTGGCCTGGAAAAAAAAAAAGAAAATGCAATAAAAATTCAAATCACAAATAATATAAAAGCATATACAATAAAAATCAAGTCTTCCAACTCCTAGCCTCCATTCTTCAAGAGGAAAAGTTATCAACAATTTCTTATATATCCTGTTTTGGATGTTAAAATATAGAGAGCTAAAGATTTTTAATAACCTTATTTTACACATCTTGTTTAAAGCTAAAACTTTGCAGCTTAGAGAATTTAAATGATTTGGGTAAAGTTGCTCAGTGAAACAGTTAATATTAATTTAGCTTTAAGTGACAAAAGTAAAGTTGGTTTAAGAAAAAAACATACATATAAGATGCATACACCACACACAGAGACACACACACATACACACAGTCATAGGAGAATATCCTAGGGTGGATCTGTCAGCCTCAGAGATAGCAAACAGTCCTAGCCCTCCATTCTCTCCCCCTTTTGGGCTCCATCTTCAACACGTTGCCTGCAATTTTAGTCTCCACAGAATCACAAAGAGTGATCAGCCTCACGCTCCTCCCTGAAAATCCAGTAAAATGCAGAAGAGTCTTCTCTAGTCGTAGTACATGTCGTAGCATATCCAGATCCATCACCGTGCTGGAAAGAAGGCTCTCTCCAGTGCCCTGCTCAGAAACAAACACATGGTCTAAACTCAGGGGAGCTGAATCTCCAAGAGAAAACTTTGCTTGCCACAAATCAGCAGACAGATGGAAGTCGTCGAAGTCCATGGCTCTCATCCAATTAGAAGGGTGGAAGTCATCTCTTACCATTGCTAGAAACTAGTCAGATTCGGGATTAAGGATCCCTTTCCTCCTCTTATAATAATGCATGATGGGTTGTTTTTATAACTTATTTCCTATTGCAGGACAAACCTCAATTGGACAAGGAGTATAAATTTTCTACCTAAAAGCTAGTCCAACATTTGTTTCCTACAACACTGACCTGAATTCAATAGCATGGTAATCTTAATCTCTTTCTATTGCCCTTTAAAAACAAACACATAGGGGTAGTTTTATAGCTTTCATCCAGGAAGCCTATTATTGGAATGTTCTTAGCCTCTGAAACTAACAGGCACATTTGCATACCAAACTAGCAGGAACATGACACTAGAGCCTAACTCCAGACGTCTGCCTGCCTCTGCTTACCGAATCCTGGGATCAAAGTTATGTGCCACTATGCCCAACAAAACATGTATTTTTAATATTAAGACTGTAGTAGAGGTGCTAGAGATTGCTCTGCGCAGTTAAGAGTCTGTAGTTCTCTTGCAGAGAAACCTAATTCAGTTTCTAGCACCCAGGAGCTTAGGTGCTCATAACTACCGATTACTCCAGGAGATCTGTCAGCCTCTTCTGCACTGTGGACATCTGAACTCAAGTGCACAAATCTACACACATCTACATGTTTCTGAATAATTAGAAAGTAATAAAAGCAAACCTTTAAAAAAGGCTGCAGTAGATTCAGACTAGAATAAAGATCACTAGTCTGGTTATATGAATATCTGATAGATCAGACTTTTCAGGGCCAGTGAGATGGCCCAGTGGTTAAAAACCTTACCCGGAAAGGCTGATGGCCTTAGTTTGATCCCTGAAACCAATGATGGAAGGAGAAGACTAATGCATTAACCTGTGACTTCCACACATGTGCTATGATTCCTGTGCAAGTGTGTGCTCACACACAATAATAGTACAATACATATTGCTTAAAAGTTACACATTGCAAATGCAAATTGAAACCACTTTAAGATTTCATCTTACCCCAGTCAGACTGACTAAGACCAAGGGAACAAATGGATACCAAATGCTAAAGAGGACATGGAGAGAGGGGGACACTCCACTCATTCACTGCTGGTGGGATTGCAAGCTCATGCAACCCTGTGGAAAGCAGTGTGGAGAACTCTTAAAAGACTGAAAGTGAACCTACCATTTGACCCAGTTATACTGTCCCTTGGCATATACTCAAAGGACTCATCCTACTGCAGAGAAACTTGAACATCCATGTTTGTGGCTGCTCTCTTCATGATAGCTAAGAGATGGAAGCAACCCAAGTGTCCCCCAACTGATGAGTGGATAGTGAAAATGTACATTTAAACAATGGAGTTCTACACACCTGTAAAGAAAGATGAAGTCATGAAATTTGCAGGTAAGTGGTTGTGCTAAGTGACGTAATATAGACTCAGATAAACAAACGACGTGTATTCTCCCTCATTTGTGGATCCTAGCACCAAATCCTTATATGTGAGTATGTATCCTGCAGTAGCAGCAAGAACTAGGAAAATGGAAAGGAACCAGGGAGGTAAAGGAAAGAGGGAACCTGAGAGAGGAGAAAAATAGGAGACAGGAATGAAATGAATCAAATGGGGATACCTAAATGGGAAAGGGGGGCCCATATAAGGAAATGTGGGGATGAAGGGAAAGAAGGAGCTCAAGAGAGGTGGGACCATGGAATACTGGGGTTATCAAGGGAGAAATGGGGGAAACGGAAGCACCTTAAGTGGGGAAGTAATGGAGGGAGAGTTAGCAGGGACAGAGAGAGAGGAGAGATAAATACCGCCTAGCTAGTGTAAAAACCCAGAGGGAATCATATTAGTCTAACAACCTAATGACAAATTGTGCACGTAATATCTCTGCATGAGTCCATGTGCATAGCTGAAGGATACATAGCAAGAAGCACTGCCAGAAAGAAGAAACCTTCCTTTGAGTTGTTGTCCAGGGTAGTCCAAGGGACTCCAAAAATTATACACGCTATTGCCACAACCTCTGATTGCCTCCCACAACTTGAAGGTAAGACCCTATTGCTGAAGTCAGGACATAGTTTGGATACTGGATTTGCAATGGAGCTGGAACTGACCTGGAAACCACCTCCCCTGAAGGCTAGCTCTCATAGCTATGGAGAACAATATGAAATATGTCCAAGAAGAACATTGATCAATGGTCCAACACCAGCTTTAAAACCAAACGACCACATCAGTGACTGGCACAGCATCTGACATTGGTGCAGTAGTTGTACTTTTATCTTGAGAGCAATCAATGGATACCTAATTGAATTTAAATCCCACTCAATGGGAGGAAACACATGTGTGGCAAACAGGCCAAATACATATGTCTGGAGAGATTAAGACTGTCACATCTCTAGACTAATGTAATTTCTTACTAAGTTCAAAATATGTATCCTCATATTTATAGTTAAGTATCCCAGACACCACTCATCAAAGAAGCTTCTTTTGCACGAGATGGAGACTATTACAGTGTAGCACAACTGGGTCACACATAGGCATTGTCTATGAATTTCCCAAGCCTAAGCGGCACATCTACAATGCAACCTCTTCACCTAAGGCTCCAGCAACATAGAACAAGAGTTAAAGAGAGAACACCAATGAATCTCTCGACTCTCACTAATGAAGCTCCCTCATGCAACAGAGGGTCGGGAACACAAAAGGACACAAATGGCCAAAATGTGGGCATTAAAAGTCTGCAAAATGTGGGTCATTGGACAGGACTCCTATATTCACTCACCCAGGGCTCAGGGACCATGGTGGAAGAAGGAATGGAAAAATTCCAAGAGCCAGAGAGGAGGTACATATGGGCCTGGTTCATACGAACCTACAGTGGTAGTGTCAGCATGCACAAGACCCATGCAAACTCACACAGACAAAATCCAGCATAGAACTGTGGAAATGGGCAGCAAGTCCCGATCTTAGCAGAACTATTGACAGCTGATTACTGCTGGGTGAGAAAGAGCTGATTTTCTTAAAGTGAGGGACTCTGGGTGGGCTGACTAGATCTCAATGGATGAACTTGCATCAAGGAACGTCTAGGGACACTAACTCGACACAATGGGCCCTTGCAAAAACTAGAGTATATATGAATTCCAGTAAGGGGCAGCACTGGAAAAGGGTCCCAGTGGGGAGAGGGATTAAGAGGATTAAAGAGGATTAAGGTTAATTAAGATGTTCTGTATGAAATACACAAAAAATTCAATAAAAATAAAAATATGCACATTACCAAGTATGACTTTGACTTAATGAGCTAATGATCTATATGTAAGTCTGAGAATAAGACTATTAATTTGCTCCATTGGCAATGATTGAAAAGGTAGGTAGCCCATTCCCCTTATTTGATAACCAGGCATCCTGAAGCACAGTAGAAGAAAATGATTTGCAAATAAAGAGCACCACTAGTATTGTATTTAGAAGTATGCCAATCTAATTCTTCTTTAAGTTTCCACCTTTATGTTAGACTGCTCCTTATGTAAGGTCATTGGGAAAAAAATCTGGAACTGGACAGATCTTGTTAAAACCAGTGTGAAATCCTATTAGAAAGATGTCTGGTTGACAAATAGCCATATCGATGGACTAACTGTTCCTTACAGACCCATCTTCCTCACTGTATGAAGCATCTGTCTGCCCTCATGCTTAGGTAGTTCTTAATCAAACGTGTTCTGGACAAGAAATGGTGTTTCTTTAAATCAGAGGGTGGCATTCCAAAGATCAAAATCAACCAATGGGACTCTTTCAAATTCTTGGTCCACCGTGCTAAGATAGGTCCACATCCCAGCACAACTAAATCCCACTGTGTATGCTACAAGTGAAGAGGAGGTGTGAGACTATGCTGGAAAGTTGTAGCTTTTCTTTTTCCTAGGTAGCATAAGATTTTTTTCACCATATATAACATTATAAATAGATTATTTGCTTTTATTACATTGTGTGTGTGTGTGTGCACACACACACGCACACGTGTGCCAGCATTCACACAGACTTGGGGCCTCACACATGCTAGGCAAGTGTTTCACCACCAAGCTGCATGCCCAGTCCTAAACAATTCATTTGAAGCTATATTTCATATCATAATTACAGGATTACACTGCTTCCAAGATCTTCTAGCTTCTAGGGAGTGAGATTTCCTCTTCTCTCCTTTCACGATGACTGAATCCACCTCATGTCTTTTGTGCCCTGTAACATCCCTATACAGAATATATGTGGAAGTGACATACCACAGCTGTTAAGGCAAAGGTGGTTGGGGTTACAGGTGTTTACACACTCATTTAACAGGAAAAAAAAAGTCCAGATTTGCAGCTTGTGTATTTTTGTGCTGCAAATAGCCAGCTGTGGCCATTTTCAAGCTATCAATGCTCTGCCCCTGAACACAGCTTGTAAGGAGATATGACTTTACATGTTCACTATTCTACCACTGAGACTGAACAGATGGAAATAGCTTCAAGATAAAGGCAACACTTTTGAGAACATTTTTGGAAACTTAGTCATAACTTGCTTAAATATTTGGTGGCCATAAATTAAATGAATAAATTTCTGTTATTTTTACATACAGGAAAAAAAAGATATGGCTGAACCTAGATGTAATCCACATGTAGAAAAATCAGTAGAAAATGGTGAGATTTCCTGTATGTATGTGGATCCATGAGGATATATGTAGATGCATGTTCATCTGATTGAATCTGGCAGGGAGAATTCATATGCATGTAGAGGCCAAAGATCAACCTCGGGTGTTGTTCCACAGGAGATACCCTAGTTAGTTTTTGAGACTGGACAGTGGCCTGGAACTCACTGACTAGGCTAGGCTGGCTGGCCAGCAAGCCCCAGGCATCTGCCTGGCTCTGCCTATCCTGTCCTGGGATTATAATTGTGTGCCAACACACCTGGCTTTGTAAGGTTTTTTTTTTTACATTAATTGAATTAATTTATTCACTTTATTTCTTTATTTATTGATGAGAGGAGCATGTGCACACACTAGCATGTGTGAGGATCAGAGGACAAATTTTGAGAATTCTTTCCCTTTTTCTGCCATGTGAGCCCCAGGGATCAAAGTCTGGTCATCAGGCCTGGCAGCAAGTGTCTTTACCCACTGAGACGTCTCACTAGCCCATACCTGGCTTCTTTTCCATAGATCGTGGGGCTTGAGTGCACGACCTCACAGTTGATTGGCAAGCACTTTACCAACTGGTTTATTGCCCCAGCCCAAAAGTGAGAGTTAAAGTGTTTGTTAGCTTTGTTTTAAATTTATTTAAGGAAAATCTTATCTGACTTAACTTTTGATAATGGCTGCATTTAACAATCAATACCCCAAATTCCTAAACATTCAACAGTTGATTGTTGTGAACAAGTATACTAACTTCAGCTACCACCAGAAAGGGCATCAGGTCCCAGCAGATCCAAGACGGATCTGGGTTTTCTCCAACTACTGAGCAAATTGACTTTGCTGTATCTCAATTTCCTTTCAGCAATTGAATGAGATAATAGCAGTCAGTTTCTTCATAAGCCATGTGAACACAAATGAGAGAGTACAAGGAGCATCAGTGGCATTGTTTAGAGCTCAGCCAATCTTCAGCTTTTGGAAATAATAGCTGATGGGGTGGAGAGATATGTCAGCAGTTAAGAGTAATAGCAGCTCTTGCAGAGGACCTAGGTTTGGTTTCAAACAGCTATATGGCACCTAAAAGCTCCAGTTCCTGGGGATCTGACACCCTCTTCTGAGCTCCAGGGGCAAAGCACGGCATGGGTACACTTACATACATGCAAGCAATACACTCATACACATAAAAATAAAAATAATAAATATATTTAAGAATTAATACTGGGTAAATGTGGACTTATGACAGATGTTGGATGGATGGATGGATAAACAGACAGACATTTTTCAAATGGGGAAATAAAAGAATTTTATTGCAAAAAAATGTAAAGAAAATTGAACTATGTTCACCCACAAAATCATATCTGAGAAAAATAGATCCTCTACTCTGAATTGGCAGGTGGAGTCCCCAGCCTCTCTGCTCTCTGTACTGCTACAGGCATGAGGTTGCTTTTAACACTCCTCGGCCACTACGAATGCAGGAAATGAAGTGTCTGTTGTTAGCTCTAAGTGTAGCAGCACTCCTCTGGAAGCATACGTCTCAAGTCCCTTGTTTTAGACAGTTTTTGCATCCATTACCTATTCTATTCAGAAAAGGGCTGAATCTGTGTTTTCCTGAGTCTCACTTCCACTGATAGTAAACGTCACTGCCTTGCCTCCAGTTACTACTCTCTTCTCCGAAGACCTAGAAATCATTCTATTCTGGCTTAGGGTGGGTTGATCCTAGCATAGCATAGCACTGCCCCGTGGGACTGTCGCTTATGCAGACAGAAAGTCTGACATATTGAGAACTGCCTTCCTTTCAGACTCAGTGGAGCCCTGGCCTTCCAGTGGCTCCTCCTCCAGATTCCAGTTAGGTCTTCAGTCCATTTACACAGGCCAGGAGAGAGAGAGCCTTCTGGTGATCTCAGGTCCTGGATCTTATGTACACTAGCACCTCAGAGAAAATAGAGGGTTAGAAGCTCATTTACCATCAAGTCAGCTTGGTAAATCCCCAGACCAACCTGCAAAGGCGATGCAGCCCAAACAAGAAGATGTGATCTGCAGAGAGACCTTGCTGGTGGGCTCTATTCATGAGTCCAGAGGACCACTGTGGACCCCCTGAAAAATTCCAGTGTTCCCTGGAACTCAGTGTTCACTCCAGTATTCATCCAACCTCATCGCCTTTTTCTCTTCTTGGGAGATGAAGTTCTTAGCATATTAGGTAGTATAATTATTGATTGCTGAGAGTATGCTATATATTGAAGACATAAAGCAACCTATTTTATCCTACCTACTTTAAAATGAAGAAAAAAGTTTTAAATATGTGTAACAACATTGGAAAATAAAGAAAGATTCTACCAAAGGACAATGATAAAAGAGAGATTAAAGCTAAGTGAGGTGGCACACATTTGTAATCCTAGTACTGAGGAGGTAAAACAGGAGGATCCCAAGTTAAGGAAAGTCTTAGCTACATAACAAGACACTGTCTCAAAACAAACACATACCTAGAAAACCATGGAAACTTAGAATAGAAGGAAAATCATCTTCCTGAATAAGATGACTTGCCAAAAGCTTCCAGAAAGTCCCACACTGAATGCTAAGGCATTCCTAAAATCAAAGAAGACACTAAGACACCCTCTCTAATACCTCGTTTCTCTACAGGTCAACAATTACAGTAAGACAAGAAAAAGGTGTCAGAAGTGTAAGGGTTAGAAAGGAAGTAATGAAACTCTTAAAAATGATAAACACATAGGAAGCTCAACTGGATTTTCAAACCATTAGCATTAGTGACAAAGCTCTATAAAGATTCAGATATAAAATCAACATGCAAAGATAAATGATATACTAATGTCAAACTGGCTCCCAAGGTTTGCTGGAGAAGAGGAGACAGAAATATGGTAAGAGCCAGAGGAGGGGTACAACCACAAGGAAACAGAGTCTTCCAGACAGCTGGTCAGTTACTCATATGAACTCACAGCAGTGGTGACAGCATGTGCGTCCCATGAAAGTTCCAACCAGGAAAAAACAGCATAGACAGTTTCTTTTAAGGATGGAATTTTTGGTAGGTTAACCAGGCCCCTGTGGATGGACCCATACTGAAGGACATTTTGGGAGTACTAATTCAACTCTATAGGCCTTGTGTGTGTGTGTGTGTGTGTGTGTGTGTGTGTGTGTGTGTGTGTGTATCACAGTGCATTAAATTAGATCAGGGCAATAAGGGAAGGTGTGCATAGAAAAGGGGATCTAAATATCCTCAAATTACGTTGTATGAAAATCATAAAAATTCAGTAAATAAAAAATATTTTAAAAGTTTATTGTAAATTTTGGAAATAAAGATAAAAGAATACAAACCTTCTCAATATATAGCAAAATTCTACATCATATATAGAACCTAGATCTCTAATTGCTCTTTCTATCTTGCAGCGGCTCTGTCGGCCAGCACACTTAACTCTCATTGCTATTACTGGAGATGAAGCTATCGCTATTTACCGCTAGGTGGTAAAGTGGACTCCTGACTTTGTGTTCCCTCCCTCCAAACTTCAGATTTTGAAGTCCTAATCCTCAATGAAATGGGAAATCACTATGGAATTGATGCTCAGATAAGAAGAGACCAAAGGTGCAGCCTCACCTTCACCCCTAACTCCACAACACTCTATGACACAACAACCCGTGAGAGGCAAATTCTTAGAGACTTTTTAGCATGTTAATAAAGAATAGAAATAAAGATCCCTGAGGTGAGGAAGCAGATAGACATTTCTAGAAATTAAGGAGTCCTCAGGTGACAGGGAAGACAGTGAGGAGAAGGCCGGTATTGGCCCATCTGGGTACCTAGACCTATTCTGAGGGGTATATGTTATTAGAGGTGTGGTCAAGTTTGCTTTCACTTTGATTTTTTTTTATTTTATTTTATGTGTATGAATGTACTGTCTGCATGTAGGTTGGTGCACCTGTGTCGTGCAACGCTGTGGAGGTCAGAAGAGGTATTGAATTCCCCTGGAACTGGAGTTAAAGATGGTTCTCAGCCACCATGTTGGTGCTGGGGATTGAACCCGGGTCCTCTGCAAGAGCAGTTGGTGCTCTTAACCGCTAGGCCATCTTTCCAGCCCCTCACTTTGATTTTTAAATGTTTTTAAAGAAAGGGAATTTTTCGACATTTATTTATTTATTTATTTATTTATTTATTTATTTATTTTTGAGACAGCGTCTCCCTTTAGCCTCAGCTGTCCTGGAACACGCTATGTAGACCATACTGGCCTTGAACTCACAGAGATCTACCTGCCTCTGCCTCCCAAGTGCTAGGATTAAAGGTGTGTGCCATCACGTCATCTATGTATATTTATTTTGAGGGATGGCGTGCACATACTACAGCACATGTGTGGAAGCAAAAGAATCTGTAAAACTCAGCCCTCTCCTTCCAAGAGCCAGTTCTGCTGATGTAACTCACATAGTCAAGCTTAGTGGAAAGGGCTGTGATTGGCTGAGCCATCTTGCCAGGCTTCACTTTTATTTTTAAGGCCATAGAATCAAACAAAGTTGTTTCCTCTTAAAAAAAAATATTTCAAAGACTTCCCTTCCTTTCCATGAGCAATTTTAAAGTCTATTGTTCCTTTGCACTCAGATAAACAGTGTCAGCCAACATTGGGGCTGTGTAATTATCATAAAGTTTTATTTGTTGTACTTATTAGTTGTATATATATTGCTTAATTTGCAGTTGCACTAAACATAATAAAGATAGGAAAAAACAAAAAGGCAAGAAGTTAATGACCATTGTGATGGTGATGGTTGATATTAATTATCTGCTTGATAAGATCAAGAACTGCCAGGAGACAAGCTTCAGGTACATCTCTGAATGATCATTTAGATTAGGTTACTCTCTGGGCATGCCTTTGAAGGATTCTATTGAAGTGGGAAGACTCACCTAGAGGACCACCTGAGCTTGGGTCCTAGACTGCATAAATGTGAGTAGCTGAGCATCAGGACTCGTGTCTGCTTCCTGACTGCAGTGAAATGTGACTGGCTGCTGCCACCAGGCTGCCCTCGCTAGGCTAGACTGCACCCTGGAACTGAGATGAAAGAAATTGTCCGTGCTTTAGGTTCTTTTGTTATGGAGTCTTATCACAACAGGAAAAGTAACTATGGCAACTGTGAAAGCTACACTAATCTCTACTCCCCTCCATTTGATGTCTTCCAGATTCATGTATTGATCCGTCTGACACACTGCCATGTTTTTCTGGCCCCAACGTCCATTACTAAAGTAAATTCAGTGATGGCTGTAAATAATTAACTTCCAGTCTACTAAAAATAATAAGACTCTCTACATGATGGGTTATTTGCAGAAATATGCTACAAATAGAACCCCTGGATCTTTTTCAACTCATCATTTGGAAAGAAAACACCAAAACATCAAAAATAAACCTGCTAGGTTTGAAGTGGAAAAATCCAAGAACTCCAAACAACTGAGTCATAAGAACATTTAAAATTTTATTTTTGATTTTGTAGCACCTGTGAAATCTCAATCTGTATTTTTAAATATTTAATTTATTATTTTTATTTAATGTGTATGAGTGTATTGGCTGCATGTGTGTAAGGGCACCCACGTTGTTCAATGCCTGCAGAGGTCAGAAAAGGTTATCAGATCCCCCACATACATGCTGAGAATTGAATTCCAGTCGTCTGCAAGAGCATAAACACTCTTTGTGAGTTCAAGGCCAGCCTGGTCTACAGAGAGAGTTCCAGGACAGCTGGGGCTACAGGGAGACCCTGTCTTGAAAAGGCCAAAAAAAAAAAAAAAAAAAGAAGAGCATAAACACTGAGCCCTTGCTCCAGCCCCCCAATCTGTATTTTAATAACTATCAAATCCTCAAACTAAGAAGGTGCAATGTTCTTTAAAATGCATTATTCTATAGAATGATTTCAAATTAAATTAATGAGTGTCTGCTCTTTTAAAGGAAAAGAGTTGGCATTTCATATTCATATGAAGTGATTGCTATCAATGATAATTTTGAAATTTATTTTATTATGCAATGTAGATTGAAATCCTTATAAAAATGAAATAACTTTTCATGATATGCCATGGAATGAATTAATAACTTGTTTGCTTACCTGATGGAGACTGAAGAAGCATGGCTGGATGGCTTTCTTCTTGTGTGCATTCTGCAGTATCTGTCTTCTCCTGACAACGTGAACTAGCGTCTCTGGATACTACCCTGTCCATTCATGGTCCAAGCTGGTTAAAAAGAGACAGTCTAACATCCTGTCTTGTTAATAGGTTGACTGTCTTTGCCCTCTTTATGAACAACAAAGATGAATCTCATATTTATGACTGAAATGGCCTTGAGAGGTTATCTAATCTCATCAGATTCTCTGGACCTAAATGAAAAATGTAGAGGGTTTTCTTTTTATACACATGGCATCTTCAACGTGATAGAGCTCAAGGGCAAATGCTCAGGTTAATTGAATCAAAGATGTCATTTTCAACCTCTGTCACCATCTTCCCTATTCCTACCCTGTGTGATGAATAACCCTTGCAGTTATCAGCTTTCGTTTCACATATGTTGGATGAAATTCTACTTGTACAATTTAGCTAATGACTAAGAAAAGGCCCGTTTATGTAATACTTCATAGTCTGATAACTCTTTCACAGACAACATCCATATTGCCTGCTAATTATTTCCCCCATAAGGTACTATATTTTTCAGAAGATGTTTCACTGGGAGAAAAGCTTCTGAAAATATATAATATTTTGACCTTTGAAGATAAAAGATTTGTTGTGAAACTAGTCCTTTTTATTACTAGGGTATCATTCAAAATAAAATAATACGTTTAGACATGTTGAGGCAAATTAGTTGCCATTACTCAAAACTTACCCTCTAATTAGAAGGAAAAATATGAAGCTTCATCAGTGCATAATTTAACAAACTCAATGTCAAGAAATTATCATATTTTATTCTTGCCTACTACCAAAATTTGTGGGCATGCAAGAAAACTGTTCACTGCTAAAAATGAAAGATGTGACTTAACAACAAAAGAGTTCTCAAGAGGGGAGAGTGTAGGTTCAGGCTAATGAAAGGTTTCGGACAAGTTCCAAAAGGCAGATTTTAAAATATGATTCAGTTTTCCAATTCCCATCTGCTTTGGGATGTGGTACAAAAAGAAATGAAGTCATTTAGGGAGAAAACAGTGAAAATGAATTTCTAAAGCTTTGATGGGAATGATTACAAAGCAGCAGGGATTCCCGGGAGAATCTCAGGCTTCAAATCCTGTTCCCAGGCTCTTCCTAGGTTGGAAGTCAAATTAATGTGTTTGATCATCTCTCTATGCACCAGTGATCTATAGAACCTAGAACATAAGTTTGGGCAGGCAATCCTAAAATTATGGAGGTGCAACAAAATCAAAGCTACTTTTTGCTCCCATCATAGAACTTGAAGGGCCCCTCTGATTGGGCAGATCTCTACTTAATGCCCCATCTTGGTCCTTTACCTTCCCCTAATCCCCTTGGAGTCCTCTCCACTCAGCCAGACACTTAGAAGAATGACATAGGAAACATTCAACCACATCCCAGCTACTTTGACTCCTACAAGTGACACAATTCCACTTCCCTTCATAGTCTACTAGTCAAAAATGAGCACTATGCCTACCCCCAGGTATGGAAGAGCAGGCAAATAGAGGCTAGTTGCATCCCAGGAGGAAAAGAAGTGAGTGCCAGAGAACACACAGCAGGCTCAGCCTGTGCCATGCTGCCTAGACCTTACTCTTCTTCGCACAGTATATTCTAGAGCTAGACTCCCAGGCCACTGATGTAGACTCTTCCCCTAGAAGCCATGTAATATTCGATACTATATGTGTTTTTGGTGTTTATTCTTCTGTAAAATCAGAATAAAGAAGGGAACTTCTTGTATCACTGAATATTCAGTACATTGATGCCTGCAGCAAACTCACTCACGCTGTTCCTAGAACGTGGTTACTTCTCCATATCTTTTCAGGTCAGATCTGTAGTTCATTGACAGTTTGTTGAAGTAATCAACAATTGTTGAAATAATCAAAGGAGAATTTATGATTGGATTCAGGAGGGCTGCAGGATCAAGCTTCAAAAGCAGGTGGCTACTAGATAAGCAGACATCAGGAACCAGGGCAGGCCCTGGGAGACCGGACCATCCAGAGGTCACTGGTCACCTCCACTGCTCCATTTCTCCAAAAGACACCACATTCTGAGCAGTTGCTCCAATTCTTCATGGCGGACTGCCTGGCTAGCCAAGGCAAAATCAACTGTCTTCCCAAGAACGGCTCTACTTCCTTTCCTCCAATCATAGGAATGCACAAGGGCGCACTCTTAAAGGAATAATAAATTCTAATGGTCATTCTACCTTGCCACAATCAAATGCTGAAGAAACGACAAAAATCTACCCTATCCATTATGATTCACCTCCCACTTCATCCACCCATTCAGCCATCCGTCATCCATCATGCCTCTCTCTCTATAGACCAAGATACATATTTGCCAGTAAAAAAAATCCCCAATTTTACTCACCTTCTTCCTACTGTCCATAAAAATGAGTCTTTCCAAGGCATCCTTTTTTTTTTTTTTTTTTTTTTTGGTCTTTTCAAGACAGGGTCTCCCTGTAGCCTCAGCTGTCCTGGAACTTGCTCTGTAGACCAGGCTGGCCTTGAACTCACAAAGATCCGCCTGCCTCTGCCTCCCAAGTGCTAGGATTAAAGGCATGCGCTACCACGCCCAGTCCAAGGCATTTTTTATGGATCAATTTCTCCCCAGGACATAAGTCTTCCTGAGAAGTAGATAAAAATATTGTAGCATGAAAAGAATTGACTTGAAAAAATGAAAATCTCTGCCTAACTGCCTGACACAGTACAAAGGAACAGCACCGACACCAGAGAACCCAGTGTTCCATGAGGCCAGGTGTCTGTTAGAGTGGAAGGACAAAGTGGCCTTGGCCAAATGCTAAATTCAACATCTACCTAAAATAAAAATGTTACTTTCAAATCCAGATTAAAAATTTTTAATATAAACTAAAGAGCATATAAAAATTATAGCTGAAATTTCTCTTTGTAGAACCATTGATACCAAACTTCTCTTTCTATACAAGGTAGGCTCAATACTTTGGGGAGAGTTGAAGTCTTTCTTCTATAGCTAATAACCTTGATTGGTCTGCAACTTCCATAGTAGAATTGATGCATTCAAAATAAAAGAAACATTACCATGTTCTTCAGTGGGATTTCAAATTAGCCCTTCTAATCTCCAGCTATGACAGCCTCACGGATGATTCTGCATTTTAAGGTAGTTAATAGAGTTGGCATTTTCATGCCAGAGTTTTGAAGAATTAAAATTCAGTCACTAAAACAGGTTGTAAAACCCACCTTATTGTGCCTGCCTTTTATCCCTTAATAACCAGGTATGAGGTACAGGGTTGGACACTTCTGTATGTTTACTGATTTAATTCTCTTGACATCCATATGAGGTTTGGATAAATCATCATTTCAGCTCTGGTCTCCTGAACACTGGAAACTCATGTTCTTTCTCCTACAGCAAGTAGCCTGCTTCGGAAGTAAAAGAGCCATGTGCATGAGCATGCAGTCCCAGCCGCCTACAAGGCTGAAACAGGAGGATTTCAAATTCAAAGGCTTCGTTCCTGAGCAGTGCATTCAAGGGCAGCTTGGGTAACTTAATGAGTGAGAGCTTAACTCAAAAATGTGTGCTAGGAGGGCTGGGGATGTGGATTTGTAGAATACTTGCACAGTATGCAGAAAGCCTCGAGAGCAGTTTCCAGCACCCCATCAACTGAGCGTTGTTGGGCACACCTGTCATTGAAGTACTTAGGAGGCTGAGGCAGAGGGACAGAAGCTCAAGATAAACTTCAACTGCATAGTGAGCTCGAGGCCAGTCTGAACTATGAGACCCCATCTCAGAAAGAAACAGTGCGGGGCTATACCTCAGTGGCAGAGCAAACTTGCCTAGCAGGAATGAGACCCTACGTTAAAATCCCAGTACAAGAAAAGGAGGGGAGGAGGGGGAAGTGAATTCAGAAAATTTGCACAAAGCCTGAACTTTGGCATCTGTAAATTATGATAGTTCGAAGAAAGTATGATGACAATCGCCTACTTCTCCCCTCATCACTACCCTCAAACGCTCTGAATAATAAGTTCCCATTTCTTTCTGATCCTGTGTTCCCAGGGATTATAAAAGCCAACACAGTTACTGTCATAACTTGTTCAAGGCAGAACAAGAATAAGGCTTGTCCCTTTGAAAAACGTAGGCAAGGTCCAAGGCATGAACACAGACTGAAGGAAAAGAGACAGCACACCTGAGCTCAGCTTCTTGTCTGCCTTACTTAGAACTTTGGCCCCAAGTAAGAGGCACAGACCACTTTAAGAGGAGAATATTTATGGTCTTTCTGAGAAATGGGGTTCCTGGGACACACCCCCATGTATGGGCCTCAGAGAGGCAGCAGTGGAAGCACACACAGGTGCAGAGACCTTGGTGATGGGATGTGTAGACCTGCCGCTGCTGTTCTGCACAGAAGAGGACTCAGCTGTCCTGGTCCCTTCTCATTGCTGAACAGCCTCCCTGCCCACTGGCCATTGTCTGCTACTCTGCTGTCCTCAATGTCAGGGCTTCTGCTACTCTGTTGTCCTCCATCTCAGAGCTCCTGGTACTCTGCTGTCCTCCATCTCAGAGCTCCTGGTACTCTGCTGTCCTCCATCTCAGAGCTCCTGGTACTCTGCTATCTTCCATCTCAGAGCTCCTGGTACTCTGCTGTCCTCCATCTCAGAGCTCCTGGTACTCTGCTGTCCTCCATCTCAGAGCTCCTGGTACTCTGCTGTCCTCCATCTCAGAGCTCCTGGTACTCTGCTGTCCTCCATCTCAGAGCTCCTGGTACTCTGCTGTCCTCCATCTCAGAGCTCCTGGTACTCTGCTGTCCTCCATCTCAGAGCTCCTGGTACTCTGCTGTCCTCCATCTCAGAGCTCCTGGTACTCTGCTGTCCTCCATCTCAGAGCTCCTGGTACTCTGCTGTCCTCCATCTCAGAGCTCCTGGTACTCTGCTGTCCTCCATCTCAGAGCTCCTGGTACTCTGCTGTCCTCCATCTCAGAGCTCCTGGTACTCTGCTGTCCTCCATCTCAGAGCTCCTGGTACTCTGCTGTCCTCCATCTCAGAGCTCCTGGTACTCTGCTGTCCTCCATCTCAGAGCTCCTGGTACTCTGCTGTCCTCCATCTCAGAGCTCCTGGTACTCTGCTGTCCTCCATCTCAGAGCTCCTGGTACTCTGCTGTCCTCCATCTCAGAGCTCCTGGTACTCTGCTGTCCTCCATCTCAGAGCTCCTGGTACTCTGCTGTCCTCCATCTCAGAGCTCCTGGTACTCTGCTGTCCTCCATCTCAGAGCTCCTGGTACTCTGCTGTCCTCCATCTCAGAGCTCCTGGTACTCTGCTGTCCTCCATCTCAGAGCTCCTGGTACTCTGCTGTCCTCCATCTCAGAGCTCCTGGTACTCTGCTGTCCTCCATCTCAGAGCTCCTGGTACTCTGCTGTCCTCCATCTCAGAGCTCCTGGTACTCTGCTGTCCTCCATCTCAGAGCTCCTGGTACTCTGCTGTCCTCCATCTCAGAGCTCCTGGTACTCTGCTGTCCTCCATCTCAGAGCTCCTGGTACTCTGCTGTCCTCCATCTCAGAGCTCCTGGTACTCTGCTGTCCTCCATCTCAGAGCTCCTGGTACTCTGCTGTCCTCCATCTCAGAGCTCCTGGTACTCTGCTGTCCTCCATCTCAGAGCTCCTGGTACTCTGCTGTCCTCCATCTCAGAGCTCCTGGTACTCTGCTGTCCTCCATCTCAGAGCTCCTGGTACTCTGCTGTCCTCCATCTCAGAGCTCCTGGTACTCTGCTGTCCTCCATCTCAGAGCTCCTGGTACTCTGCTGTCCTCCATCTCAGAGCTCCTGGTACTCTGCTGTCCTCCATCTCAGAGCTCCTGGTACTCTGCTGTCCTCCATCTCAGAGCTCCTGGTACTCTGCTGTCCTCCATCTCAGAGCTCCTGGTACTCTGCTGTCCTCCATCTCAGAGCTCCTGGTACTCTGCTGTCCTCCATCTCAGAGCTCCTGGTACTCTGCTGTCCTCCATCTCAGAGCTCCTGGTACTCTGCTGTCCTCCATCTCAGAGCTCCTGGTACTCTGCTGTCCTCCATCTCAGAGCTCCTGGTACTCTGCTGTCCTCCATCTCAGAGCTCCTGGTACTCTGCTGTCCTCCATCTCAGAGCTCCTGGTACTCTGCTGTCCTCCATCTCAGAGCTCCTGGTACTCTGTTGTCCTCCATCTCAGAGCTCCTGGCCCTCTGCTGTCCTCCATCTCAGAGCTTCTCACCCTCCTGCTTCTCGTTCTTCTCTACTACTGCAATTAGAGCTTCTCTTGCATGCTGTCCTCAGGAGCCCAGGTTTTTGTTTTACTCTTTGAAATTTTCATAGATATTCAGTGTATCTTCATCATAAACACCCCCAACTCCCTCTCCTTCACCCTGCTCCTTTCCCCTATATATTTCCCTTCTGACTTCAAGACTTTTTAATAAAATTAACCCTCTGAGCCCAATCAGTTCTTCCCATATGGCTATATGGCTGTCCATGATGCCTGTTCTCTATCAGTCATTAACGGCCAGCAGGAGTAGGGTTTGGGAGCCCCTTATCCCTTCCTCTGGAGTTTTTAGCTGGCCTGGTCTTGTGAGGTCCTGTGTAGTCACCAGTCAGTACACTTGCTGTGAGCGCCTGTGTGCAATGACTGTCAGCCCTGAAGACAGCACCCCACAGCTTTCTTCCCCACCTCCAGCTCTTGTGTTTCTTCTGTCCCATCTTCCAACATGTTCCCTGAGCCTGGGTTGATACATAAATGTCCCATCTATGAGCACTCACAAGTCACTTATCTACAGCGCCTCCAACAGCTTGTCATTAACCGCTACTTACTGCAATAAGAATTTCACAGCACAAAGCTGTGTTTATGAACATAAGTATTTAGAAGACAGTTTCACAACATGGCAGTTTAGCAAAACAGCCAAAGTTTCTCCCCTAAGCTTTGGTTTATGATTTCCATAGCCAAGAGATTTAAACATGTTTACAGCACCAGACATTTATTCATTGCCGTGAACAAGCCTCGAATCCAATCAGAAGGTATTGGTCACCCCCATTAGCAGTCCCGCCACTGTTACACCAGTGAGTTATCTTGCCCAGTATGTCAGACTCTAGCATGCAGGGTCTATCACTGGGTAAGAGAATTGATGTCATTTTCCCCCAAGCAGACTGCAAAGCACCTTCTAGCACTATGAAAGCTAGCCAACAGGGAGCGAGTGACCTGGTCATCCAGGGTTGACTTCCCTATGTCCTGCATTCAAAGTGATTGAAGTCTTCAGAAATAGGGTCTCATCAGCTAGTAATCCTGGGCAACTAAGGACAACACCCATAGTTCATCGGGTGTTAATTTACCTGCATCTAGGGCCTCCCCTACCAGTAATTCATAGGAAGGTATCCTGTGCCTGGCACTGAGATTTTTGCTTAATAAACCATTTCTTTTGGGTGTCACATCATTCACTCATGTAGGGTACTTTTTTGAAATTCCTTTCTTTTTGTTATAATTTTAATTAGCTTACAAATTAGCAGGGTTCATAGTGCTTCTTCATACATCTTTGGTTTAGGGTAACCCACCCAACCCTCTTCTCCCTCATCCCCTCCCCCTGTCCTGTCTAACCCTGTAGCTCCCCGCATCTCTTCTTACCCCATTCTTTCATATCACATGTACTCTACTCTTCCCCTTCGATTATATTTTTCCTTAGGTTGTAAGATGGTAGGTTCACATGTGTTTTTTCATGCACACTTCTTTTTGGTTAACCCTTTCCCTGCCTCCCTCATTTCCTCATTCCAATTACCCCTTTGCCTGCTCGAGCTATTCTGCCCCAGCATTCCCCTTTTCTTGTCTACTTTCACATCACTTGTATTCTATTATTTCCCTCCCTCCATGTGTCTCCCCACCCCCTGCATGGTGCGTTGCTGATTTCCTGTCTTCCACATGTTCTCCAGGTTAAATACACAAAACAATAAATTTGAAGCTAGGACATACATACATAGCCTCCGTTTTCTCACACAGTATAATTTTTTCCAGTTTCATCCATTCACCAGAACATTTCATGATTTAATTTTCGTTATAGCTTAATGGTATTCCATTATACAGATAGGTATTGATAGCTATAGATAGACAGATAGAAAAGCATTGTGATCATCCATTTATCAGTTGATGGGGATCAAAATGGATTCCATTTCCTAGCTGTTGGGAGGAAATACAGCAGCAATGAACACTGCTATGCAAATTCTCTGTAAAGAATATCAAAGTCTGTTGGGTATAAGCACAGGAGGAGTTGGGTCGCATGCATGTCATTTCTATTTCTAGTTTACAGTCCCACCAATGGTGTATAATGGTTCCTCTTTGGCCACATCCCAGCCGACATTTGTTGCCCTTTGTATTCCTGGTGACGGCCATTCTGACTGGAGTGAGATGGAATTTGTTTATTTGTATTTTATGTGTATTGTGTTTTACCTGGATGTATCTAAGTGCACTACATGCATGCCATCCCTGTAGAGGTCACAAGAAGACATCAGATCCCCCTGGAACTGGAGTTATAGAGGGTTTGTTAGCTTCTGTGTGGGTTCTGGGAACCAAACCTGGGTCCTCTGCAAGAGCAGCTAGTGGAATCTTAAAGTAGTTTTAATCTGCATTTCCCTGCTAGCTAAGGATGTTAAATACCTTTTAAAGTGTTTCCTAGTAATTTGTATTTCTTTGCCAACTCTACATCGGAATTGACAAAGTCCTCTTAATAGTGACTTTGACCCTCACCTAGGACAAACCTTGTCAATTTCATGATTCCTTACTCAAGGTATTGCAGATGGAATCTGATGTTGGAAGCTCATCTTCACCTGCTTGGTTGGTTTGTGAGCTTACTGTCAGGCCCTTGAGTTCAGAGCTGTCCAGACTATGCATGGATTTGCTGCCCTGGGTCAGAGACTCATCACTGATCCAAACAGTTCTGGGACCTCATGGGGGGGGGGTGCAGGTGAGAGCAGTGAGGT
This sequence comes from Rhizomys pruinosus, assembly GCA_009823505.1. NCBI lineage: Eukaryota > Metazoa > Chordata > Mammalia > Rodentia > Spalacidae > Rhizomys > Rhizomys pruinosus. The sequence continues at coordinate 3,272,627 of VZQC01015743.1, forward strand.
GCACAGAGAGGGGCAGGCAGGGCAAGGACACACAGAATAGAGATCAATGTGGCTCAGGGCTGCTCCCCTTATCAGGGGCAGAATGGAGTATGCATCTTAGAAAAGTCTGTAGCTGCCACTAGAAATGAACCTACTGGGTTTACATTTTGCCTACTGCAATCACAGCTGATACATATATCTCCCTATATTTTTTTTAGTCTTTTCGAGACAGGGTCTCCCTGTAGCCCCAGCTGTCCTGGAATTTGCTCTGTAGACCAGGCTGGCCTTGAACTCACAAAGATCCGCTGGCCTTGAACTCACAAAGATCCGCCTGCCTCTGCCTCCCAAGTGCTAGGATTAAAGGCATGTGCCACCACACCCAGCTTGATATCTCCCTATTTTGTGCTTCGCAGTGTTCTAAGTACTTTGAGAATATCATCCTGACTTACTAGTAATACAATTCCGAGTGTGTCTCCCATTTTGAAGCATTTGTACATAGAAGGAGAATGCATTATGAAGTATTATCCTCATTTTAGACATGAAGAAACTGAGGCCAGACATACTTTGAACCCTCCACAAACAGAAGGACTTATGTTTTGAGTGGGAACCTGTTGAAAGAAGAATCCAACCCCATGTGGAACTAGGGAAGTTCCTGCTCATCCTGGGAATTTCTCATCTTTGATAAGACTTGGGTGCTGTTCAATCTCCTAAACAAAGCTATAGTCAGCCAAGGTTGCAAGGGAAGCAGCAGCACACTCGGCTCGGCCCGCAGCCACTTAACATCCCACCCTCGGCACATCTAGGGGAAGAGCTTCTTCCCAAATGGAGGGCGGGAAGATGGATTCAGCAACGCAACCAAGGGCATTTAGACCTCTGTCACCTCTGGTCCAAAACAGCCAAGAAAGCAGCTGAGGCCCATCCAAACCCTCCAGACTCTAAGCTGTGGCAAGTCCCCTTGTCTGAAGTTCTATCTTTTTATTCCATACTCTCCTCTTTTGGATTGCACACTGAAATGTTGTGGCTAGCGCTATGTGAAATAAATATATGCGTATCTGTATATATGAGTCTGTAACACAAATATTGGGTATATGGAATAAATAATTGTGTTGCCCAGGGTCTGAGCCACAATGTCGAAGCTTCAACTGTACAACCTGCAGGAGCAATGAATGCTACCAAAATATTAGCATTAGCATTAGCAATTAGGGCAGATGCCACAATCCTGGAGCAGACACGCACCTGGGGCCTCTTAGAAGCCGTGCTGGTGGGCCGCCGCACCTCCTAGTGTGCACATCTCTTTTGTCTTTGTAGAGCCTCCTCTCCTCCATCCCCAGGAAGCTGAAGGATCCCTGCAGCCCCGTCAAAGCCCATCGTTTCTGGGGAGTCCACTGAATGAGCAAGAAGAGGGAAGGCAGCAAATACCTCCAAGAAGTACGATGCAGACTGGCACAAGGACACAGCCCTGGTCACCGCGCACGCTTGGTCCTAAAGCCACTGAGGGAGAGTCCAGGGGCTGTCTCCCTCTCACACAACAGCAAAGGCCTCCTGTGGTGAATAGTGTGCCCTCTGCTCTCTGCCTGGATAAGAAATGTGCAATTATGCTCAAATCCAGAGCCCACCCTCCTGTCTTTTCCTGCCAGCAAACAGTTACCACTCTATTATCAATAGTGAGCCTTCCATAAGGAACTGCACAGGAGCCTTGTTCTCCTTCCCTCTCCAGAGCCAGAATATGCAGCTTACATCTGTGACCCTAACTTTTCAAGGAACAAATTTCCTGTAGAAGCCAAGCGCCACAAACCTTATCAGGTCAAGGCTGAATTGCCTATCCATCACCGAGTCAGAAAATGCAGACTAAAGAGTGGACTTGCTGTGTGTGCGCGTGAAATGTGACGTGTGTATTTGTGTATGTGCTGTGTGTGTGATGTGTGTGTGTGCAATGATGCGTGTGATGTGTGTATGTGCATGTGGTGTGTGTGTGATGTGTGTGCATGTGATGTGTGTGGTGTGTGTGATGTGTATCTGTATGTGAAGTGTGTATGTGAGCTTGTGGCATGTGTGTGATGTGTATCTGTATGAAGTGTGTATGTGAGCTTGTGATGTGTGTGTGGTGTGTGTATCTATATGCAAATGTGGTGTGTGTTATATGTGTGTAATGTGTATATATGTACATTCAGTGTGTATGTGATGTGTATATATGGTATGTGATGTATGTATCTATGTGCTATGTGTATGTGTGCATGTGCTGTGTATATATGTGGTCATGTGGTATGTGTGATGTATGTATATGTTCATATGGTATGCATGCAGCATATTAGTGCACCTGTGGCATGCATATGATGTGTATGGGATGTGTATGATATATACGTGTGAGTGTAGTGTGTGTGGTGTACATGTGGTGTATGCGTGTGTGATATGTGTATGCATGTGTAATGTATGTGCGTACTATGTGCATGTGATATGTTTGTGGTGTGCTTGTGTATATATGTGCTATGTGTGGTGGTGTTTGTGTGTAGTTTATGTGTGTTGTGTGGTATATGTTGTGTGGTATGTGTGTGCATGTAATGTGTAGGTATGTATGTACATGTGATGTGTGAGTATGTGGGTGTGCATGTGTGTATCTATATGCGTGTGTGTAAGTGGTATAGAGAGAAGTATGAGTATGCATGTGTATTTGGTGTGGGAAGTATAAGGGTGCGTGCACATTGTGTGTGGTGCACATAGTATATGTGGTGTATGTGCTGTATATTGTGTGGTGTGTGTGAGTGGGGGGGTATGTTTATGTTTGTCGTTGATGGAACTCAGGGCTTTGTGCTTGCTGGACAAATGTCTCACCACTGAGCTATGCCTGGAGTGTTATTTGTATGTTTTATTAAGTTTTCTGGAGCCGGAGAAATAGATCGGTGTCGAAGGGCACTGGCTGCTCTTGCAGAGAAGCTGGGTTCAAATCTAAGCACCCACACAGTGGCAGACAACCATCCTATTCCAGTTACAGGGGATCTGGTGCCCTTTTCTGATCTCCTTAGACATTGCAAGATATGGGTGCACTTACGTACATGCAGACAATGCACTCATACACATAAACTAAAAATAATCGATAAAATCTTCTTTAAAAGATTAAATTTTCTTTCTTAGCCAGAGCATGTTAGTCTCTTAGAAAAGAATCACCATAGCTGGGCGTGGTGGCGCACGCCTTTAATCCTAGCACTTGGGAGGCAGAGGCAGGCAGAGGCAGGCAGATCTTTGTGAGTTCAAGGCCAGCCTGGTCTACAGAGCAAATTCCAGGACCGCTGGGGCTACAGGGAGACCCTGTCTCGAAAAGACAAAAAAAAAAAAAAAAAAAAAAAATAGAATCACCAGGATCCAGTAATGTTTTGTTATTGTTGTTGTTTTGGTTTGGGGGATTGTTGTTTTATTTGGGGAGTTTAGGAGATTCTTCATTTATGTGTTTATTTTAGACAGCATAGAGGAGTTCTCTTGGGGAGAATTTTCTTCTCTCTTTCCTCCTCTGCTTTAAAAACCTGGATACAACACATTCTCTCCTGCAGCAGCTTGGCCTCTCCCAGCTTCCCCACTGTTACTATTTGCAGCCAGAGATTCCTTTGTTGCAAGGAACTGTAATTACAAGGTATTTAGTGGCAGCTGGGACTCTGCCCATTGGAAGTCAATGTCTCCATCTTTCCACCCCCAGCTTGTAACAAGCAAGAAATATCTCCAGATGTTACCAAATGTCCTTAAGGTGCCCAAAACATGTCAGTGTTAACACAGCGAAGAGGCACATAAATGTCACGCAGTTGCCGCCCAGTATATGGTGTAACTGTGAAGAAGTGTTTCAGGGCTAGAGAGATAACCTAGCGGTTAAGAGCGCTTACTGCTCTTGCAGAGGACCCGGGTTCGATCCCCAGCACCCACATGGCGGCTAAGAACCGTCTGTAACTCCGATTCCAGGAGAACTCCAGTTCCAGGGGAATCCGAGACCCTCTTCTGACCTCCGCGGCATTGCATGACACGGGTGCACAGACCTACATGCAGACAGTACACTCATACACATACAAAAATAAATAAAATTTAAAAAAAAAAGTGAGTGTTTCCAACTCACGCGAGGAGCAAGGCCTGCCTCTACGCTTGGCTTCCAGCTAGTGGGGTGTGTGGCTTATTGGACAGTTTGTCATCTCAGCGCATGCGACCTTTGCCCTCTGTACCTGCCACACTGTCTGCTGCCTCTGCATGGAGCGACCTGCCCTTCCTTTCCTGCAGAGTTGTCCCTCTTTAATCCTTCACATCTCACTCAGGTGGAACTTTTAAAGGAAAACTACAGTCAGGTCTTCTCTTAATCCCGCCCCTCCAATGAAGTCTTTCCTTAGTGCACCCCTAGGTCTTCCCTTGCTGCCCCCTATGAGAGCAATCTCCAGGCTCCATGTCTCAGCTCATCTTGATCAAAAGTTAACATTTGTCTATGTTTCCCCTACCTCCTACTCTCCCCTCAGTCTCTGCACCACAATGATTTAAGTACCATTAGAGCAGAGACCAAGACTAGATTTGTTTTGTTTTGTGATTCTCCTTCATTCACTATTGTTGCCCTAGTAACAGAATATTTGAATAAATGAATATACGAAGAAGTCTGTCAAAGGACAATTTCAAATATCTTGCTCCCTTGTTATTTTAGGTACAGAGACTTGATTTCATATAGATGTTACTTCTAAAAAGAATTCTTGGGGCTGGAGAGATGGCCTAGCGGTTAAGAGCGCCGACCGCTCTTGCAGAGGACCCGGGTTCGATCCCCAGCACCCACATGGCGGCCGAGAACTGTCTGAAACTCCAATTCCAGGAGAACTCCAGTTCCAGGGGAATCCGAGACCGTCTTCTGACCTCCGCGGCATTGCACGACACGGGTGCACAAACTTGCATGCAGACAGTACATTCATACACATAAAGAAATAAATAAAATTATTAAAAAAGAAAGTGTTAAAAAGAATTCTTGTATTTTACAATCTTGACTGCAGTAAGTATCTTCAATTAATACCTCAAAGACACGGAAAAAGCAAAAATGTATATGTTATCAGTTCGATTAACATCGACTGACTCAGGGGGTTGGAGAGATAGCCTAGCAGTTAAGAGCACCGACTGCTCTTGCAGAGGACCTGGGTTTGATCCCCAGCACCCACATGGTGGCCGAGAACCGTCTGTAATTCCAATTCCAGGAGAACTCCAGTTCCAGGGGAATCCGAGACCCTCTTCTGACCTCCGAGGCATTGCACGGGTGCACAAACCTACATGCAGACAGTATATTCATACACATACAAAAATAAATAAAATTTAAAAAAATCAACTGACTCAGAAACCTCAGAGATTCTCTGAGCTGTGTGCATTAGAATTGCCTAGGTGGCTTCTAGAAGCACAAATAAAATCTCTAAGCCGAAGTTCAGAGATTTGCGAATATGTCTCTGGGTTTTGGCCATTACCAGTGGTTTCCCTTTCTATGCGGTTCCCAGATGATGTTGCTAATGTCATTGGGCTAGCCCGTTTGGAGAACCTGTATCTAAGAACAAACAACCTCAGATATCCTGAGGATTTCAATTATTGCAATTTTGTCTTTCTGGGGAAAAGTATGCTGATAACAATCTTTTTAAAAATTCTTTATATGTATGAATATGCTGTCTGCATGTATGTAGGTGCACCCGTGTCGTCGTGCAATGCCGCAGAGATCAGAAGAGGGTGTCGGATTCCCCTGGAACTGGAGTTAAAGACGGTTATCAGCCGCCATGTGGGTGCTGGGGATTGAACCCGGGTCCTCTGCAAGAGCAGTCGGTGCTCTTAACTGCTAGGCCATTTCTCCAGCCCCTGATAACAATCTTACAAGAAATTGAAGTTCAGGATGGTGAACCAGAACGGTGCAGGCATCATATAACTAGCTAGCAAGCCAAGGATGAAGACACAGATCCTGTGCTAACTGTTCTTTAACCCCCAGATATGCTGATGGTGGTAACTTTCCTAGTGTTGAAAATCACTGAAGGCTATTGAGACTCAACCTACAGGTGAGTTTCCTGATGAACTGGGTTTGAGAAACTGCCCTCTATTTATTCCCTGCCCCACTCTCAGGAATACAGTCCTCTGAATGGAGTGTGTCAGCGCCCAGAACTCCTCTGTGAGTCAACCTGGAATGGTATGTCACTGAACAGTGACACGAACTATCCTACTTGGCACTTTTACAAGCAGGATCATCTGGCAATAGGGAAGCAATCAACAGCAATAATGCACATGTGGAAGGCAAAGAGGGCTTTCCTTTTTTGAGTATTAATGTTAATTCCTTGGGGAGAAATGTAAAACTTTTGTATTTAAAACAAGATTATTACAGACTGCTATAATAATTGTATGTATGTGTTTGAGGTAAAATACAAATTTCTGGTGAACTCAGTGCCCAACATCCCCATATTATTCCTTTCCATCAAACAATCACAACCCAAAGGATCTTATTATTGGTCTTTGGAATATGATGGCAAGACTGAACTGCTTCATGGTTCAATGCCTGAAAAGAATCTGCTATTAGCCAAGGAAACGGTGATGACATAGAAGGAGCATTTGAAGGTCACGTTCATCCCAAAAGCTAAATAAAAAGTAAGTCAAACGTAACACTTATCTTTATGAAATTATAGGACTAGGACTTCACATCTCATTTAAGCTGAAATGTCAGATAAGAATGCCCCATGCAAATAGATATGGATATAGAGATGTATAGTTTGAAAGTTCTTTCTTTTTTAATAAAATATTTTATTGATGTATTTCATATATCATTTCTCAGTCCAATTTAGACACATTCCTTTTTCCATGTGCCCCACCCCACCCCAGTTCATGCATTCTGCCATACATATCTTGCATCTTTTTCTTGGTCTTTTTAAAGTTTTTCTCTGCAGAGGTTTATTGTTTGGGCAGAAGTTAACTGTTTCAGTCAGTTCTTTGACCCAGTCCTTTTGTTGTTGTCATTCCCTCCCATTTGTATTGCACCAAAATATGCCTATATACATGTCACATATATACTGAAATTATGACCTCTGTAATATGTTTAGGAGTTCACATTTCTCCCTTTAATTTTATATTACTCTAAAATATGAATATATACCTTCTGTCCATATACATTAATTACCATGTCTGAAAGTAAGTGGTAAGTTAATTCTAGAGCTCAGTAAAAGATTCACATTATAACCTCACAGTTGCTTTCATAAGGAAAGAAATATAACATTAACATTGCTCAGCTTGCCTTTCAACTAGGGATTTGGTGCTAGCATCCACAAATGAGGGATTCATCATTTGTTTTTCTGGGACTGTGTTACTACACTTAGCATAATGGCTTCAAGTTCCATCCAATTACCTGCAAAGTTCATGATGTCATCGTTCTTTACCACTGCATAGAGTTCCATTGTGTAGATGTACCACATTTTCTCTATCCACTCTTTTTGTTTATTTGTTGGTGCTGATGATAGAACACATGACCTCCACCTAAATATCCAGTCTACCACTGAGCTGTGCCCCTGCCCCAGTTACATCTTGTATAAGCAGATTTTCCACTCCCTCAATAAACTGTCAATCAGTGACCTCACTTCCTCTTTACCTGCTTTCCCTCCCAAGACTCCCTAAAAGCCCTGGCTATTTTGATGCTGACTACTCTTTTCCATCTTAGAGGCCAGTCCCAGCTATCCCCAAAGTAAACTTGCCCCTGGAAGGGAAAAAAGGGGAGAGAGAAGAAAGAAAGAAAGAAAGAAAGAAAGAAAGAAAGAAAGAAAGAAAGAAAGAAAGAAAGAAAGAAGGGGGAGGGAGGGAGGGAAAGAGGGAGAGAGGGAGGGAGGGAGAGAAGGAAGGAAGGAAAATGAAACAAGGAACAAGGGTGAGAGAAGGAAACAGTAAACAGATGAAAACAATTGGTGTGTCTCAGCACTCATCACAGCCAAGGGTTGCTTAAAGTATTATTACTTCCTTGTTTTATGGGAGGAGCACAGGGATTGATCTGTTGTGAAGTTTATTTCTTTCAAAATCAATCTAAAATGTCTATAGGCCATTGACCTGTGTGGTAGAAGGGCTGTTGATTCCTTTCATGACTCCACATCACCTTCCCATAGTCACCTCTTCTCAGTGACCTTGGCAATGGCAGCTCACTCTGCCATGTGATCCTAGGCTCAGCCAAGGACATGCAGAACAGGGGGAGCCTATGACCCATATTCTAAGCCACAGCTGAGCCAGCCATCCTATGACAGATCTTAAGGGACAGAGACTATAATAACCACATGAACTGTGGACTGCAAGGGGAAGGTCAAAGAATCTATAGCCAGTGGCCTTGTTGGATCATTGGCCAATTGAAACAAGCACTTAAGAACAAAAGAATCAACTCTAAGTGGGAATCACTCAGTTGCCAGGACACAGAGAGAGATGAGACACAGTAAAAAGATAAAGAGTCCTATATTTCCAGCTATCAATTCTTATGAGGCCAGGCTGATTGGGGCCCTGTCATGGCTGTAAGAAGGTATATGCATTGTTTCTATTTGCAAGAACCTCCTGCCCCTTTAAGCAAGCTGGATCAGGTCCAGGACCTCATTAACAGATGTTCTCATACTAAGGGATATTCTTTGGGCAAGAATGACATTAATGAATGAACAATGAGTGTAAAAATAGATAATAATTATTTAGTGTCTGTGTCTCCTGAAACAGTAGAGTAGAAATTCCACTAGGCATGTTCCATAAGTGCAAATTCTATACCTAAAAGTTCCATGCTTTCTACAAGTGTAGACACAAAGTCTAGAGAAACATCCATGTATACTCATTACTTGTTCATCACTGTGAAAAAAATACCTTCACAAACAACTTGAGAGAAAGGGATTTTCTTTGTTGTTTTTTTTTTCTTATTTTTTGTTTTTATGTGTCTATGTGTTTGTGTGAGTGACACATGTGTGCAGATGCCCACAGAGGTGAGAAGAGGGCGTCAGATCCTCCTGGAGTTGCGGTTACAGGTGGTTGAGAATGTCCTGAGTGGATGCTGAACTCTGGTTCTTTGCAAGAAGACTCTTAACTACTGAGCCATCTCTCCCACCCCAAAAGAGTTCACTTTGACTCACAGTTGCAAGGTACCGTCCGTCGTCCATCAAGGTTGGGAGGACACGGCAACAGGTGCTTGAGACAGCTGGTCCCATGGTATCCGCTGTCAGGAAACAGAAGGCAATCAACATGCGCATTCAGTTAGCTCATCAACTTGACACAAAATAGGGATGCCTGGAAAGAGAGACCCTCAGCTGAGGAATTTCCTTCACCAGATTGGCCTATGGTCTGCAAGGCATTTTTTAGATTGATGACTGATGAAGAAATGCCAGCCCACTATGGGCAGTGCCGCCCCTGAGGAGGTGAGCCTGCGCTTATAAGGAGGAGCACTGAGCAAGCCAGGGAGGACAAGCAGAGGGAGAGCATTCTTGCTATCAGGTCTCTGCTTCAGTTCCCTCTCCTGCTTCCTGCCTTGAGTTCCTGACCCGACTTCCCTCAGTGTTGGATTATGACCTAGGAGATACAAGACAAAATTAACCCTTTCCTACCCCACCTCCAGCTAAGCCACGCCACTCAGGCTTATGAAGCACTCTTCCCCAGAAATTGTCTTCTCTTATCACAGATCCTCCTATACTACTGACACGCCCCAAGAGAGGACATCAGTGAACACACAATGACCCGGCCCCTCAGCCCCTCATCCTCATCTGTGCTCTTCATCCACACAATGTTTCCTTTGTCCCTCTTAACCTATCTAACGTCAATCAAGACCTGTTCCCGTCCACAAACACGTTACTGTTCAGACGGAAAGAGGGATGTGTAAATAGAATTAAATGCCAGTTGACAGTGTCTTGATAAAAGTATATATGGGCTGGAGAGATGGCTCAGGGGGTAAAGTGATTGAATTGCAAGCATAAGGGCCCAAGTGTAATCCTTAGATCTTACATAGAAGACGGAGAACAAAGCGTGGTGGCGTACGTCTTTAATCCTAGCACTCGGGAGGCAGAGGCAGGTGGATCTTTGTAAGTTCAAGGCCAGCCTGGCCTACAGAGTGAGTTCCAGGAAAGTTGGGGCTACAGGGAGACCCTGTCTCGAAAAGACAAAAAAAAAAAAAAAAAAAAGACGGAGAACAGTGGGGTGCACCTGCAATCCTAGTACTAGAGAAGTGGAGACGCCAGCCAGCCTAACCCCAACAGATAAGTCCCAGCCCTTTGAGAAATCCTGTCTCAAGAAACAAGATGGATGATGTATTAGTTGCTTTTCCTCTTATAGAAGGGAGAATTTATTGGGCTTACAGTTCCAGAGAGCTCAGAGTTCATCATGGCAGGGCAGGAAGAAGTCAGATCAGAAAGCTGAGTGCTTCCATCTTCAAGAGAGAGAGAGAGAGAGAGAGAGAGAGAGAGAGAGAGAGAGAGAGAGAGAGAATGAATTCTAAGAGCTGGCTTCCAGCGTCACGCACTGCCTCCTAACCCTCCCCAAATGGCACTGTCCTCTGGGGCCAAGTGTTCAAATACCTGAAGCCTGTGGAGGACATTTTCGTTCAACCCACCACACAAATGTCTCCTAAAGAAGAACATGTGAGGCTGTCCTCTGGTCTCCACGTGTATACACATACCTACAAACACATGAAAACACACACACACACACACATACACACACACATGCATGGATATAAGTATGTGCAGAAACAGCTAATAAATTCTAAAGCATATGTGAAGATTTACTTTGATTTTCAACTTGATTGTACTGAGAAAGGCCCATGATATTGGTAGTGCAATCCTCTGGGTAAGTCTGGGAGGGTGTAGGTAGGGACAAGTGGATTATGAGGCCTGTGGTAATGAATGGATTGTCCTGTCCGGTCCTCATCTTGCTCTGGTCCTTTCCTGAATTCCTTTTTCTCTCCTTCCTACCCATCACGAAGTGAACTACTTCCAGATGTGCTACTGCATCATGGTTGTCTCCCAAGGTGCAGTGGGCCAAGAGACCTTAGACTGAGCTCTCTGAAACCATGAGTAAGATAAATAATTCCTACTTTTATGTTGTTCTTAGGTCTTTGGTCTTTGCTAGTCATGAAACTAACACAGTATAGACAAAGGGGTCAGTCTGGTTAGATTGGCTTAGTTGGTGTCAGTCTCCTGGCCCAGCACTGGCAGCTCATGTCTTCTCTGTGCCTTTGCTCACTGTGTCCCTTCGGGCATAGTGGAGACCCCTTCCATGGCTTCTCTTGTTTGTTCTAATACTGTTCTTCCGTAGCTACCCTCCTCTCCTCTGCATAGATGACTCATCAGACAGGAGTTCTTTCCAGCCCAGCTCAGATTTGCCCTGCAGTCCTTCTCAACACTGCCTTCAAAGTAGCCATAATTTATTAATAAACTTGAACCATAAGATAAATCTATTCTGCGACTTAGAGCTAATCTGCTTCAGTTCATTTTATGAATGAGGAAGTTGGGGCTTGGAGACCTGATGTAAATGCCTATATGATGACTAAGAGGCAAACCTGGATCTAGAAGCAGGGCTTCTTTCGCCTGCCTCACACTCTCCCTGTTTGTAGCTGGTCTGTGTCATCTACTGCCAAATCAGGGGAAGTGATGCTACGTTACATCCACAAGATCCAAGAAGAAAGGAAGTAGACGCCAATTACTCACTCCTGGCAGACTGGGTGCGTTGACAGCTGCACAGAGTACACCTACAGAAAGTCTCCTAATTAGAGACATTCTGGGAGAGGTTGGCAGAGTCTCTGAAATCCTTGTTTGCATCTAAGTGTATGGAGCACTATGCATTTCCATCCTTTCCGGGCCATGTTTGAGTCAAGGAGTATTAAATATTTATTCTTCATCAGTTCCTGAGTAACACGCTGCTCAGCTCCTTTGTTTACACCTCTACTCATTTACTTAATCCAACCCACCTCTTCTTTGTACTTGGATAGTTGAAATACCACTTGAGGCATGAGATGCAGAAACCTGTAAGATAATTTGGGCTCATTAGGATCATGTAGTAGATAAGCTGTCGGGGCAAGGCGATCGGGATTCGTGCCGAGTTTGGTTCTTGACACCTGTGTGTCTTTAGAGAAGTTAAGTAACCTCTCTCTGATCCAGGCTGCCAATCTGAAAGATGCCAAAGTAATATTGGACAGTAGAATTGTATAATATGAGAGTCTAAAAGGAACAGCTATTGATATTATGTGGTCTTCCACATCTTTCTCTAGTTCTGACTATGCCTAGGGGAAATAAAGTCTGTATATGCTCAATTTTCTACACCCAGATGCCCATTTTCAATTCTCTCCCTGGTGAAGCATCTTTGACCCCTCCAGCCCACCCCTATTTCCTTCTTCTGAATTTCCCAATGACTCATAATCTCAGGCAGTCATTTGGGTATGCACAGTCCTGCCTTAGATGATTCTTTAGCTTCTAATGTTTATTTCTGTCCTCTTGCTAAAAATGTTCTCTTTTTTCCTCCACTGTGAGATAATAATAACTGACAGTAAAGACTGGCGACATGCTGGACTGCACGGATCTTCTCATGAGGACAATGGACATGTGTCAGTTTGGCTTCCTCAATCTGCAGTGCGGGTAGAGAGTCCCAAAGGCAAATATCCTAACAGTGTTGGTCCAAGTCACGTGACCTTGCCTGGAAGTCTCATGATGTTGATTTCAACATGCCCTCACAAGGCCACCCAGGTACAAGAGAAGAGAGAAGAGACTCTGAATGGGAGAGTGAAAAGGATCTGAAAGAAAATGCACAATGAGAGCTCATTGTTTGGGCCATAATATCTGCCATAGAATGAATGCAAACACCATTAGGGCAAAATCTTCTACCTTTCTCATTGTGTATGTGTACCTGTGTACATGTTGGTGTGTGCAGTGTGCTTAAAGGTGTGCGTGTACATGTTTGTGTGTGTGTGTGAAAATTTGCTTTAAGGTGGATATATGTGTACATTTATTCATTTGTTTTATGAATAAGAGTATTTTTCTTGCATGTATACAGTGTACACCATGTTCATGCGATGCTCATCGAAGGCTGGAACTGGAGTTACAGATGGTTGTTAGTTGCCATGTGAGTTCTGGGGACCAAACCTGGGTTCTCTAGAAAGGCAGTAAGTGCTCTTAATTCCTGAACTATCTCTCCAGCCTTTCACCTTATTTTTTTGAGACATGGCGAATGTGGAGGTAGACTTCCCCGTGAGTTCCAAGGACCCACCTCTCTCCAACTTCCCAGCATTGGGATCACAGATGTGCACCGCCACACCTAGGATTTTCCACGAGTGCCAGAGATCCAGTTTAGCCATCCCTCTCTCTAATTCATTGTTGATTCCCTTGCACTGGCAACACATAGTTAACCTTTGTTGGGTGAATAAAAGAACAGCATTTTTCATCACATATAATTTTGTTTTATGCAAGATAAAACCAAGACTTTCCCCAAGTCATGTTATGTCCTCTCCACCCCTCAAATTCTGTATCTCTTGGATGCAGTTACCAGGAAAACCCAAGAGTAAAAATTACATTGTGATTCAATGTTTGGTGGTAATGACCAATTTTGGAACTAACTCCCAGAGAGCTCCTGGAAATACATGCCTTCTCCCAAGAAAATATCAGCATTATAAATTGCTAGATGTTGAGAAACTTGTAGGAGTGCACCACAGTCATAGAAGTAGCTGGAAGTCCAGAGAACAATTATTATGAAATAGATTGCCTGTGGCTCAACCCAATGAGATTCAGATTGTCCTAGGCTGCAAGGTGGCACTGAACCAAGCACTGTGATATATTGGAGGGACCACTGATTGGCTTCTGAATAGGATTTCTTTTCTTTAATTTTCATTTTTTCATTGATGCTTTGTATATTTCATACATCATTTTCCAACTCAGTTCAGGCATATTTCCCTTTCCCTTCCCTCCACCCCACCCCACCCCATCCCAGATCATACATACTGCCATAACTGTCCTGCATCTTTCTCTCAGTTTTTTTTCATTTTTTAACAATAAGTGATAATTTATAAGTACAAGCATCCTTCATGTAAAACCAATTTGCAGGCAGTTGTGCCCAAACCCACATAGCCCATGGGTCCCAGCATCCAGTGTGTGTGTGTGGGGGTGCTTGTATGTTCAATCAAGTTGATCAAATGAGTGTCCAGACTATATTGCTGTAGTTTCACCATTCACCCCAATCGCTGCCCTTACATTCTACCACGCCCCCTCTTCTGCAGATTGTTCCCTAGGCTTAGAAAAGGGACACAGGTGGATGAGAAGCAAAACAGTCTACTTTCTCTGGAGCTGTTGTCTTGGACTCTGGTCAATTCTGGCTGTTTCCTTTCATGGGATGACAGTTTGGAGGAATAACCCACGGCTGATGCCACAAGCTTACATCCTCTAATGGTTAGGAGATGTTATAAGCCACAGTAAGATCCTGTCATATTTAACAGAAAAAAATGTAATTCATAGATTAACATACCATCCAAACATCTGTGTCTATACCAAAGTAACGTACCATAACAATTAGTACTGTTTAAATACCTATATATCTAATTGCTTGTGCTTCATTAGTAGGATCAAAAGGTTATTCCTGTACAAACTGAATAAGATTTCAAGCAGTTTAAGGTAGAAAAACAAATCCTGCCTGGATCTCTGGTAGAGTTTTACGCAGCTTCTCCAGGGTGCATGTTTAGAAAGTAACTGCATTACTAGTTGCAACGTTTTAGTGTCTGGTTTCAGAAGGCTGCACAATGTTTATGTCATCCAATTAAACCACTTTATTAGCAGGTTAGTGTTGGGGGATCCTGTCATACATCATATGGAGCTGAGAGAATAAATCAAAAGTCAGACCCAAGCCTGCAGCATTCCCTAGCTGGAATGCTGATGAGAATGAGATGGAAACCTGGGAACCAGGATGGAGAGAGTTCCCAGCCACCTTCCCACATGTCGCCTGAAATCAACCAGCCCTTCTGTCACCTATGGGTTGTGTGAGCTTAGGGAGCACTTCAAGCTCTCCATCAGTTTCCATGAGGGACATATCATATACCCATGGCTTTGTTTGAAGACCACACAAACAAAACACTGCAAAGTATTTAGAACAGCTCTTTGGACATAACCTGGCCATGGAGATGTCAGGTGTGATTACTATAATGCAAGATATTACGAATCTCTTCAGGTATGTGCGGAATCATATGCATTTAGAGCCAGATGACAGAGCTGAGACAAAACCTCTCATGTGCAAAAGTCATCTTCCTTTCAGCCTTGAGAACCCATTCTACTGAGCTGGATTGTTTTCCCAGAAATGGTGCTGTCAGAAGAAGAATGACAGTCTTTCAAATATGCTTTCTAACACCTTAAAATTTTTGAGGAACCATCTACCCTATGCCTGGCTCTCTGCCAGTTCCTGGGATAAAATGATGAACATTTCACATTGGATTTCTACAAGATCAGTTGTGTCTTTCAATGGACTAACTAGTGGGAGACCCCCGAGAATATGGGGATGCCTATGCCTCTTGTAGGAGAAAGAGGGGGACTAGGGAATCAAGACACGTGGGAGAGTGCAAAAGCTACTCAAAGATGTCCTGACAGGCAATATCTGAGATTCAGAACAATCCTATCCTGGCGAGCTACCACCTGTATTACTCCGGAGTTTATTCTGACTAGAAGTGGGAAACTGAGCCTTCACATTCCACACAAGGAGAAAAATAACCCTTGGGGTACATCCACTTCTGCATGGAGTGGCTTTAGAAACATTAAGTTTTGGCTGTTAGAGCAACATCACAAGGAACAGGTGAGAAGCCTAGGTCAAGAGAATCTGGGGGTTCTGGGCAGAGCGTACAGTCCATGTTGCTACAACAAAGAGTCACTGTGGTTAGCACCCATTGGGAGCCAATCAGTGAAAAGACAAGAGATAAAAGAGAGGCAGAGAAAGAACTTCATTATGATGAGCTGCTGATCAGAGGGTGGCAGGGATTCCTGTTCCCGAAGAGCCATCTCCTGGGTAGGTGATAGAGGAGTATTGTCTCTAGAAGGTGCATGATCAAAGACCTGACAAGTAGAGGTTTGTGGTCAAATAATACACCTGATCCTAGTCACTGCATCATATAAGCTTTTCAGTAAAGCCCAAGGACAAAGACCATATTTCTTCAGGGCATTCTTGTACTGATGTGTTGTCCTACCTGTATGGAGGTTCTGATATATTTTCCAGTGGACAGGCCGGAGGTGACAGCTGCCCTGATCTGTATGGAGGTTCTGACATGTTGTCCAGTGGACAGGCCGGAGGTGACAGCTGCCCTGATCTGTATGGAGGTTCTGACATGTTGTCCAGTGGACAGGCCGGAGGTGACAGCTGCCCTGATCTGTATGGAGGTTCTGACATGTTGTCCAGTGGACAGGCCGGAGGTGACAGCTGATGTGTTGTCCTACCTGTATGGAGGTTCTGACATGTCGTCCAGTGGACAGGCCGGAGGTGACAGCTGCCCTGATCTGTATGGAGGTTCTGACATGTTGTCCAGTGGACAGGCCGGAGGTGACAGCTGCTCTGAGCCTCTTACTGATCAGCAAACACACAGTCATGAAAGAAAGCCCAAACCGCCTGATTATTGTGGATGACAAGGAGCATGTGAGCTGACAGGAAGTGTAGTCCATGCTCAACTTGTCTCCAAGTCTCCAATACTCTGCTTGAAACTTTGATTGGTTGCTGTTTGACTCCTTTATCCCCATCTGAACCCCTGTGTCTTCCAGAGTTCTTCCTTCTTTCCTACAGGTGCCTTTTTGAGCATCTATATTGGACTGGATACCAGACCTTGGGAGCTTGAAGTACAGCTGTCTTCTGGAACACAGCATGCCTTATGGATGGCTGCAACCCAACTCGCTCTGTGGGACAGTTAATCTATTGAGTTAATTTTACTTCATTTCCTCTCTCTCTCTCTCTCTCTCTCTCTCTCTCTCTCTCTCTCTCTGTGTGTGTGTGTGTGTGTGTGTGTTTGTGTGTGTATGCTTATGTATGGATACACATGTGCAGAAGTGCATGTTCATGTGTGTGGTAGCCTGAGGCAGACTTCAGGAATCTTCCTCAATCACTTGCTACTTCACTCATTGAAGCAGAGTCCCCCAGTTGATCGCAGAGCTCACTCTTCCATCTGATGCACCTAGTCAGCTTGTTCCTGGGATTATGGCGTCACCTTCTAAGAGCTGGTGGTAATTACAGTTGGTCTGTCAAGCCCACTATCCAGCATTCCAGCATTTAAGTGGGTTTTAGGGATCTGAACTACAGTCCTCCTGCTTTTGTGGCAAATGCCATACCTGCTGAGATATCTCCTCAGCTTCTCTACTAAGTAATTGGACAACATGCCCTTACCTTCTGTTCTAGTTTGTCTTCCATTGCTGTGACAAAACACTCTGACCAACACCAACTTGGGGAGGAAAGGGTTCATTCTGCTTACATCTCCAGAGTCACAGTTCATCACTTAGGGAGCCCAAGGCAGGAACTCAGGGCAGGAACCTGGAGGCAGGAGCTGAAACACAAGCCATGGAGGAATGCTGTTCACTGGCTTGCTCCCTTGGCCCATGCCCATCCTGCCCTCTTATACCATACACAACAACCTGCCCAGGGTGGCACCACCCATAGTGGGTTGGGCCCTCCCACATTGCCCAACAGTCAAGACAATACTCCACAGATGTGGCCACAGGCCAATCCAATGGAGCCAATTCCCCAATTGAGTCTCCCTCAACCCAGGTGTGTCAAGTTGACACTAAAGCTATCCAGCACACCTTCCTTTAAAACATATTTTATTTCTTTTTCTCTGGTATTCCGAATTTATTATCTATCATGTTAGTAATACCACCAGCTCCATGGAACTCAAAAATTTGTTCAGGACAAGTCTTCTGTTTGTTTGCCTTGAATGCCATTGCAAATGTTATTGCTGTTGTTGTTGTTGCTGTTGTTTTTAGATGGAATAGTCCTAACTGCCTTGAACTAGCTCTATAGCCCAGGCTGGCTTCCAACTTGCCATAATCTTCTTGCTCCTGTCTTCCAACTGTTGGATCACAGGCCTGAGCCACCAAGTCTAGCAACGAGTCTTTGACAGAACGCACTAAAAATACATTTGGGCACAGTTACAACCCCCCGGTACTTTTAGTACCACCCGTTCATTCGTCTTCAACTAGCAGTACTATGGTCCTATCTGCTGTTTTTCCTCTGGAAATATTTCATGGCAGATTTTGTCACATTCATTTAATACAACCTGATTATGCTGTATTTGTGACTGTTCTCTTGAATTTCATGGAACTTCATGGAAGGAACAAATAAATGTCTTATGGCTGGAGAAATGGCTCAGCGGTTAGGAGCACTGTCTGTTCTTGGAGAGGACCATACACATGACAGCAGACAACTAGTTTGACTCTAGTTCCAGGAAATCTAATGCCCTTTTCTGACCTCCACGGGCATTCCACAACATGGGTGCACTTATACACATTCAGGGAATGTACTCATACACATAAAATAAAAATAATAGATAATTTTTAATGTCTTAGTGTCAGATCCAAAGTTTATCACATTAATTGAACAAAAACTGCCAATTTAACTTTCACTTCTTTTGCTTATTAAAGGGGGAAAAGGGGGCTGAAGAGAGGGCTCAGCAGTTGAGAGCACTGTCTGTTCTTGCAGAAGACCTGGGTTCTAATCCCAGCACCCCATGGTGGCTAACAACTGTCTGTAACCACTGTTCTAGGGGATCCAATGCCCACTTCTTTCCTCTGTGGGCACTGCATGACATGGGTGCCCTTACGCACATGCAGGCTTATGCATAAACTAAAAATAAACGCTTTAAAAATGAAGTAGAAGATATGTTGTATCCCTCATGAAGATATCATGAATATGTGTTAGGTACCAAGAGTATCAAATGAGAGTTAACTCTTTTCTAGACTTTTATCGTTGTAAAAGGAAAATGGTACAAGGTAGCAAACTTATTCCCAAAGAGCAATGCTCTGTGGGTTACCTATTATCACTTTCATGCCAAACAGTGGTCACACTCCCCACCCTAAACCTCACAGATACTTATTTGTGCTTGCAACTCTTTGGCTCACAAGATTGTGGTTTTGCAATCTGGCCTGAGCTTGGCTGATCAAATTTAGGTTCCTTCTTAAGGTTGAGGTCAGCTGGGGAGTTAGATTCTGGCTGATTGGTCTAAAATAAACTTGACTGAGTCATCTTCTCTCTAATCCTCCTGAAAACCAGCCTAAGCTTGTGTTATGGCATGATAAGGTATGGCACGAAGAGAGACGGCTTATTTGATTGCATTTAATTGAGCACTAAATGCCAGTTCAGCTTCAGCTAGGTGGAGATCTCAGTCATGATAATTGATTGCTTCCTGAGAGTTGCATTTTCCATTTAGTTTCTGATTTGAGTAGAATTTTCTATAATAATAACTTTCTCTCCAAAATGAGGGTTTCTACCCTCAGAGAACTAGAAGAAGATCAATGCCCCGAACCAAGGGAGTTTGTTAAAACCTTTACAACAGCTTTAGTTTCAACCAAGAATTACAAAAGCATACAGAGGCACTCTAGTCATTTTGAATTGAAACAACAGGGGTGGATCCTGTTCTTCAATGAGGGTGTTCTAGTTTGCTTTCCTGTTGCTGTGATAAAACATTGATCAAAAGCAACTTCGGGGAGGGATTGCTTACTTCAGCTTACAACTCCCAGGTCACAGTCCAGCCTGGGGGAATTCAGGGCAGGAGCTCACACAGCCCCACCTCCCTAGGCACTGCTCACAGTGGGCTAGGCCCTTGTTCATTGAGTATTCAAAAAATGCCTCCAAAGCCCAGCCTGATAGAGGTCATTCCTCAAATGAAGTTCCCTCTTCCCAAGTGTGTCAAGTTGACAATCCCCAGTAACCATCAGGACCACGTTAGTAACAAATATTTACTTGGTAGCAACACAGTGCCTGACACATAATAGACTCTCAATAAGCATGCAGGATGAAGAAATGGATGAACTATATTACAATAAGCTCTAGACTTTCTAATAAGAACAGTGTTGCAAATTTAAGACACTCCAAATTCTTTAATTTTAAAGGTATAGTATTAATTTATTTACTAAAACCCCCCAGATAGAACCAGGCATAGTGATACACACCTTTAAACTCAGAGGCAGGTAGACCTCTATGAGACTGAAGCCAGCTTGGTCTAAGTAACAAGTTCCAGGTCAGCTGGAGCTAAAAGGAGACCTTATCTCAATAAATAGATAAAGAAAAGAAAGAAAGAAAGAAAGAAAGAAAGAAAGAAAGAAAGAAAGAAAGAAAGAAAGAAAGAAAGAAAGAGATAGTTCACCTGGTAAGGCACTTGCCATTACACCCAAGTACCCTGAGTACCTGAGTTCCCTAATCAGGGCCTATATGGTAGAAGGTAAGAACCTGTTCTCATAGGTTGTCCTCTGACCTCTCCACATGTACCATGACGTGTGTACTCATACATATCTACTCATATATTTACATATGTAAATAAAAATAAGTAATAAATAAATAAATGTTCCATTTCAGTGGCTGTAGACAGTAGTGATTTCTTTTTTAATATTTTATTTATTATTTTTATTTTATGTGTCTGTGTATATTGCCTGCATGCATGTAAGTGCACCTGTATCATGCAATGCCTGCAGAGGTCAGAAGAGGACATTGGATTCCCCTGGATCTAGAATTATGGACAGTTGTTACCTGGTTAGCTGCCACATGGATGCTAGGAATCCAACCTAGGTCCTCTTCAAGAGCAACCAGTGCTCTTAACTACTGAGATATCTCTCTAGCCTGCCAGTAGTGATTTCTATACTCAAAGGAGAAATGCATTAGAAGTCTACTATTGGACCAGAAATATAAATATATTTATAAAAACTATATATCTTTCATGCTTTTGATTATCAATCAATTAAAACAATTGGTAGGAGACACATATCACATCATTCAGCATTTTGAAACCTCCCTGGACATGTGGAAGGAAATAGATAGGTACAGTGATTTGAAATTAGAACATCTAGAAATCAAGGACAGCCTTGGACTCAGTTCTCTTATTCTTCTGATATTCACTTATTCTATTATTAAAAGCTTATGAAATAGCAACTATTTCCCAGAATACTACATTTATGTTAATATCACTGAACAAGTGTTACCTGGCAGCCATGATTCTAAAGGCTCCACAACTATGGATATGTAATCCACACTTCTTCTTATAATGTAACTGATTTTGTAATCTCACTTTTACAGAAAAGGAAGCCAAATTTAGAAGTGTTAATAAGTAACTTGTCCAAGGTCAGCATGAGCGTACCTGTACACCTGAAGGCTGTGTAACAAGAAACACCTTGCCAGACAGGAGAAACCTTCTTTCTAATGGGTGGTCCAAGACACTCCTAAACTAACACAGGCTATTGCCATAGCCCTTGATTCCTTCCCAGAACTAGAAGATAAGATCCTATTGTTGAAGAGAGAACATACTTTGGACACAGGACTTGGAGCAATGGAACTGGAACTAACCTGGAAGTCTTCTATCTGAAGACTTGTCTCAGAGTTCTAGAGGATACTATGCAAGCTGCTAAGGGGGAAAAAAATCAATCAATGGTCCAACCCAGCCCCAAAGCCTAATAAGCACAATGGTCGGCATAGCAAGCTATCTCTACTGGTGCAGTAGTGGCATTTATATCTAAGAGGTAATCAACAGCTATCTAATTGGACTTAAAGCCTTCTCAGTGGTAGAAAACTCATGGGTGGCACTGTAAATATAACCAAATATACATGGCTGGAGAGGTCTGTAGACAAATGAAATTTCATCTGTATGCTAAATATGGATCCTTTTTCTTTCTTTTTTTTTTTTGGTCTTTTCAAGACAGGGTCTCCCCATAGCCCCAGCCGTCCTGGAACTCACTCTGAGGATCAGGCTGGCCTTGAACTCACAAAGATCAGACTGCCTCTGCCTCTGCCTCCCAAGTGCTAGGATCAAAGGAGTGCGCCGCCACGCCCGGTGATAGAGGACAGGCACCCAGAAGCAGTCAGCACTACTACCTGAATGGTTGTTAGAGGCCATGTGGACTCGAACTCTGGTCCTCTGCAAGAACATTCAATGCTCTTAACCAGTAAGCCATCTCTCCAGTCCCTGGATCCTTATATTTACAGACAAGTACACCATTCCTCAAAGAAGCTTCTTTTTGCAAGTGATGGAGAAATGGCTCAGCACTTAAGAGTACCAGTTGCTCTTCCAGAGGATCCAGCTTTGGTTCCCAGCACCCACATGGCTGCTAACAACTATCTGCAACTCCAGCTCCAGAAACTCTGACACCCTCTTCTGACCTCCAAGGGCATTGCACAACACATGTGCACTTACATACATGCAGACAATATACTCATACACATAAAATAAAAATAATAAATAAAATATATTTTTTTAATTTTATTTTATTTTTGTATGTGTATGAATGTACTGTCTACATGTAGGTCTGTGCACCCATGTCGTGCAATGCCGCGGAGGTCAGAAGAGGGTCTCGGATTCCCGTGGAACTGGAGTTCTCCTGGAATTGGAGTTACAGACGGTTCTTAGCCACCATGTGGGTGCTGGGGACTGAACCTGGGTCCTCTGCAAGAGCAGTCAGTGCTGTTAACTGCTAGGCTATCTCTCCAGCACCAAATAAAACATTTATTTTTGTCTTTTCGAGACAGGGTCTCCTTGTAGCCCCAGCTGTCCTGGAACTCACTCTGTAGACCAGGCTGCAAATAAAATATTTTTAAGAAAGATGTCCTCCTGAATCCATTAGTTCTGACGGGGGGCAGGGGGCATGAGGGGTGGGCATGGATGGGGGAATGAGTCTAAATTTGATTAAGAAATGTATGAAATGCGCTCAATAAAAATTAAAAAGTTAAAAAAAAAAAAAAGAAAGATGTCCTCTTTCAGCCTTCTGCTGTAGCTACCTGTTCTGCCATTCTGGACTCTGCCTCTGGAGCTCAGCACCAAAATCTTCTCTTTCTTCTATTAGTTGTCTTTGGTCATAGCATTTATCACAACAGAAGAGTAACCAATACACTCACATAACAAGAAGCAGAATGCTGGTTAAAAAGAAGCCTTCTAGCCGGGCATGGTGGTGCACACCTTTAATCCCAGCACTCAGGAGACAGAGGCAAGTGGATCCCTCTCTCAAAGAAAAGAAGCCTTCTGACATTACCTTCTGTTTTATTGACTTCATATTTTTTCTACATCGACCTCCATGGTTGTGGGTTACAAAAGAAAAATGAAACAAATGTGGGGGACTCTGGCCATGAAGGACTCCTTCCAGAAAATCTCTTCATTTCCAATACCAGCTGTCTTAGAACATGGAATACCTGCCTCTGAATATGAGAAATTCATGCAGTTGCTATTTCAGATTGCCTTGGCTTTAGAGATGCTACTTACCCATTTTGTCACTCTTACGCTTCAGGAATCAACAGCCATAAAAAAAAGAGTATTATATGAAGTTACAGATTCCCAAGGAAGAAAAACAGGCCAAATTTCTAAGAAAAAAAGACACAAAAGGAAGTTCCCTAGAGGTGCAGAGATATCAGAATGTAAAAAAACTGGTGCGATAACTGATATGGTAATCAAAGAAGAAAAAGAAAGGAATTGGCCAAATTCTAATCCTCTTAAGAGAGGAGGAAGACAGAAGAAATCCATCATAATGTGGGGGTAAAATCTTGGAGTATCTAAGACATTGATCAAATGATACTTCCAAGAGTTACATTATGGAGTAATGACTTGGTGGGTATTAAGTCCCACTGTATGCTAATCAGACTCATAAATATGCATTATCCCCCCAAGCCTGCAGATCTCCAGGCCAAGGGAAGCAGAGAGGCCACGAGCGTGACCCATGACTAGGCTGCGATGTTTAGTAGATGTGCTAAACACATCCTCAATAGTGTTTGAAGCTTACTATGGGTTTATTATGACCTAACTCATTATAAATTGAAGAACGTCTATACATGACTCATTTTAATTGAACAGTGGTCAGAAGCATCTATAATAAATTACCCAGCAGATACCATGTTTTCTGAAATTTAAGTCATCTGCCCAAAACAAGGTAGAACACATGATGATACGAGCTGAATGTAGTGAAAACAGAAAGCTAAGTCCTAGCATGCGACAGAAATCTGGATGGTTTTAAAAAGTGACATGAGGAGCTGGAGAGATGGCCTAGCGGTTAAGAGCACCGACTGCTCTTGCAGAGGACCTGGGTTCAATCCCCAGCACCCACATGGCAGCTGAGAACCATTTCTAACTCCAATTCCAGGAGAACTCCAGTTCCAGGGGAATCCAACACCCTCTTCTGACCTCCTCGGCATTGCATGACATGGGTGCACAGACCTACATGCAGACAGTACATTCATACACATAAAAAATAAAAATAAATTTTAAAAAATGACATGAAGAAGAAACTTCTTGAGTTCGCCAGCATGAATAAACTCCCAAATTTCTCCATGATTCTCTTGGATGCCTCCTCTGTGCCTGGCTGGTCCCATGCCTCAGTTTCCTATAAGTTTCTCATACTTCATATATGTGTATATAGATGTGTATATAGATGTATGTATATACACTTATCTATATGTATGTGCCTATGTCTATTTGCATGTGTATAGTGCTGCATGTACTGTATTTTATATATTAGGTATATAGTACAATATATACAAATATTATTGTAAAATCAGTCAGCCAATCATTTATTTTTTTCAAAGCCCATTTTTATTGAAGCTTTGTGCATTTCATGCAAAATTTCCAATCAAATCCAGACCCATTTTCCCTTCCTTGCTCCCCACCCCACCAGAGCTCATGCATTCTGCCAAACATGTTTTTCATCTTTTTCTCAGTCTCTTTTAAAATTTCCAATGCTGAAATTTACTATTTGGAACAGAAGTTCACGTTTCAGTCAGTTCTTTGACTCAGTCTTTTGTTGTTGTTGTTGTTCCTTCCAATCTGCATCACTCCAAAATATGAATATATGCATGCCACGTGTATCTTTTAGCATATTCAGCTTATTTCTTTTCTTTTTTTTATTAGGTTGAAAGATATCATGTTTGAAGGCTCCTCCTTGGCAAGCCCAAACCACCATCAGTTCTGCCCTTGTGCTCCACACTGGGGATTTCCCTTCCCATGGTCACCAAATGAAGTCCAGTAGGCACCACATCCTGTCTTGATCCTCCTGTACTGGTCTCCATGATACAGCCTGGGTAGGGCAGTCTATACTCTAAAGAGGCTGAAACCCCAGTAGTAGCTCAGTCCACAAGCTGAATGTCTCAGCAGTCCCCATCTGGTACTGAAGGTTTGGAGGATTCTTGGAGAAACATGAGTCTTCAGTCCATATTGGAAGGTTGAAAAGCTGTGTCTCATGTCTTTGAAGGATGGCAAAAGCAGTGGCAGCCTGGGGGTAGCTGCATTTGCCAGTAAGAAAGGAAAAACAACTGTGCTTTTTCTTTTTTTAACTAAGATCTCAAGTTTTATACCTGAAGTACATTTCTCAGGCCTTACTAATTATTTATTTCTGGTTGTACTTTCCTTTTGGATGCTTAAGGCCACACTGTTAGCCCAGATTAACCAAGGTTTTTGTTTTCTCAAGATCAGTTGAGGATCTGGTCCCCAGGTTTGGGGCCGGGGGTCGGGGGGAGAGCCAGCCAATCATTTAAATGACCAATACTGTTCAATACCAGTAAACCAAAGATGTGTCAATTCATTTAATATTGTCTAAAATATTAGTTTATTTCCAAAAAGAAAAAAGAAAATAAGACAGAGAAAAACACAAAGAGAAAAGAGGCAAAGATGGAAAGAAAAAAGGGAGAAAAGAAGGGAAGGAAAGAGAAGAGAAGGGATCTGTTTAAAAAGTACTCCCTGCCAAGAGTTTAATGTAATGCACTGGCATTTCTTGCTGGACTCAATGTGCTTAAAACACTGTTTCTTTTCCAAGAAGACAGAGGCTTGGAAGTGATCCCACAGTTACTTGATACTTTTTAAGAGGGGAAACATAATAAAATTGTCCACTTGTTTCTTCCTATACTGTAACCATTCTGCTGGTGCCTGTGGGAAACACTATCATCTGGGATATTAGTAACATTCATTCTGTCCCTTTGCTTGGAGTCCCTCACTGTCTTTGGTCATAAAATTTGGGCTCTTAAAATCAGAAGATTCTCAGTAGCACTTGTGCCAGCCTCCAAGCTCATTCTAGCTAGGAACAACAGTCACTTAAACCCTGCACTTCACCTTTATGGTTGAATATATATTTGGGGAGGATATAATTTAAAATATAAATATGAAATTGTGGTAATTCGTTTTGATTTTCAACTTGACTGGATCTGGAATAAATTCAGAGGCAGACTTCTGGGTGAGACTGTGCAGGCATTGGCATGAGGGGGAAAAGACTCTCCCCCAGTCAGGGCAGTGCTTTTGCCTGCCTGCTTTCACATCTTGCTCGTAAGTTCACCTATTCCCTTGTAGCTGCTGCTGCTGCTGCTGCTGCTGCTGCTTCCATTCTTTGCTTACATCAGAACTAAGCTCCTTCAATCTTCCAACATGGACTGAAGACCAGCAGCTGTCCAGGAACTCTTCATGCCTTCAGCACTGGGTTGAGACTGCTAAAGTATCCAGTCTCAAGGACTGAGCAGATTCTAGGTTCTCAGCTTCTCCAGGGTGCAGACAGCCATTATTGGATCACTGAGCTCCAACCATATAAGCCAATCTAACAGATCCCCTTTCTAACATCTATTTATTCTGTCTGTTTTATTCTTTCAGAGAACGCTAAATAATCCAGATATGTACTTGTGATGGCTAATCTTGGTTTTCAACTAGACTAGATCTGTTATCATTTTAAATATAAGCCTTTGGGAATTCCTGGGAAGAATTTTCTTGATTGGATTATTTGAATCAGAACGCACCCTAAATGTGGGCTGTCCAGATCAAAGGACATGAGGAAGGAAACTGCTTTTTGCCTGATGGCCTGCACTCCTTCTGGAAAGTTCGTCTGTCCTGTTGCTGTTGCTATCCTTCACCAAGGTTAGAACTAGCTTCTTTGGGCTTCCAACATAGATTGAAGACCAGACCAGCAGCTTCCTAGGAGTCCTTTAGGAGTTCAGTACCAGGCTGGAGCTGTTGAGGCAACCAGCCCCATGAAGACTGAGAAACTACAGAAATGTCAGGATCCTTGGCCTTTCCAGTGTGAGACGGCCATTGTTGGACTATTCTGAGCTAATAAAACACTAATAAATCCCATATAAATGGTTCATCCTGAGGCTGGAGAGATTGTTGTGATTAAGAACACTTGCTGCTCTTGCAGAAGACCTGGGTTTAGTTCCCAGCACCCACACGGGGGCTCAGAACCATCTGTAACTCCAGGTCTTGGATACAACGCCCTCTTCTACACACATGTGCTACACATACATACATGCAAGCAAACACTCATACACATAAAATAAAAATAAATTTTAGCTAGGCATGGTGGTGCATGCCTTTCATCTCAGCACTTAGGAGGCAGGTGGATGTCTGTGAAATGAAAGCCTGGCTGGAACTCCATATTCTAGGACATCTGGGACTACAGACAGACCCTGCCTCAAATAAATAAATAAGTAAATAAGCAAGTGAATAAATTTATAGACATCTATATTCATCCTATCAGTTCTGTTCCTCTACAGAACCCAAATACAGTACTTATCATGATGGGTCAAAAGTTTAAAATATTTCTTCCTCTTCAAGCACCCCTCTCCACTGCCTCTTGGTAACCAGATCAAAGTTAACAGGTTCATGAATATGGTTCTACTAGGTTACCTATGTCTATGTTAATTCAAATATATAAAACATAAATCCCCACAAATAGACCTTGACACAAGACATTGAAAAACAGGATAACATTCATCTATTCTGAAACTCACATTTTCATTTGACACTGTTATCATCCCTCCAGACCAGTACACAGAGTTCTAATATTTTGGGGGGGGGTCTCAGTTCTGTAATTAAATATGGTACAAGTATGTCATAATTTAATCAAGCACCTCTCATCTTGTAAGCTTTTTCTTAGCAGCCTTGTTTACAACCATAACAACTTTTAAATTAATGTTTACATATATCTCTCTATATTTACATGTTAGAAGTCTATATCCATAAATACCCACCTGTCTTAGTTATTTTTCTTCTGCCAGGATAAAACACCTTGACAAAAGCAACCTAAAGAAGGAAGGATGTATTTTTGCACACAGTGGGAGTTTACAGTGCACCATGGCTGGAAAGTCAAGGTACCAGGAGCTTGAAGCAGCTGGTCATATTGTGTGGGCAGTCAGGAAGGAGACAGGGGTGAATGCTCCTCCTCATTCTCCTTTGGATACAATCCAGGACCCCATCCTATGGAACAATGCTACCCATGGTAAGTGCACATTCCTACCTGAGTTAACCTAATCAAGACAGTGATTAGGTTATACACATGCCCAGAGGCTCATCTCTTAGTGTCTAAATCTTGTCAAGTTAGTAACTAATATTAATTGCCATACCACCCTTATCTCCATGACAACTATGTAGTTAAGGATTTGGAAAAAAATGTTTCTGATACTATCTTAACCAGGGTGTTTCTCCCTCCTTTGGAATTCTAGGATTTTACCACCACGAATTATTCCTATTCAAGAATCAAGATACCAAAATAATGATTGGTTTTTTAAAAACTGAATTATAGACTTATTGTGAATGTTGAAGTTCTTGAGAACAGCAGCTTTTAATTGGGGTTATAGAAATAATAAAAGGAAAGTTATCTGCATTGCTAGACATATCTGTTTAATGTCAGAAAACTTAGCTAGGGATCTTTCTTACTTTTGAAATACACAAAAGCTTATTTTAATATTGTCTAGTAATTGTATAAAACCATGGGCTTCACTGTGGCATTTTCATACAAGCGATAAGTACTTTGATGACATTTACCCACCTCCTGGCACCAATTACTCTTTTTTTATACTTCCATTCCCCCTCCCTTGACCCCTTTCTCTTTCTAAATAGATCTTATTCTTTTATATATTAATGTAGATTTGAATACAGAGTCTTTATGTGACAAATAAATGTATTGTCTCTTTGAGTCTGGCTTATTTCTCTTCACATGATAATTTCCATTTCTATCCATTTTCCTGAAAATGACATGATATTGTTCTTCTTTAAGGTTGAATAATATTATACTTCATAAAATACATTTTACAGTAAAAAAAATCCCTAATTGATGGACACCTATGTTAATTCTACAGCTTGGTCACTATCAGCAGCATCTTGTTAAATATTGGTATCTGGGTATCTCTGTGATATGATGACTTATATTCCTTCAGGTGTACATCTGGGAATAGTACAGCTAGATCACATGGTAAATCTATTCTCAGATTCTTGAGGAAGCACCATACTGATACCATAATGTACTAATTTACATTCCTACCACAGTGTATAAGGGTGCCTCGATGTAGTTTGCTCTGCAAACTATCCAGTCAATTTGCCTACCTATGGATTGTATTCTCTGACATTCTGTTGTTTATTATTTTAGTCACTTTAAGAAATTAATATTTATTTTTATGTTTACGAGTGTTTGCCTGCTTGTATCTATGTGTATTACATGCATGTCTAGTGCCTTCAGAGGCCAAAAGTGGCCAAAAGATGGCATCAGATCCCATGGAACTGGAATTATAGAAGGTTGTGAGCCACCAAGTGGGTGCCAGGTACCAAACCAGGTCCTCTGCAAGATCAGCAAGCACTGTTCACTGCTGATCCATCTCTCCAGCCCTGAGTTTTTGAGTCCTTATATATTCTGGATATTAATTCCCTGTCAGACGAATAAGTGGGACATGTTTTCCCAAATCTAAAGTCTGTCTTTTGATTCTGGCAATTATTTCTTTGACTGTGCTAAGGCTTTTAACTTTCCTGTAATCACACCTGTCATTCTTGCTATTATTCTCTGACTTGTTATTCAGAAACTCACTGCCTGTGCCTTGATTTTGAGTGTCTTCCCAGGGCTTTCCTCTAGTAGTTTGAGTTTTTGACCTCATATTAAGGTCTGATGACTTTGACTTAACTTTTATGCACAATGGCAGATATCGGTCTATTTTCAACCTTCTGTGTGTGGAAATACTGTTTTCCAACACGTTTGATGAAGAGCCTAGCTTTGCTCCAGTGTTACATTTTTGGAACTTTTATTGGGAAAGAAATAGCTGTACTTGCATGGGTTTATTTCTGGGTCTTCTATTCCATTGGACCACACATTCAATTTTGTGCTAACACCATACTAGTTTTGTTACTTTAGCTGTATAATATAATTTGAAATCCAGAATTTTGGTATCTCCAGCATTGTTCTTTTTGTGTAGAACCGTTCTGACTGCCCAGGGTCTTTTTTACCTCCCCCCCCCCATGAATTTCAAGATTGCCTTTTCTAGTTCTATAAAAGAATGTCATTTGAATTTTCATGGAGATTTCATAGACTCTATAAATCATTTTTGATAATATGGGCATTTTCATAGTATTAATTCTACTGATCAATGAACATGAGAAATAATCTTTGCATGTTCTGGTGTCCTCTTGAATTTCTTTGTTCAGTGTTTGACAGTTTCATTGTAGAGGTGCTTTACCTCTTGGTCAGGTTTATTTCTAGGTTTGGGGTTTTTGTTGTTTTGACTTATTGTGATGTCTGAAGCTAAGGCAAAAGTGTTTTCCCGATTTCTTTCTAGAAGGCCATTCTTTTACACTGGGATCAGATTGAGTTATTAAGTTCCACATAATAAATGTCAATTTCTATAGGATTTTTAATGTTATTTCTCAGCAGAAGCCTTGTGACAGCAGTTTGCAGATAC
The DNA here is from genome assembly GCA_009823505.1 of Rhizomys pruinosus. Lineage (NCBI taxonomy): Eukaryota > Metazoa > Chordata > Mammalia > Rodentia > Spalacidae > Rhizomys > Rhizomys pruinosus. Next base: position 3,303,428 of record VZQC01015743.1, read on the forward strand.
CCAGTGAAAGAACTTGTGTGATGAATGTGATGAACTATTCATTCAGGGACTTACTGTTTATATCATAGAAACCACCTTGCATCAGAACTGAGGAATTCTGAGATAGTCATAGAAATTCTCCAATTTTCTACTTCCTTGCCTGCAAAATGGGATCTTTATGGGGCTGGAGAGATGGCCTAGTGGTTAAGAGCACCGGCTGCTCTTGCAGAGGATCCCGGTTCAATCCCCAGCACCTACATGGTGGCTGAAAACTGTCTTTAACTCCAGTTCCAAGGGAATCAGACATCCTCTTCTGACCTCTGCAGCATTGCATGACACAGGTGCACAAATCTGCTTGCAGACAGTACATTCATACACATAGGAAAATAAATAAAAATTTTAAAAAATGGGACCTCTCTCTCTCTCTCTCTCTCTCTATATATATATATATATATACATATATATGTATATATATATAGATAGATACATATAGATATAGATATTCATGCCTGCTCACGGAGGCTAGAGGTTGACATTGGTTGCCTTCCTCAATCCCTCTCCACCTTATTTTTGAGACAGGATCTGTCATTTGCCTTGACCTCACTGTTGGGTGGCAAGCAAGCCCATATCTACCAGTCCGGCACTGGGATTAGGTTTGCGGAGATGCACCTGGCTCTTACAGGAGTGTTCAGGACCCAAACTTCAGTCTTCACGCTAGCTGCCCATCTCCCCACCTGAGCCATCACCCCAGTCCCCACTTGTCCTTTTTATTTCATGGTCTTCAATAAAAGAGCATGCCTAGAAGACCCAAAGCCAAAATAAACATTGAGACTGAGAACACAGACTCATCTAAATCAACCCCTGGTTACCATGTAAAGAGTCTTGCCTGAAATTCAGCTTCCCAAGTGGGAATAATACTTATATGACCAATGTAAGAATGAGATGGGGTCATGCGTCAAAGGTGCCTGCACAGCACCCAGTATTCCTCAGCAAATGTAACCTCTTATCTGTGAAGTGCCTCCTGGATAGGATCCTTCCTTCAGGAACCTAGAGTTCTCCAAGGTTGTTTAAGCTTTTTCTTCAATTCAGTTGCTGATCCTCTGCCTCTCCTGAGGCCTCTGTTCTTTCTAAGTACCATTTTCCCTGTCACTGAAGAAAAAAGAAAAGCCTGGACGCTAGAATCAAGGTTACAGGAAAAGGCTGACAACATGCCATGAGGCTTGTGGTTCGATTGGAAAGCAAACACTCCAGAGCCCTTAGGACACAGCAATAAGTAAGCTAGTGACTCTGTATTACTCTGCATCTCAGGATAGACCAAAAGGTCTAAGAGAAGCAAGAAGGGCCAGGCGCAGGCAGAGAAAGGTCCTTCAATCTGCTGTGAGGCAAAGTAAGCAGAGTCAGCTTTGCCTTTTCACCAGCTACTGTATATTGCTTTCTAGACACAGTCCTTAAGATCAGGTAGTAGAGACACCCAACATGGAGATACAACCTTAGAAATGCATTGTTAATGATGTGATTCCATCTTTGTGTGAACAGGATAGGGTAAATTGACAGAAACTAAGATGCATACCTGTGTATGCATCATTAGGTGACAATTTTTATGAGGCCACTAGTGCATATTTGGTTTATTGTTGACCAATTGTGTCCCCTGTAGGCTCCAAGTATATGGATACTTGGTCCCCATTTTTGGTGCTATTCAGAGAGTGTCATGGAACCTTTAGGAAGTATAACTATGCCAGAAGAAGCCTACCACTGTGGGTGGGTTTTAAGAGTGTTTAAGCCTTGCAGGATTCCCAGCCTTTGCACTCTGCTTTCTGGGTTGGTTGAAGATATGGACACTCTGATTCCTCTTCTGGCCACCATTAGCCAAATAAACTCTTCCTTCTGTTAGCTGCGTAGGTCATGGTGTTTTATCACAGCAGCAGAAAGTAGCTAATACACCAATGCTATCTAGCCATAGCTCTGTCTATGACAGTCATCTCACTGAAAGAATGGAGGCCAGGGCCGGAGAGATGGTCTAGGAGTTAAGAGTGCCGACTGCTCTTACAGAGGACCCGGGTTCGATCCCCATACCCACATGGTGGCTGAGAACCATCTTTAACTCCAGTTCTGGGGGGGTCCGACACCCTCTTCTGACCTCCATGGCATTTCATGACAGGGGTGCACAAACCTTCATGCAGATAATACATTCATACACATTAAAAATAAATAAAATTTTAAAAAAAGAATGGAGACCAATTCATAGTGAGCTGGGTTGGGGCAGTATCATCTTACACTAGACACAGAGTAAGGGCTAGCTCCACATTATAATTTGTATAAGAAGAACATAGCCAGAGAAAGAGGACAGTATAATACCTTGCTGGGGTAAAAAAAAAATCTGGGGCTGGAGAGATGGCTCAGTGGTTAAGAGCGCCAACTGCTCTTGCAGAGGACCCAGGTTTGATTGCCAGCACCCACATGGCAGCTAAGAACCATCTTTAACTCCAGTTCCAGGGGAATCTGAGGCCCTCTTCTGACCTCCGTGGCATTGCACCACATGGGTGCACCAACCTCCATGCAGACAGTACCCTCATACACATAAAAAATAATAATAAATAAATCTGAGAGAATCATATTAATATAACAGTCTATTGGCAAATTATGCATTCAATACCTCTACATGAGTCCACATGCAAAGATGAAGGCTGAATAACAAGAAACAGGAGAAACCTTTTGAGACTGGATCTTGAACAATGGAGCGGGATCTGACCTGGAAGCTACCTCCCCTGAAGCCTAGCTCTTACAGCTTTGGAGAGCACTATGGAAGCCGCTAAGAGAGAACATCAATCAATGAGAGTTGAGAACTTCATTAGTGTCCTCTTTACCTTTTGTTCTATGTGGCATGAGCCTTGGGTATAGAGGCTCCATGTAGATGTGCCACTTAGGCTTGAGCAATTCACAGACAATGTCTGTGTGTGACCAACTGTGGTATTCTGTAACACTCTCTGGTGCAAAAGAAGCTTCTTTGATGAGTGGTGACTGGGATACTTGACTGTAAATAAAAGGATACATATTTTGCACTGGGTAAGAAATTATATTAGTCTAGGGATGTGACAACCTTGGGGATTTCTCTAAGATCTATGACATCTCAATTTGTGTGTATTTGGCTATGTTTACAGTACCACACCACTGAGTTGGCTTAAGATCCAATTAGCTGGCCATTGATTACCCCTAAGATAAAAGTACTATTGCACCAATGTCGTAAATTGTGCTGGTCATTGACATAATTATTTGGTCTTAAAGCTGGTGTTGGACCATCGATTAACGTTCTTCCTTAGCAGGTTGCATGTTGCTCTTCAAAGCTCTGAGACCCAGCCTTTAGGGGAAGTGGTTTACAGGTCTGTTCCAGCTCCGTTGCTCTAAATCTGGTCCCTGAAGTATGTCCTGTCTTCAGAAATAGTGCCTTACCTTCAAGTTCTGGGAAGCAGTCAAGGACTGTTGCAATAGCCTATGTAATTTTAGGAGTCTCTTGGACTACCCTGGCAGACAACTCGAAGGAAGGTTTCTCCTGTCTGGCACTGTTTCTTGTTATTTATTCATTTTTATTTTATGTGTGAGTGTTTTGCCTGAATGTCTATAAGTGTACCAAGTGTGTACAATGCCTATGGAGGCTAGAAGAGGGCACTGGATCTTCTGGAACTGGAGATACAAATGGTTGTTAGCCACCACGTGTGTGCTGAGAACCCGGGGCCTCTACAAGAGCATCCAATGTTCTTAACCACTGAGCCATCTCTCCAGCCCCTATCTTTAGAATTTTCACTTATTCTACCTCTTCTAGTTGCAGAGAATCTGACAGTGTACAAAGAGTATTGATGAACCAAGAGAGAAAGGCAGGTGTAGCAAGTACCTGGCGCATGGCAAGCCTTCAAAACAGTCACACTTTTTCAGTTGTTGAATATGATTCTGTGGTTTGCAAAGCTGGAGTGGACCAAAATTCAGCTTTAGTCTTGATTCATGTACCCTGGGGTCTCAGGCAAGACAAGTGGTCAGTATCAAGATAGGATTTGCTTTGCTGCATTTCTTCTTCCAGACACAGTGCATGGTATTTGAGGATGTGCAGACCATGGAAGTCACAGATGCCTTATCACATCTGCAAGTCTAGCAAGGCAGACAATCATGTCTTAGCTAATTAAATAATACATCGTAGGTTTCTCTCCAGCATCCATTGGTCCTTCTTTGGAAGGTGCTATGGCTTGCGTATGTTAGAACCTCAGTTCCTCAGTGCAGCAGTACAGGGAGGGTAAAGCTAGAGGGTGTGAGTCACAGAGATGATCCTCGTAAACTAGATTAATATTGCCTTACAGAAATCAGCTCTCCAGAAGTGAGTCCTTGCTTTCACAGAACTAGATTAGTTATCACTAGAACAAGTGGTGGCATTGGTGATGGTGCTGGTGGTGTGCGTGTGCGTGCTTGCCCATGCATGGAGAAAAGGTGCTGATGTTGGGTGTCCTCTATAAATCTCTACCTCTTTTTTGACATAGGGTTTGTCACTGAACATGAGGCCTACTCTTTCAGCTAGGTTGACTGAAGAGCAAGCCCCCAGGATCTGCCCATCTGCACCCCACTCCCAGACCACGGGGTTACAAGCACCCACCACACTGCCTGGCTTTTAATTGGGGGGTGGGGACCCAAGCACAGATCCTTGTGCTTATTCAGCAAGTTCCTTACTGAGCCATCTCCAGTCTCTAGGTCAAGGTAAAGAAACATTATCCTCCTGTTTTGGATGCTTCTCTTCCACTTTCTGCCATGATTTGACACAGTAGAAGTCCCTCATCAGGTGGATATGCTTAATCTTGAACTTTCCAGGCACCAGAATCATGAGCTAAATAATCTTCTTTACTCTATCTTGCCTAGCTCAGGTATTCTAATATAGTAACAGAAAATGGACTAAGACAATAGACCAAATCTATATCTCTGGGAAGAACCACTTCTCCATCCTAGTTCACGCTCTTCAGTGGATGATACTGATTCTAGGGGTGGGTGTGATTTTGGATCACCTAATTAGAGCCCCGTATGTCCTTAGTCAAGGTATCAATCAAAAGTATCATTTGGCCCAAACCCAAACCAGTGAAGGTTAGATAAAAAAATCTTTTAGGTAACTCTTGGGAAGAAAGAGTGGATCTTTACAAAAGCCATAAACAGAGATTATTGTGTAGAATTATCAGTTGATATCAACAGATGAAGACTTTACCTAGGGTAGAGTCAGTTCAGAGCAGTGATTGAACCCTAGATCTGAACTTGTCCCAACCTCTGTTGTTTTATTTGAATTATAAGGGCTAAGGTGTTATTCTACTTGCTTCAGTCAGTGGCATTGAATTCCTGCTTCACCCAAAACAGAATGTTCATTCTGCAGCTTCTTTGGTGCTACTGTTCAGTGCCCAGTGACTGGGAATACAGCTGCCGGATGACCCAATCTCATTCCCATGGCAACAGCTTCTGCAGCCCTAATCAGAAAGGATCAAATGCCACAAGCTTCTCCCAAGCTCATGGCAGCAATTTTAAGGATGTCCAGTGACCCCAAGAAAAGGATTCTAAAAAAGAGGCTTGCTTATGTAATTTAAAATCTTAAAATAACCACAGATGGAGTCTGAGAATTCCTCTAGGGCTCATGACAGCCTAACCTGGGATGGAGAGGTCAGAGATTTTCAGTGAATGAGAAATAGGCTAAGAACAGAATCATCTCCTATTCACAGCTGAGGACAAGAATGGGTCAGGACTCCCAGCAGTAAATTAGTGATTGAATTTATTTAACAACTTCTCACAAAATACCTTTAGCTGTACAGGAGAGCTGACCCATTTTACGGTTTAGAATCAATAGACTAATAAAAGTAATTTTTAAAAATAGCTCTCCTAAAATAAAAAAATAGCTCTCCTGAAAATACACTTTCCATTGAGCCAAAGGAATTTTTTCCCATCTCTGACTCATTTTTCTCCAGATGAAAACAGAGCAAGTGGATACTTGGTGCACTGGGTGGTCACCAGGCTGGATGCTGCATACAGGGGATCTCTTTGAGTGGTGACAGCAGCCCAGGTTTTCTAGAGCTCCTTGCGGGCAGTTTCTGCTCCTTTGAGTAGGGAAAGTGAGTAAGTCTATCGAGGCACACAGACCATCGCTTTGTCAGAAAGATGCACCTGCTCTTCACATCCTATTTCCGTTAAACTGAAGCCTGGAACCTGAGAGGAAGATGCTGAGAATGAGAGTTAGGAAGAGGACCTATGACCAGGAAGCCCCTGAGAGGAGCAGCTCCTTAAATTATCCCTGAGCTGAGCAGGGAGAGGGGAGGAAAGCAGTCTTTAGCAGAAAGCAAATCCTTCACGACTGAATGTGGCTTGCCCTGTGTGGACACTGTCATTTTCTCAGGCTTGGGTATTTTCTCCTTCTGACTCTTTTTAACAGTGACATTGCCATTAGAATCCCATTCACTCTTTCTATTATTTCCTGAAAGGATTCTTTTCCCTACACATGAAGAAGATGATAGCTTTCTTCTAGATTCTTTATAACCCTTATGCTTGATGTTTTTGACCTCTGTGTAACATAAGAATAAAATTTCCTTGAGGAACATCTCTTCGAGTGGAGAGCTTGGCCATGTGCATGAGTTCTTCCTAAGCCACCTAATAAATCACGTTCTAGAAACCAATGGCAGACTCGTTATATATAAATCACAGAGAATGGGCTGGAGAGATGGCCTAGCAGTAAAGACCACTTACTGCTCCTACAGAGGATTTAAGTTCAGTTCCCAGCACCCACATGACAGGTCACAACCATCTGTAACTCCAGTTCCAGAACTGACACCCACTTCTGACCTCTGGGTGCACTGCACATTCATGTACATATACATACATGCAGGCAAACCACTCATATACATTTTAAAAAATGATCCCAGAAGCTTTTAAAGATTTTCCCAGGCATCCTATAAAGGATGCACACTAAAATTTGAAAGCCACAATGCAATGGTGAGACCAGATAATTTTAGAGTTGCTATAGGCAGACAGGACAGTTCAGCCTGTCATTGCACCTGCCCTGTGATCAGAAAGGTTCCATATAAGGATATGCTATCCAGACACCATTGAGAAGGGAAAAGAAAAAGAAAGGATTGAAGCAGCTGTCATTTTGTCTTTTCCTTCTCACTTCCTCTTCTGAGCACAGAATCCACAGACTCACCTTGAAAATCCTCGCACACCACGGTCCTTCAGAAACTCATAAACAATTGGGCTTTCCCTTCTTCTACCACCAGAAGTTTTGTGACACTTGGTCGAAGATATTATAACATATTTTTGATAAAGGGGATATGGTCATTGTGTTCCTAGGGGGTCATTGGCCTCTGAACCTAAATAATTTCCCTTAGGGGTGACAAAGTAGAAATGAAAAGTTTGCTTAAAGACCAAAAAAAAAAATTTGTAACTGGAATTTGTCAAGGATAAGGACTAAGGTGGAAGTAGGTGACAGCATCAGGTTCATGGCATTCTCAGATGCAGAATGAGTCTCAGGCCTTCCAGAAAGTAGACAAGATAAGATTGGGCTATGATGCTTTGAGAACAGAAGAACAGAGTCTTCTGGAAGCAATGGTGGTAAACATGGTTAAGCCCATGGTATTAAACAGTTTCACTCGAAACTCCTCTTGTTATGGTTTAAATATGAAATGTTCCCCACAGACTCATGTGTTCAAACCCAAGTCTCTGGTTGGTAGCAGTATTTAGGAGATGTTGAAAATTTTAGGGGGTGGGGTTTATCTAACTGGAGGAAATGGTATCCTTAACTCCAGTTCCAGAACATCTGACACCTTCTTTTGGCCTCTGCAGGCATTGCATGACACAGATGCACTTATACACATGCAGGCAATAAACTTATAGACATAAAATAAAAATAACAAATAAAATATTTAAAAAACAAGAATGGAAATATAGCTCAGTGGTAGGGCTGTGGTGGTTTGAATGAGAATGACCCCCATAAGCTTCAAGTATTCAGACATTTTGTCCCCTGCTGGTGGTGTTGTTTTGAGAAGTCTTAGAAGGTGTGGCTATGATTGAGAAAGTACATCGCTGAGGGCAGGCTTAGAGAGTTTAACAAGCCTTGCTAGTCTCCAGTTGCTCTCTCTTGGCTTCTTATGTTCATTGGAAGATGTGAACCTCAGCTTTCTGCTCCAGCTCCTGCCACCATGCCTCCCACCACAATGGACTCTAATTCCCTGAAAATGTCAATAATAAGCTCAAATAAACTCTTCCTTTTATAAGTTCCTTTGGTCATGGTGGTTTTATTACAACAACAGAAAAGTGGCTAATACAGGTATTTACCTAGCATATTGAGATCCTAAATTTAATCCCAAAGTATCATACAATGATATATATATCAAACCAAAGGGAGGGTCCCTGTGTTAGAGTAACAGTAAAGGCCCTTTAAGATGAAAGTGCTTCAAATCAATAGAATATGTCATCTGAGTGGAGACTTAGCATTCCTCTTAAGCTAGATCTATCACCTGGACAGGGCCACCCTTAAGAAGGTGGGAAAAAATGTAATTCATGGATTAACATACCATCCAAACACCTGTGTCTATACCAAAGTAACCTACCATAACAATTAGCACTGTTTAAATACCTATATATCTAATTGCCTGTGCTTCATTAGTAAGATTGAAAGGTTATTCCTGGACAAACTGTCAGCCCATGAAAAGAAACAGCCAGAATTGACCAGAGTCCAAAACGACAGCTCCAGAGAAAGTAGACTGTTTTGCTTCTCGCCCACCCGTGCCCCTTTGCTAAGCCTAGGGAACAATCTGTGGAAGAGGGGGTGTGGTAGAATGTAAGGGCTGCGATTGGGGTGAATGGTGAAACTACAGCAATATACACTGGACACTTATTTGATCAACTTGATTGAACATACAAGCCCCCCAGCTGGATGGTGGGACCCTTGGGCTGTGTGGGTTTGGGCACAACTGCTTGAAAATTGGTTTTACAAGAAGAATGCTTGTACTCATAAATTATTACTTATTGTTAAAAAATGAAAAAAAATTTAAAAGTAGAAGAGAAAATAAAATAAAATAAAATAAAAGTCATTTATCAAAAGAAAAAAAAAAGGTGGGTTCATTGTATGAAATGCACAGAGCTTCAATAAAACATTGGCTTAAAAAAAGGTGGGTTCACTTTAATATCTCTCTCTCTCTCTCTCTCTCTCTCTCTCTCTCTCTCTCTCTCTCTCTCAGTTTTTGGTTTGCTATTTTTTTTGAGACAGGGTTTTACTACATAGCCAGTAAAGTATGTACATCGGGAAGATCCACTCTCCTGTGCCTCTGAGTGCTGGGACTAGAGGCGTGCACCACCACGCCCAAGCTTTTTCCATCTCTTTTCCAAGCATACTTTTCCTAATGTTTAGGGCTTCTTTAACCTTTCTCTAAAGCACCCCCTCATGTAACATCATAAGGTCATTTGGTCTGAAAATACTGTTATGTCTAAGAATATAGGTTCAAATAAATGTTATGGGCATTTGAGGAAAAAATAAAAGGGATTAAATACATAAGGCACTTTATGTGGGGGTCCCAAAAGGAAAAGAATCAATGAGAGATTTTTGTTGGTGTTGTTCTTCCCAATGGGAGATTATAGGGTTGTATCCGTGAGAAAGAGAGAGAGAGAGAGAGAGAGAGAGAGAGAAGAAAGGGAGAGAGAGAAAGAGAGAAAGAGAGCTTGAGATCTGCAGTCAGCAAGGAAGAGTCTCCTGGAGCCAAAGGAGGAAGCAAAGGTGATGTAAAGGAGGGCAGGGGAGGCCGGTACCTCAGAGTAAGCAGGCAAGCAGGCAGAGCTCCCCTGACCCAGCCTTGTGGTATATTCAAGCCTTCACTTGATTGGATGAGGGCCACCCACATTAGGAAAATTAATCTGCTTTACTCAGTCTATTGATTCAAAGGTAAATCTCATCCAAAAAGTCTCCCAACCACACACGCAAAAGTTTTAACCAATTGCCTGTGGGCTTCCCAGAATTCCCCGGGACACGCAGATGCCCACTTCCTCCAAAGGATGTCAATCTTCTGACCTCTTCCCCTGTGCCTGAGGCCACGCCCCATGGCTATGGGTGGGCCTCAGTCGCCACCCCCCCACCCCACCCCCACCCCCGCACACACTCTTTTTCCTGCTCCTGTCCCACCAGGTGCCTGCAGGTGGCCCACTCTGGCAGCTCCAAATGGAAGTAAACCATGCTCCCTGAGTGACCTGAGTCTCATGTGCCTTTTTATCTTGGGGTTCGCACCTTTATAAACTAATAGCCTGCATACTCCCTAACCCTGGAGTGTTGACATATAAATTAGCCATCTCCAGGACTTAGGAACTGCCTAGGATAAGCACAAACCACACAGATGAAGCAGGCCCTGCATCATGGTTCTTGTCATCTATACCGTTCTCTACTATTATCGTCACAATTCTCCCCACATGAGGAGCATCTTAAAGGTTATTTAATCTTAGACTTGCTAAAGTTAGCAAAGTCTATATTCAAGTTGAATGATGAAGCAAATCTGAGTAAGTCTATCTAGTGTAGAAAACATATACTTTGAACCCAGATCTATGTACTCTTCCAGAATGTGAAAAAGCTCTATCCTCCCCACACACACCTCCCCACACCCCCAGTATCTGCTCACACAGTCCCCTCTGCCTAGAAAACCCCCGTTGCTTTCATCCTTTGGGAAAGATAACAAGTTAAAATGTTTCTGGCAAGATTACAGAAGTATATTTCCGCAAGAACAGAGATCCCCACCCCCATCCCCACCCCCAGCCCCCTTCATGGGTAGTTAACACTTTCACACAGACTGGATGCTAGCCCACTCTCAACTCTCCTCCCTGCTTTACATTCCGACTTTAGGAACTCCCCTGAGAGGTCCCTTAACATTTCAATGGGTGTTAACTTTTTTTCTTTCTTTCCTTCATTGCCTGTATACCCAACCAGACTGCAAGTTCCTTGAACACATTGCTTTTTCATGATTTCAGCACAGAAGCTAGAGCTTCAAAGGGCTTCAGTGTATGTTCATTAAATCAATGACAAATGCTTGAATTCTGAAGTCAAAGTTTACTTAACGATGCCTATATACCTGTCATAAACAGTAAAACCATCAGTCCAGCCGGGCATGGTGGCGCGTGCCTTTAATCCCACACTCGGGCGGCAGAGGCAGAAGAATCTCTGAGTTCAAGGCCAGCCTGGTCTACAGATTGAGCTCCAGGCCATCTGGGACTAAAGGGAGACTCTGCCTCAAAAATACCAAAAAAAAAGGAACCCCATCAGTACCCTACTTGCAAAAATCTAACTAAATGGCAAATGATGCTATCCTCAATAGTTAAAAATCTGTCTACATTTCAGTGACCATGGAAATGCTTTGAGGTCTTGGAATGACATTCAGGGTGCACACCAGAACTCTTAGCCCACCTTAGAGTTTCTCATACAATTGCAGTCACTTACCATGCTCAGACTTTGAAGTTGGCACATGCTAAAAGGAATCTCTAGGGATGTAGAAACCCCCAATTCCCTGATATATTCCAACAGGGACAGAAGGAAGGATTGCTGCTTCATTGCCTGCCAATTTTTAAATTATGAATAATTTGATATGAGTATAAGCAAGCAAGAGAAGCCTACCAGGGAACCACATGATCCCAGAACATGAAAACATAGATTATTGTTTTCCTTCCCTTTTCTTCTTCAGCTGATATGTTTTGCTTTTACAAAACAAAATAAGGTCAGGTAGAAGAAAGAGTTCCATTGAGAAATTGTAATCCATAAAATCATAGCAATAGGAAATTTGTCTTTCACTCAAATCACTCAGGTGCATAACTCCCCTCTGGTTTTCTTATATTTTTAAACAAATTATTTGCTTAGTTTACCCCCTTATTTATGGTTTAAAAATTAACGTATGTGCCCCACACCCCCATTACCACTCCAGGCTGGGTAACTCATTAAGAAACATCTTGAGATATTTCTAAAATATAGACCTCTTAAACAGAATTCCCTAGTCAAGGTGAGATTAGGCTTCCTTTTAAATTTCTCAGGTAAAATAAAAAAGCTTGGATTTTATAGCATATTTCTGTAGTAATTTGAAGTGTGGCTTTTGTTATGTTAATGAAGCACTAGGTAGTATTTGAGAATCCTTTACATTTTCCTTTCATTTGAAAGTATTTTCCGGAATCCACACAGATTAGGGTAGAGCAAGACTACCTCCCTCTTCTTCACTTGAAAAGCACTTTACGAAACATGTTAGTTAGTCGAATTAATGAGAGCAGTAAACAAAGAAACAAAGATTAGCCATGAACACACTCATTGGGAAACTTCATCTTACTCCCAAATCTTCTCTGTTTTGCCATTTGAATGCCATTATTAAATATAAGATGAGAATGTGCTTCCTTGAACACTTCTCTTTATGTTTTGGTTCACAGACTTTCTGACTCACCCCTATTCATGATCAAACACACATTTTACAAAAGGCTTAATTGCATCTGGACTTTAATAAATATTCTGCTTGGGATAAGCAAATAAGAACATGGGAAGATGAGGAATCTTTTTGTTATGCAAATAGCTGGAGGATGCACTTTCTGAAAGCTGAGCCCTCAAAAAGCAATACCGAATGGCATTTCCTTTCTTTCTTCTTTCTTTTTTTTAATATAAATAATTTTTTATTAAACGTTTTCCATAGGTCATACATCATTTCAAGGATGTATTCTTTCAAGGATATCACTCTCATTACAAACTGGATTATGACATTTTATTTTGTGATCATTTGGCAAATAAGTTCTCTTTGAGATCAATTTTGATAAAATACATAATGATAACTTAATGTGGTTTTTTTGCCCATAATAAAACTGTTTTTTTCAGGGCTGAAAGATTAAATTATGTTTTAAATATTTTATTATTTTTGTTTTATGCGTATGATTGTATTTCCTGAATGTCATGCAATTCCCTCAGAAGTCAGAAGAGGGCATCACATCCCCTAGAACTGGATGGTTGTATACCACCATGTGGGTGTTGGGAATCCAAACTGGTTCCTCTCCAGAGCAGCCAGTGCTCTTAACCACTGAGTCATCTCTCCAGTCCCATATTGGGTGTTTTACATTCTTTATTAAAACAAGATTAAATTACTGATAACAATATAGAATGTTTGTTTATCAAATCTTCTCTAAGAGGATTTGACCATTTTGTAGAAGGTAAATATTGGAAATAACTTTTTGTAGTTCTCTTTCTCAGAGGGACACAAATTCAAGTATATATTTAGAATGACACCTATTTCCTGAATGTATAGTCCAGAAGTTGTCCTAAATGTTCTAGAGGCACCAACAGGAATCATTCTCACATGCACCATATCCATTGTTAGTATTTTATTTTTGAGATCAAGGCTGAAGAAATGAGAATTAAAGACTACTATTTTCCAAGGTTATATAACTAGTGAATTTAGAATTTGATGCCAAGTTTGTCTGATTCTAGAGACAAAACTTGTACTGTTTGTGAACTACTGGGAGCTTTAAATTATTTTATTTTATTTTATTTTATTTATTTTTGTATGTGTATGAGTGTACTGTCTGCATGTAGGTTTGTGCACCCGTGTCGTGCAATGCCGCGGAGGTCAGAAGAGGGTGTCGGATTCCCCTGGAACTGAATTGGAGTAACAGATGGTTCTCAGCCACCATGTGGGTGCTGGGGATCGAACCCGGGTCCTCTGCAAGAGCAGTCAGTGCTCTTAACCACTAGGCTATCTCTCCAGCCCCAAATTATTTTATTTTAATATGATTTTTTTATTTTTATTATTTTTATTTTATGTTTACGAATGAATTGCCTGCATGTGTTTAAGTGTACCCATGCCGTGAAATGCCCAGGAAGGTTAGAAGTCATTGCATCCCATATAACTGGAGTTATGAAAGGTTGTTAGCTGCCATGTGGATACTGGGGTCCACTGGGAGAGCAAAGTACTCTCAATCGCTGCACCATCTCTCCAGCCCACATTTTAAGATTTTTAAATTCATTTTAAAACTATGTGTATATATGAATGTCTAAGTGCACATGATTTCAATGTCCATGCAGGCCAGAAGAGGGAATAAGATCACCTGGAGTTAGTTATAGATTTTTTGTGAGCTGCCAAGCTTGGCTGCTGGGAGCCAAACTCAGCTCAGGTCTTCTATAAGAGCAATATGTGCTTTTATTAAAACAAAACAAAACAAAACAAAATAAACTTTTAACTTAATGGCTGAGAAAGAAAAGATACAGCTTTGCATTGTGTAGGATGTACCAAGAAATACCAGCAGAGAAGTTGGCCCATCTAAACATTAAAAGGAAGAAAAGCCTCAGACTGCTACAGGCATCAAACATCTCTTTGGATCCTATTTGTAACAACTGTTTATAATTAGTCCTAATGAACTTTACCTTCTAGGTGCTGCGAAGTTTTAATATGAGAGACTTTCTTACTTCCTTTTCATAGAACAAAGAAAAATATGATGGTAATGAAGTCATTCTCTAACTGTAAATTAGAGCTGACTGTTATAGAGGTAATCTCTTATGAAACTGGTAAAACTGCTTTCTTTGACTAATAGACATAGGAACTCTGAAAAGGATTATTCTCTATTCAGAACCAAATATAATACTAAAATCTCTTTAAGCTGTGCAATTAAGCAAAATATATTAATACAGGAGAGCTCTGATATCAGCAATGGATTATTCTACGACAGAGATGTTAGCCAGGGGATCCAAGCCCCCCAAAAGGTAAAGACTTCTTGCCTATATACTGGGATACCTGCAAGAAGAGAGGTGGTAAGGCCCTGCTGTCGAAGACCTGATGTAAGCATGGAAAAGATGTATTGAGACTGCACTTGCAAGTGTACAATTGGTCTCTGGAATACCAGAGAGTGTTACCAAAGGCCACTAAACCAATAAAGCAAATATAGGTCTCCTTCAGTCAAGCAAGACTCCTCCATCAGCATCAGCTACACCTCACCTGCCTGGAAATACTGTGCAGCAGTGGCAGCCATATGTCTGTATATCCCAAATCTAATTGGCTATTAGCTCTCTCCTTGGAGGAATAACACATGGCTGATGCCACAAGCTTACATCCTCTAGTGGTTAAGAGATGTTATAAGCCACAGTAAGACCTTGTCATCTTTTACAGAAAAACTGTAATTCATGGATTAGCATACCATCCAAACATCTGTGTCTATACCAAAGTAACCTACCATAATAATTAGTACTGTTTAAATACCTATGTATCTAATTGCTTGTGCTTCATTAGTAGGATTGAAAGGTTATTCCTGGACAAACTGTCAGCCCATGAAAGGAAACAGCCAGAATTGACCAGAGTCCAAGACAACAGCTCCAGAGAAAGTAGACTGTTTTGCTTCTCTCCCACCTGTGCCCCTTTTCTAAGCCTAGGGAAAAATCTGCGGAAGAAGAGGCATGGTAGAATGTAAGGGCTATGATTGGAGTGAATGGTGAAACTACAGCAATATAGACTGGACACTTATTTGATCAACTTGAATGTACATACAAGCCCCTTCAGCTGGATGGTGGGAGCCTTGGACTGTGTGGGTTTGGGCACAACTGCTTGCAAATTGGTTTTACATGAAGGATGCTTGTACTCACAACTTATTACTTATTGTTAAAAAAATCAAATAAAAGAAAATATAAAAAAAGAAATAGAGGAAAAAAAACTTTTATGTATATGAGTGCTCTGCCTGGAGGGGCGTGTGTGTGTGTGTGTGTGTGTATGTGTGTGTATCTGCACACTCATGTCATGCAGTTCCTGTGGAGGCCAGAAGATGGCATCAGATCTCCTATAAATGGAGTTACAGATGGTGGTTAGCCAATTATGTGGGTGCTGGGAACTGAACCTGAGTTTGCTGCAAGAGCTGCCAGTGCTTTCTTAGTCACTGAGCCATCTCTCCTGCCCCATATTGAGTATTTTACATTCTTTGTTTAAGTGGGCCTTTTCTTTCTAGGAACAAGTAAATTAATAAAAAATGATACAGGGATAAATTTTACCCAGTGAGCTGTGCCTATAAGAATTTAAAAATCATTATACAAAGTAAGTAAGGCAATAATGGAGATAATGTTGGAGACAAGCAAAGCAGGTATTTGACCCTGTGATGATGCTGACAATTGTGGAGAATAAGCATAGTTTGCCTTTATCACTAAGATAAGGAATAGCAGAGTGTCTTTGAGCATGGCAGAGACTTTCTCAGCACCATTGTGCTTAGATTGATGGGCTACAGTCCTGGGAATGCAATAGCCACAAAGCCAACTTGAGCCAGGCTTTCTGGTTCTTGTCCCCCACATTTGAAGAATAAAATTCACAGACCAGGGACTAAAGAGCACTGGCTGCTATTGCCAAGGATCAGGCCTCAGTTCCCAGTACCCATATGGCACCTAATAACCTTCTGTAATTCCAGTTCCACAAGGACCTGTCTCCCATTTCTGGCCTCAGCTGGCATGGTATGTACATGATGCACTTACATACATGCAGGCCAAACTCAGACACATAAAATAAAAAACAAAATTCCAAAAGGACATTCACTAGTACAGAGGGTTTTGGAAAGAAGTATTTTATTATAGGGAGCTTAGGAGAGAGAAAGAAGGCAGAGCTCCTGTACAGCAGGAAGGTCCCAGGGAGTGGGATTCCATTGACTTCATTGCCCTGAAGTTGATAAGTCAGTCCAGTTCTTATTTCAGGAATCCAGGTCTCTCAAAGTTCTGGTCATGTCCATAGTATGTATAGTTCCCAGAACGGGGGTACTCCTTAGAAAAGAGATAAGAAATAAACAGATAAGATACCCCTTGCCCTTTTCTGACATCCTCAGTTTCTGGCTATGTTTAAACAAGAAACATCTTTCATTTAGAAGCTTGCAGCATTTCTGGCTTCAGACAAGGACAAGAGTACAGGGAAGCACTCAGACATTTCCAGGTTTTAGCAAAGAAAGAAACTGGTTGCTTTGGGATGGGGATCTTTTTACCCCCAAAAGTCTAAGAAATTTCTATCTCCTCTTATCATCAATGCTAGGTTACCCGAGTAAATTTAAAGGAAAATTCAAGTTCTTAATAGATTATAAAGTCTCCTTAATTTTTAAACTGGCTTCTTCTCCTATGAAAAATTAATTTTATTTGCCATAATTATTATTCTACTTATGCATGTACACATGTGTGTATTTCTATGTGTGTTCAGGTACCCATGGAAGCCAGAGGGGATGTTGGATCCCTTAAAGTTAGAGTTACAGGCATTTGTGAGCTTTCTGATATGGGTGCTAAGATCCAAACTCTGGTCCTCTGAAAGTTCAGTAAATGCTCTTAACCTCTGAGCCATGTCTCTCTCTAGTCCTGGGAAATTAATTTTAAAATCACACATTTTTTTCCATGAGTTTGGACCAAGTTTGAACATTCATCATTTTTTATCACCCATCTAATAAAATGTCAGCAAGGCACTGAGACTCATTTGTCCTACATAATCTTGCATATATAACCAAGCCCAGGGATGAAGCTGTTTCATTCCTACGTCACCTGTGACATCACCAGAGGTTATGCATATGTATGGGTGGGAAAATGATGACTCTGTTTAAAAAGGTTACTCAACCAACTGTCGAAATGTATCATCACACACATTGGGCTTTCCCTCTTTCCAGATATTTTCTTCAGTAACCAAATCATTCTGACCATTGTATGGAAATTGTGCTGCTTAAAGGGCTGGCAATCCTAATGACTTGGTGACTCATAGGGCCCTTGTGTTGTTCAACAGTATAAATAGCAATGCAAGGACAGTGGAGGCCTCAGGATTTAAGTCTAATTTTTTACAGACTCTCCACTGTGAGTTGACTTTGAACCAGTAATATTCTCTACCACACATTGCTTTTTCTATGATGAAATCATTGAACTCCAGATTGATAGTTATCAATCTACAGTCTGTTTGCAAGTCCCTTAATGCCAGAATTCTGGCTTTTGAAGGTAGAGATTCTATTTAGGTACAAGACCTAAAACATACTGTTCACTCTAAAATTACCAGAGTTCTATGTTAGACCTTGGAGCCTCATCTTAGTTATTACCAAAATGTCACTGTGATCGTTATATGTAATTGATCTTTATGTATCTCCCACAAGGTCTATAGGAAAAGGACCATGAAAGAAAGAGATTCATACAGCTTTATGTACCTGGCTGAAATATAACAAGAGTTCAGAAGACAGCTCAGTAGGTAAAGTGCTTACTGTGCAAGCAAGAGGATGTGAGTTCAGACCCCCAGCACCAATGGAAAAGAAAGGTATGGCAGTGGACACCTATAATTCCAGGAGGGCACCAGGGGCATGCTGCTCAGCCAGTCTATCTGAAATGGTAGGCTCCAGGTTCACTGAAATAACTTGGTGAAGAAAAATAAGTAGAGGGCTAAAGAGGAAGACACCAAATGTTGACCTCCAGCTTCTACAGGCACACAACTGGAAAAATTATCTACCTAATACCTTAGCAAGAAATGGCTACTTGAATATTTTCTCACAGTATTTTCTGGTATGTCTCTATCTCTGTACAAAATGAAAAAAGCCTCTGTCTAGTCATAACACGCATTTTAATTGAACCAAGGTCTAGGAAGCACTTCTAGTAAAAGAAAATGCAAACCCAAGAAATATGATTATCCTGGTGAATAGGAAGCTTTAGAACTCATGCTAAATATTTATTGTAAAATGTGTCACTCCATTTTTTGTGACCTGATTTTATTATGTTAGTCTTATGAATATTCTTTCATTCCATCCTAATTCACCTCATTTTACTGTAGGAAGAACCACTCTGTGAAGGAGGAGTGGAGAACAGTAGATTGCAGAAGCAAAACAGAATCATTTTCTAAATCCTTGAAAGTATTACTCAAGACAATCTGGGATCCAATTAAAGAAATAAGCAACTCTTCTGTTACTTAGAATCTGTTGTTTCTGGCTTACTTGATGTTTTCCTTTATATTCCTTTTCAATTATTTGAATCCAAGTCTACCTATTTATTATTAGGTCTTCTCTCATTGCTTGAACAATATATTTATGGATAAAATATTACTTTGTGTATATCATCTCATTTTCTTGTAATTTTAAGGGAAGTGAGTACCATTTTCTCTACTGAGTTTCGATCATTAATTTGCTCAGGGTAACAAAACTAAGCAGCTAGCAGAGGCAGAACAGCTGGAGTTGAAAATCTGACCTCAGTGATAGCACAAGATTCAAATAAATCAATTTTGGATTTTCTGTGCTGCACATAGGATTGAAAAGTTGTAGAAAATATTGCTAATATGAATGTTCAAGTTTCTCTTCAATCACTGTGACAAAACACTCAGACCAATACCAACTTGGGGAGGAAAGGGTTTATTTGTCTTACATCTCCAGGGTCACAGTTCATCACTCAGGGAGCCCAAGGTAGGAACTCAGGACAGGAACCTGGAGGCAGGAGCTGAAGCACAGTCCCTGGATAATGCTACTTACTGGCCCGTGCTTAGTCTACTTTCTTATATAATACAGAAAAACCTACCCAGGGGTGGCACTGCCTACAGTGCGCTGGGCTTTTCCCAGGGGGAAGGTATCTTCTGGTATTCTCAGGGAATTATTTGAGAATATTGTTGTGTTTATGTAAGCAATATTTAATATAATATCCAAATTGTAGGTTTGCATGTTTGATGAGAAGTGGATATTGAGTTTCTATATTGATGGCTATGTTTGAAAAAAATCCCACATAACCTCAAAAGAATAGGTAAAAATGTAAAACCAAAGAAAATTTTATTACATTTCAGAAATTCCAAACAGATCTACAGATAAAATTCATGATCACTTTGTTGCCATTGTCTGATATTTAAGACCTACACTTCCATAAGGAAGAAATATTTAATCAATACTTGTTTTTGGTTTTACACAGCAGGCCCTCTCTAAGTCACCTCCTTCTCCCTAGCTAATTTCATTCATCTCTTTATATGCTAACATCCCCCTGTATGACCAAATGGATTATAATTCAGCTTGCTCTTTCCTCATCAACTCACTCATAACTTAGCTGTCCAAAGCTTTTCTTACTTCTGTGCCCAGTCATATGTCTTTCTAAACCATCATTTCCACCTACAAGTTCTTCTAATTCACATGGTTCATCCTTTAAAGATTCACTCTCTTATTTGAGAAACACGATTCCCTTCCATTCCAAGTTGCTTCATGCATAGGAATTGTCTTGAAGTTTACAAACCTGGTTTTGTCGACATGTAGACTGAAATAGGTGATGTCAAACTTCTCTTCATGTTTATGTTAGATCTCCCAGAGGAGAATTTACTCCTGAGAGAATCTTCTAAAAATCCATCTCCTTAAGCAACTAGAAGAGTGTCCATTAACAAATGTTGGCTAAAAGCTGTTGATCCACTGATTGGCCTACTATATTTTCTGTTCTAAGGAAACTAGTAAAACATGCTCTCTGAACATTATTTTGAACAAATTTTATCTCTTCAGAAGGGCCAGAGTGGTGGCTCAGTGGTTAGGACCACTGGCTGCTATTGCAGAGGACCGGGTTCAATTCCCAACACCCACATGGCAGCTAACAACCAACCATAACTCTAGTTCTAGGGGAATCCAACACCCTCTTCTGACCTCAGCAGGCATTGCATGACATGGGTGCTCTTACACACATGCAGGCAATACACTCATACATATAAAAGTAATAAAATATAAAAAGTATTTCGAACATATATTATTTCTTTGGAGGAATTTTAAAGTTCTTCTAAATTGTAGTTTTCACACTGATCATTTAAAAATTTTATTAAAAAAATTTTAAATGGATAAAAATGTTGTAATGGTTATACAAATTGTGTAGTTGAGGTGAGGTTGTTGGTGATGTCCAGTATTGGCAATTCATGTATTACTTAATTCAAAAGACCAACAGGACTTTTGGAGTGAATGTGCAGCGCTTTTTGTTTTGAGTTCATTTACAGCTCCCAATCAGGTTAGTCAGAAAGCTTATAGTAAAACTCACTGTGAATTGAAAACACGTAACAGCAGTGGCGATATAAACTTTAAAGTCATACTGCAGGTTTACAATCACTCCCAATAAAATCTACAGATAACAGGGGAATTAGAAAACATGATTACACCAGAAGAAATGGGGGTGGAGTCAGGTCTCTAAAGAGTTTAAGGTCCAAAGGTGGCTACTGTTTGGTTGTTTCTTCAATTCATCAGCAGGGCCTTGATTAAATTCAGCACGCTGGCTAGCTCCCCGGCAGGCTTATTGGCCTAAGAGCAGGGAACAGGGAGACACCATCTGCTCCTTTGTATTAATGGATTGCTCCATAAACCGGAGTGAAGCAGTGTAACAGACTCCGAACATGAGATGTTGGCCCTGCTGAGTTTGGGGGGTGCCTTTGTTTGATGTGGGGGTTCCCACTCCTCCACTCACATCCTCCCGCAAGTCAGACTGAAGGGAGGCCGGAGCAGCCGGAAACCTGGCGAGGCTCATCTAGCAGAAAGTAGTTATATGTCAGGAGAGTATGCTCCTCTAGCTGTAGCAAAGTGGGCAAAAGCGGGACTCCTATTTAAATGGTTAAGCTTCATCATCAGCACGTCAATACACTTAAATCTGATTCACTTGTATTTTACAGTGGACTCATGTGGTGTAAATTGCTGGAAAAGAGGTTTACACAGGTGGGACAAACACATCATCCGCCTTTCCCTCGCCCCCGTGCCCCTCCCCCAAAGTCCCCACATCTCAGAGGCGAAGCCTAAACTAAAAGATGGACCCCTTCTTGTGGGTTACATTTCACCAACTTCCTCTCTGGATTTATCGTCTCTAGAAAGCCAGCTCTCTTGGCTGGTAAGAAGTTACCACTGGCTTCTCTATGTTTTTCCATCCCTCCCCCCACCTCTCACCCCCCACAAAAAACTTTTTGTCTCTGGGAGGGAAAGAGAGGTCGAAGGAAGAGCGCTGGTCTACATAGAGGAGGGGGCGAGGGCGGCTGGAAGGCGCTGGGGTCACACGTACTGAAGCTCTGAGGTTTGGGGGCGCCCGGCGCTCTCTCCCCACTCCAGTCCTTTGCAGTCGCCCTTTCCGCCGCGGACACGGGAGAGTTAAGCCAACAAACACGTAAGCGCCGCTCGCTCCCCAATCGGCAAGATGCCTCTCCGGCTCTTGGCTGCATCGACAGCTTGCAACACTCGGCATCTTTTCTGTAGGCGCCTCCTTCAGCGGCTGCAGATGGCATCCGGCTGCGGGCTCGGGGCTCGCAATTGACTGTCGCCCTTGCCCACCTCGGGTGCACACACGCACCTCTCCCTTCTCCTCCTCCCCTTGCGCTCCTGGGTCTGAGCCCAGCTGGCGCTCGCCGGCGGAGGAAGCAGTCGCGGCGGCCAAGGCTGAGCGGCGGCGCGAGCTCTCCCTGACCTGGGGAGGAGCGGCCACCCGGAGAGCCGACCCCGGCTGCCTCCAGCGCCCCCCGCCTTTGCACCCCAAGTCGGGGGCTCCGGAGCGCCCCTCGCCCAGTCGCCACCATGCTGGACCCTTCGTCCAGCGAAGAGGAATCGGATGAGATCCTGGAGGAGGAGAGCAGCAAGGAGGTTCTGGGCTCGGCCGCGTCCGGAGCGCGCCTGTCTCCCAGCCGCACCAGCGAGGGCTCGGCGGGCAGCGCCGGGATGGGGGGCGGCGGCGCCGGCGCCGGGGCCGGGGTGGGCGCCGGCGGCGGCGGGGGCAGCGGTGCAAGCAGCGGCGGCGGGGCCGGGGGGCTGCAGCCCAGTAGCCGTGCAGGCGGCGGCCGGCCCTCCAGCCCCAGCCCGTCGGTGGTGAGCGAGAAGGAGAAGGAAGAGTTGGAGCGGCTGCAGAAGGAGGAGGAAGAGAGGAAGAAGAGGCTGCAGCTGTATGTGTTCGTGATGCGCTGCATCGCCTATCCCTTCAACGCCAAGCAGCCCACCGACATGGCTCGGCGGCAGCAGAAGGTAGGTGCGCCCGGAGGCCGGGGCGAACAATGGGGACTGGCGCGCGCCCGGCGAGGCGGAGCGGAGGAGGGTGGAGACCGCGCCCTGGGAAAGGAGCTCGGGGACCCTCTCTCCGCGGCCCAGATCGGCTCGCCCCAGTCCAGTTCCACCAGCCCGGAGCTCCCAGGGATCCTCCAGGGGCCTGCAGCGCGGCGCTGCGCGCCCAGGCCTCCCTGCCCCGGAGCCAGGAGGGCAGGTCCCACTCCGTGACCTGGGTGCCGCGGGGAGTGACTTGCAGCCGGCGGCGCTCGGAGAGGCCTTGCTCACTTGCGGGGCTCCCAGCGCTCTCCAGTGGCGGCGGCTGCGCCCAGCTCCCGGCCCGCCCTCCTGGGCGTGCGCTAGGCGGGCGGGGGCATGGGCAGGTGAGGGGCGCTGGTGTGGAGAGAGAGCTTCGCGTCGGAGCAGCGATGGGCTCCCTGGGGCAGCGGGAAGCCACAGGGACTAGCGGAAGAAAGCCAGCCCGCCAGGGGAAGCTCCCGAGACTCTGGGAACCGCGTCCCCCTCCCAGCCTGGTCAGCTGATCACCACCTAGGGTCGCCCAGGGGTCCGCAAAGCTTCCCTCCGGCCAAGGTTCTTTCCAATCCAGGTTTCCCCTTCCTCCCTACCCCCAGAGTAGGGGCACGCCCTATTGGTCCCTCCGCTGGGGTCAGCACCTCCACCTCCCTTGCTTTGACCCTCTTCTCTTCCCAAGGTGACTTCGCCGCCACCTTCTGGCTTGCTGAGGCCTTCCAAGCCATGCTGTTACTGTTTGATAAAGTGCAGTTGCAGAAAGCTTTGCAATTACAGGCATCAAAAGCTTTTTGTGTCTGAGGCTGGGGCAAGGAAGGCTAAGGCGGCTCTGAGCAGCCTTTGATAGGAGGGGGCGCCTATTTCTATCCCCAACCAGAGACAGGGCGGTAGGCTGTGGTGGGAACGACCCTAGAAGGGGCCAGGAGCCCAGCTGAAGTGAGTTAGTGAAGAAAGACAGCGTTTTGCCCTTCTTGGGAATGACTGTAACTGGCAGGAAGACAGTTGAGCCCCCGGGGCGATGGGAGGTGCCAGCTCTAACCCCATCAAGGTTGTAAAACTAGTTTCTTAAATAGTGGACTTCAGCGTAGCTGCCATAGAAGTCCGAATTACATGTTGCTCTAGTAATGTGCTGGATCCTTCTGTATTTACCTTGTGTCCCTATCTCGAGGTGGCACAGATTGATTGCTCTGTTTGTTTTGCGTATGTGTACACATACACAGCACCCAGCGCTGCCAATTTATCTCAGCTACCACGAGCTTGGATGTCAGTTTTATTAAGACAAAAAGACTCATTTCTTGGGTGAGAAACAGCAGGTGGACTGTACATGGCACTTCCGCCTTCTCTTCACACCCCTCCCCCTCCATGGCCGTTTACTTATCAACTGTGGTTTGGACTATATTAGAGCAATCATATCCTCAGAGAAGTAAAAGTTTTTTGGATAAGATTAGATGTGGTTCGGTTCTATGCGGCCTGATAATCCAAATTTCTGCTTGGAATTATGATAATTATGGGAAAGTCCAACCCCAAAACCTCTTTAATGATTGCCACCCAAATATGTCTTAGCCTTTGGCAATAAAAATTAACTTCAAACAAACCAGCAACAAAAGACCTTTCATTTAGCAGCCAAGCAATCTATAGTCCTACCTTTTAAATAAATTATTAGAAGGGAAATAAAGAAGAAAATGCCACAGAACCCTGGTTTGATAGAAGATCATTAAAGGCCATTTTTTTCCTGATATGATTGAGTGTTTTACCTGAATATAACCAAAGCTGTTATTTGAGGGGCAAGTGGGCTCTGTTTTCGCATGTGACCTTAACATCAGAGAGACTCCAGGACAGATTGATAACACTGGCCTTCTTTCAAACTATTTTTAGGTACTGCAAAAACTTGC
Organism: Rhizomys pruinosus; assembly: GCA_009823505.1. NCBI lineage: Eukaryota > Metazoa > Chordata > Mammalia > Rodentia > Spalacidae > Rhizomys > Rhizomys pruinosus. Next base: position 3,328,291 of record VZQC01015743.1, read on the forward strand.
TAAGTATACACGTATACACGGCAGCAAAACCACCCCAGGCCTATTGGCTATAGCGGGAAGATGAATAGTATAGCTCCGTATTAAATAGGAAACAAGCTTTTCCTGTTGTTCTGTCTTTAAATTTTTAATGCATTTCTGGAAATGAGATTCTGTTCCTTCTCTGCACATTCAAAGTTTTAAACCTCTAAAAATAAAAGGTTTGCATAATTATTATGGTAAATTTTAAGGCCAGTGGATAAAAATCAATGAGTAACATCAGTCTTGGAGCAATAGAACGTACTTGCAAACTAAAGATGGGCTCCTAACAGACAGAAAAGGCCAGCTGTGAAATGATGCCTGGAAAGGGATAGATAGATGAAGGCAGAAAGAGACAGAACTACCTAAGAAAAGGAACTGCTGGATGAAGAAGGAGTGTATTATAGAGTACAGTGTGCCTTACAAATCCCAGGAGACTTTATCCTGGCAGCTACCAATTGAGGTATCTATTATGTGCAAGACACATCACTTTTCAAACTAAACTTTATTTTTAGGACACTTTTAAGTTAACTGAAAAGTTGAGATTGTAGTGCAGGGAGTTCCCCCACACATCCAAGTTCCCTGTTGTTACTATCACAAGTATGGTCTGTTTTACAAAGAACCAATATTAATACATTATTAGTAATTAAAATCTATGCTTCATATTTCTTCTCTTTTTGTCTGAATCCTACTTTCTATTCTTAGGTCTTATTGCTGTTGTGGTACAGGGATCAGACCCCGAGTCTTACACTTGCAAAACATATGGAGTCCTTTCTCCTTGCATCACCAGCCTGAAAGATAATTGTTCATTCTCCTAAAATCCCTGGCAATATATGAATAACCAAAATCACATTGACACTCAGAAAGCTTTTATAATTTTCTAAAAGTGCCATGGAGACAGATCAAAGAGTAGGAATTGTGCTAATGGGTGTTCTGATTCCAAACCCCGTTTTATTCTTGTTTTTGAATAGGAGACCCTGGCCAGAGATAGTCTACAATACAAACAGAAACCCAGCATCCTGCTAGACAGCACACCCTGCCTCCTGCTTTACAAAGGGTTATTTCTACTTGCCTTAGGAGAAGCTCAGTGCTCCTTCCTCTGAACATTTATCAGATAGTCAAAATGTGCAAAATAGACATTTAAATATCAACTGCTTAAAAAAAGTGAAGAGAGGGGCCAATAGCTTCTAAGTCTAGACTTCAGTTTGTCTTTTTACATTTCAAGCTGAAAGGGAAAGAATGTTAGCTCAGAAAAAGTGGAAAGAAGAAAGAAGGCACTACTGTTTTGGTAATTTTGGTAGTTAATTCACTTTCACAGGGAAGAAAAAAGTGCTTGGGCATCCCACCAGTCTCCTTGATGAAAAGACGAGACTTTAGGCAGACCATTTGCAAAATGTATTTTATCACTTATGAATATATTTTGCTTATTTTACTATGAGTCTAAATCTGACCAAAGGACAAAAACAGAAAGTTCCCCATTAGCCTGTCACAACATGTATTAAGTAACTCATAAATGGCAGCAGTTTTTTGCCCCCCCCTTTGTAATAATGGTAAAGTGAATACTGAGAGGTTGGCATGGCAAAGCTATACCATCTGTTTTTAAGTGATGTAGTAAGACCTCATCTGAACCAGCTCCTTGGAGAAGCTGCTAAGGGAATGTAAAAGAGAGGACTGTAAACAATGATGTGTAATATTTAGATTGAGAGGACTATCTTTTAATTGGGTAGCAATTACTCTTAATGCCTGGATTACAGGCAGTCTGGAGTAGATCTTTTGTGTGCAATGTAGGTCTCTCTCTCTCTCTCTCTCTCTCTCTCTCTCTCTCTCTCTCTCTTCCTCCCTCTCTGTTGTGTGTGTGTGTGTGTGTCCATCCACGCAGAAATGGGTGATATAAAATTGTGTCTACTTCAACAGAACTGCTTTATTCAAGAGGACTTGGTGCATGGATGAAATGTTATAAATCCAAGCTCTTTACCATGTGATTCAGCTTATATCTTCCCGTGAAATTCTGGCTAATGTTGAGTCACTTTTCACCATAGAGACTCCATATTTATTCATTGACTTGTTTTGCTTTATTTGGGCATGATTCAAGAGCCATTATTTTCAAATAATTTAAGACCCAGTGCTGGTTAACTCTATGTGAGTGTGTTGGTGACTCCTCAGTTCAGACAAGCTTCAGGCACATAGCTTGCTCCCCACGCTTGAAAGCTGTTAATGTTACTCTGAAAATGCAAAATAGGATTTACATTTAAAAAATATTTGAGCTGGGCATTGTGGCACAAGCCTTTAATCCCAACACTCCAATTCCGGTGGCAGAGGCAAGGTGGATCTCTGTAAGTTCAAGGCCAGCCTGGTCTACATAGTGAGCTCCAAGCCAGCTGGGACTAAAGGGAGACCCTGTCTCAAAAATACCAAAAAAAAATTGTTGTGATGATGGGCAAAGAAAAAAAATTGAACTTTTCAAGAGAACTAAATGACTGTTAAACCACTCCTTCAAACGGAATTATCTTTCTTTAGCAGGAAAATAATTGAATTATTTAAATATACCTTTTGGCATTTTCCCTCAGTCTTCTTGCATTGAGAAGGAATTGTTATGCATGGTACTAGCATGAACTATATTCTGAAGATGCAGAATATAGAAAAGTAATAAGTTCTTGCCTTGGCGTTATACATCTGGAATAGCTTTCTGCATATCTACAACTGGACATAAGACAAAGGAAATTAAATCTTTCATTACTGAATAATTATATTCTGTAAAGTAATAAAAATCAAATGATTCAGGGATCTTTCCCTGCAAAAGCACACACAATGCACAACCATAGGCTGTCACACTGAAATATGAACAGCATTTAATTTGGGACCAAGTGTCTATAAAGTTGAAGCTGGAGTGATGGTGAGAGTTCTAACTTAGAACTAAGCACAAATCAATTGAGCAAGTGCTCACAGCAGCAAGCACTGGCCTAGGGTTGGTGGGAGAATCAAAACACACACACACAAAATCTTGTTCTTGAATTGGAGTTCATGGTTCAATTGAAATATAATGTAGATAGAAATCGGAGAATTCAAGAATAGAAAGATGTAGGTTATGGGAAAGGGAGAAAGCGTGTGTGAACTTGTGCTCAGAGTAGGTGTGATATTGGGAACATTTCTGTGAAGGCACTAGGTTTAGGTATTATAGAATTAGGTGGTTTGTGCTAAAATAAGCATTCTAGTCAGGAGAAAACTTGAGATGACAAGAATGTGGAAAAGAGTCACTATTTGATTGGCACTAGTAGAATATGCCAAGTAACAGAAACCTGACGCAGGTAGTTAAATCAAAACAAACCAAAAAAATAGGAATTGAACATAGTGGTATATCTAGTTAAGAGGGGACTGAAAGCATGACTGGATATATGAATTCAAAGGGCTTTCTTTACAGAATTAAAAAATATCTAAATAAGGGAAAACATATATATATATATATATATATGTTTGTGTTTGAAAGTCAAACACTGAGCGAAACTAATGAGACACAGATTTTAGGCAAGTCTTCATCTGGAGGGGAACTTCTTCATTTGTCATTTTTTTGGGTCTTTTTGAGACAGGGTCTCCCTGTAGCCCCAGCTGTCCTGGAACTCACTCTGTAGACCAGGCTGGCCTTGAACTCACAAAAATCCACCTGCCTCTGCCTCCCGAGTGCTAGGATTAAAAGCATGTGCCACTGCGCCCGGCTTCATTTGTCATTTGAATGTAGGGTTCTGGACACTTTAGATCACTTCTCATCTCCCTGTAATAATTGAAAGTTCTGAAAAATGAGATTGCTCATTACCAAGACATAAATTCCTTTAATCCTGAATTTGGTATTCTCTTAACATTAAGAAATAAGGTACTATCATCAAAGAATCCAGGATTAAATCAGAATCCAATTCATCCAACTATCTAAATTTTCAGATGACTTTAGTAGGCAGACTACCTGGGAGCTTGTAAGCTATAGCTTATGGCCTGGAACTAACCCACAAATTTATTTTGTTTACAAAGCATTTTTCTATTTTAATTAGTTCTCAGTAGCTATAACTATCAAGATATTTCATGTTAAAATAAGAATTTATGGCTTTTCTTATGGTTATGTGCCAGCAATAGGATAGACATTTAGATTTGCTAAAAGGAATAGAAATCAGACTCTTCCCCCATCATTTAAAGAATAGAGTATCCATCATTTTTAACTCAATTGTTCCAAGGACAAGGACACTGTATACACTGGATGGTAGAACAGCAGCTCTGTGGATCTTGCCTGAACCTTCTCTTTTTACCATTGGTTTATGGATGGTCTGACCCTAGCCTTTGGAAAGCATTCCTAGGAGAGAATCAGCTACTTGGAACACTATGTTCCTTGTTTCTGGCAACTGTCCTTGTTTCCTTGTTAGAATCAGATTCATCATTTCTGCTGAAATAGAGGCTCGATGGTCAGGACTACCTTATTATTTTTTATTGGTCAATCTAAGCCTGTGAGAAATTTACTTTTCTGTTCCAAATAAGTAAAAGAGAAAAAGGGAGCTTATGACTAAAGCCTGGTCTTTACTTTTCAGGCATTTGGTAACTGTAAAATAAGTATTAGTTTTTATAATAGCTAAGTCTCTCTCTTTTTCTCTATCTCTCTCTATATACATTTGTGTGTGTATATATATATATTTTTTTCAATAATCTTATATTCACATTTTCTGTCATCAGCATGCTAAGAAGATCCAGAAGGTCCAGGAAGACAAGTGGTTGTTATTATATCATCCTCTACAAATTAGATGGAGCCAAGCATCCAACATAGGTGCTCTTTTGTTGAGATGCTTCACCAATTTTTATTTTTTATTTTTTTTATTTTTATTTTATTTATTTCTGTATGTGTATGAGTGTACTGTCTGCATGCAAGTTTTGTGCACCTATGTCGTGCAATGCCGAGGAGGTCAGAAGAGGGCGTCAGATTCCCCTGGAACTGGAGTTCTCCTGGAATTGGAGTTTCAGACGGTTCTTGGCCGCCATGTGGGTGCTGGGGATCGAACCCGGGTCCTCTGCAAGAGCGGTCGGCGCTCTTAACCGCTAGGCCATCTCTCCAGCCCCGCTTCACCAATTTTTATTCAAGGAACAGGGATCTATTTCTACAGCTTTAAAAAATCCTCCTCGAAAACCAACACCATGGATAGGGTTGCCAGGGCACTTGCTACTTGGCTAGTGCCAGGCACACATTCATGGGAAGGCTTGCCACATGCTGAACAGAAACCCCTGGTAAAGGGTCTTGGGCTATTCAAGTGTTCCTCATCCTTGCTGTCGTAGACTGGGACATTTTGTCTTCAAGTCTTGATATTTTGGCTTTGACTCAAATAGCTCTTCTATGGGTCTGGATTAGTGTTGCTCATTGACTACTGCCATCACCAATCAATTTACTCTCAACATAAAAACATTTTATACAATGTTTTTATAAAATGCATTTTGTTTGTACAAAGAGTAAGTTCTAATATATGACTAATCATAAGCACATAAATATGTCTCTCTCCTCTCATTCTATATATACATTTTTTTCATCTATCTGGGGAGAAGAAGACTTACATAAATAGACAGTATATTATAGAAAACAGCCCTGAAGTCTTCCACCTCCATATGTCCTCAGTCAACAGTTTAAATCTCTTTTCAACTTGGTGAGCTGGTGGCCACATGACTTTAGTTACTTTTCGTGACCACATACCTTTAACTTGACAGGGGATGGACTCAGGTGGGGGCCAGGGGAAGCTTAGAGTGTGGGTACAGTCCATTGGGGCAGGAAAAGAATACTGGAGTTCATCCTCACTTACCGGTATGGCAACAGGAGCACAAGCCTGCTTGCTTAGACCTTGACAGATCAGCTTGGGCCAGAACAGACTGTATATAACCCATTAGACCCACCCCCACACCCCTACATCTGCCAATAGGATCCACAATCCCCCAAATAATGCATCTGTCTGGGGACCAATCATTCAAATGCATGAGCCTGGGAAGGAGATTTCACATTCAAATCTTAACAGGTACACTGTCCTGTGTGTTTCTTTCCTTCTGTCTTAAAAAAAAAAAAAATATGTTCTCAGTATGAATGCATTGGTGTCACAAAATGCCAGTGGAGGCCAGAAGAGGGCATCAGATCCACTGCAATGGAATTAAAGATGTTCCTTAGCTGCCACATGGGTGCTGTAAATTGAACCCAGGTCATTTGCAAGAGGAGCCAATTCTCTTAACCACAGAGTCATTTTTCTAGCCCCAAACTTTATTTTCATTTTACATGTATGAGTGTTATGCCTATATGTACGTAAGTGCACCATGCTGTGCAGGCCCACAGGGGGCAGAAGAAGGTGTCAGATTCCCTGGAGCTGGAGTTACAGCTACCAAGTGAGTGCTGATTCAAACCCAGTTCTTCTTTAAAAGTAGCCAGTGCTGGGGCTGGAGAGATGGCCGAGCGGTTAAGAGCACCGACTGCTCTTGCAGAGGACCCGGGTTCGATCCCCAGCACCCACATGGCTGCTGAGAACCGTCTTTAACTCCAGTTCCAGGGGAATCTGACACTCTCTTCTGACCTCTGCAGCATTGCATGACATGGGTGCACAAACCTACATGCAGACAGTATATTTGTACACATAAAAATAAATAAAATAAAAAAAACAGTAACCAGTGCTCTTAAACACTGAGCCATCTTTCCAGCCCCTCCTCTTTTTTTGTTTAAAGTGGGGAAAACAATAGCAAGTATTTAGAGCAAAAGTATGTTGCCTGCTTAACAGGTCCCTTACTACAGGGTCAATGCTGAGGAAATGTTCTCCATAGGAGTAATAACATTCTCACACATTTGTCCACCCAAGGCCCCCACACTATTTCTTACTGTGATACCTTGCTGGATCTGTTTCTTACTCTAAATCTAATCTATCTGTCTCTCTAATCTTTCTTCTGTGATTCAATTGTTTGTTCTTTAATTAACTCAAGTGTAAACTCTTTTACGAAACATTACCAAGCTTTTACATTGGACTAAATCTCCCACAGATCTGTAATTGGAGTCCCTTCTACCTACAGTATACACTGTCTGAATCATCTTTTGTATGCTTCTCTTCCAAAGACAGCTACACTTTGCTGTTTTTTTTGAGTCCCACCTCCCAGTGTCTGGCACTCATAAGGCACTTAGCAAATGTCAAAATTCCACACTAATGTTCTAATTCCTAGAGAGTTTGAAAGGGAAAACGTTAAGGACTCTGAAATATGGCCTATTATAGACATATAACTTATTTGCTTATATATAAAAGAGTAAACTAATTACCAAATAATTTCAAGATAATTTATGTCAGAGAAGCATGCTCTCAATTACCTGCAAACTTGTCTTATTTATACCACAAACTGACAAATTTCTAGATACTATATGGAGAAAAGTTTTCTTTAAAAAAATAACAATTATAGGGGCTGGAGAGATGGCCTAGCGGTTAAGAGCGCCAACCGCTCTTGTAGAGGACCCGGGTTCGATCCCCAGCACCCACATGGCGGCCGAGAACCATCTGAAACTCCAATTCCAGGAGAACTCCAGTTCCAGGGGAATCCAAGACCCTCTTCTGACCTCCGCGGCATTGCACGACACGGGTGCACAGACTTGCATGCAGATGGTACATTCATACACATAAATAAATAAATTTAAAAAAATTTTTTTTAAATAACAATTATAGCCAGATGTGGTGGCGCACGCCTTTAATCCTAGCACTTGGGAGGCAGAGGCAGGCGGATCTTTGTGAGTTCAAGGCCAGCCTGGTCTACAGAGTGAGTTCCAGGACAGCTGGGGCTACAGGGACACCCTGTTTCGAAAAGACCAAAAAAAAAAAAAAAAAAAATTATGAATTTCCTCCAATGGTTGAATCTCAGTTGAACTTGAATCAGCATAGTATGTGTTTATATGGCCAAACAGAATTAAAAGAAGGGGCCACAGTGAGTGTCTTTATTGAGTATGCATTCTGTGAAAGGTTGTGTTCAATCTAAATTTTATGAAAAAAAAGAAGGCAGACAGCATTACAGACAGTTAAGATGTTTAAAATATTATCAGTCACTATCAGTCACATTGTCGTCAAAGCTACAGAACCTGTAAATTCTATGTATCCAACATAAGATGCTGCTTTTATTTTAGGATGTTTTGGGGATGTTTTGTTTGATCTTTCATAATATGCTGTCTCTTCTGGATATAGTTGGACTATAATAAATAATACCTCTTGGCCTATCGCATGTTGGTGTAGTGATAAGAATATTATAGGTAGCCTGGCATGGTGGCAGATACCTTTAATCTCAGCACTCAGAAAGCAAAGCCAGGTAGATCTCTGTAATATTAAGGCTAGCCTGGTCTATATAGTGAGTTCTAGGCTATCTGAGGCTACAGGGAGACCCTGTCTCAAAAAGCAAAGCAAAACAAAATAGAATGGTAATGGTATATATCTATAACTGAGTAAAATAAGTTCTTCGGTATGGCCTGTTTTGATACCTCTCTCTAGTTAAAGGGAAAATTGTTCTTTTCCCTGTCATTCCCTTAATTTTTACAAATGTGAAAAAGGTTTAAAAAGTGATTTGAAGGATCAAGTTTACAAATACCTCCATATGCCAACTAAAATTTTGAAATCGAGACAGAGAGAAAGCTGATAATGTATTGGCTGTGTGTGTGTGTGGTTTTGTGTGTGTGTGTGTGTGTATGTATGTGTGTGGTTGTGTGGTGTGGTGTGTGGTTGTGTGGTGTGGTGTGTGGTATATGAATTGGTGGGTGCAAGTACAAAGACACACAGACATTCAGAGGCAAGGGAAGGGATGCCAGGTGTCTTCATCATTCTTGATGATCTCTTACTGTCCTAGTAGTTATTTTCCTTTGCTGCAACAAAAACACTGACCAAAACCAACTTGGAAAGGGTTTATTTGGCTTATGCTTTATGCATATTCCATTATTGAGAAGATTCAAGCAGGACAGGAGGCTGGGGGCAGAAGCTGAAGCAGAGAACATGGAAGAATGCTATTTATTGGCTTGTTCCGCTGGCCTGTGCTCAATCTGCTTTCTTATACAACCCCGGACCAGCTGTCCAGGGGTGGCACCACCCACAGTGGTTAGGTCCTTGTATATCAGTCAACAAATAGGAAAAGTCCTCAGAGACATAACTATAAGCCAACTTATAGAGGAAATTCCACACTTGAGGTCCCCTCTTTCCATGTGTGTCAGGTTGATAACTGAAGTCATCAGGTACAATTGACCCCTCATCAACTTGACACACAAAAGAATCACTATTGAATCATAGCCTTTCCATTCTTTTTTTGTCCCCAAGATACCATGGTAATATTATCACAACATGAAGCATAATACAACTTTAAAAGTCTCACAGTCTTTAAAAAAAAAATGCAAAGACTTTAAGAAAATTCAGTCTCCTTAAATAGCCTCTTAAATGTGGGCTCCTATACAAATTTTTAAAAAATGTTAAATACTGTCTTATTTCAAGAGGAAAGAGCCAGGGTACAATTAAGCAAAACCAGTCTAGCAGAATAGCTGATATCTAGGATTCACTCAACAATGTTCTGAGCTCCAAAGGGCTTAGGAAGCCTCAGTTTTCTGGCTCTGCCCCTCCACAGACAGGAGCCAACTCCATTCCACACTTGCTGCTGCCCTTGGTGGTGGTCATATGGCCCTGGGATCTCCAGTATCCTGGGGTCTCCCCTGGAACTGAGGCTGCACCTTCACCAATCTCCCCTCCTGACCCCACCTGCTGCCATGCCTCTGATTCTCCCCAGGACTCCATCAATCCTAGGCATCTTCACTGCAACTGAGGCTGCTCCCTCACAGTGACCTCTGTTGGCTAACCAGCATCAATTGTCCCAGTAAATCAAAGCTTTTACTTCAGTGGTTTGGGTCTCTTATTAATCATTGCTGATTTTTTTCAGCCTCAGCCAACCAGAACCCACAGATTCTCAATTCAAAATATCATACAAACTGCCTTGATAGTCCTTGCTTCACTTGCAACTTTACATGCTGGACCTTCACCATCTCCTGTTCTCTCAAAACTATCTTCCAAGTTCCCACAAAACAACTCAATGAGCTCTGAGCACTCAAAATCTCAAAGTTCCCAAGGTTTCCACAATCTTCCCCCAAACAACATGGTCAGGTCTGTTGTAGCAATACACCATTCCTGGTACCAATTTCAGCTCTAGTTGCTTTCTATTGCTGTGACAAAAACACTGACCAAAACCCTAAGAGGAAATAGTTTATTTGGCTCATACTTCCATGTCACAGTTCATTATTGAGCGAACTCAAGCAGGACAGGGACCCGGAGGCAGGAGCTGAAATGGAGACCATGATGGAATGCTATTTATTGGATTGTTCTATGGCCTGTGCTTTCTTATACAATGCAAGACTACCTACCTGCTCAGCAGAGGCATCATCCATGGTGAGCTGCCCCCCCCCATATCACTCAACAATCAAGAATATCCCTCCACCTTCAGCACTACCCATGCTTGGGTTCCTGGTACCCATGCCTGGCTTTTTATGTAGGTGCTAGGGATTTAAACTGAGGCCCTCATTTTTACAGAGCAAATGCCCTTACCCAGGGAACCATTTCCCCAGACCCTGATAATGTATTGATGTCCTTCCAGCAGTATGCAAAAGGAACACACTAGCTTTTCAACACATAATAGGTCTCAATGTTACTTCTGTATAAAAAGAAAGTTCTGAGATACTTTGAAATTAAATTTTTAAATGTGTTCCAGGAGTTAAATTGCAAACCCTCCAGAGGCTGCAATGCTTTCAAAAAGACAATGGGGTTTTGGCAAAGGCACAGAGTGGCACAGGAATCTACTGAGCCAAGGGAAAACAGTGAAAATTCTTGCAAATAATTATGTCTTCTGTTGCCCATGAAGAAAAACAGCCTTTTGGTGTGGATGGTAGACGTTGAGTTGTTTAAGCAAATGAGTTGAAATGTATCTTGAACATCTACTTTGGCGATTTTTCTGACAAGTGTAGCAACTGTTGTCTATAAGGCAGTGTGTCATGACATACTGTGTTCAAAACATTTTCTGGGGTCTCTTCCATATTCAATTTTTATTTGTCAGACATCATTGGACAATGTTATATATTGTTTTGAGCCAATTCTACAAACAAGAAACTTACTAGATTCTATAGGCAAAACAAAGACTTTTTTATTGATTTATACATTCTTTTTTTTTCATATATGTTTTGGTACAAGATTATGTTTCAAATCGGATCCAGACTTGTGTCCCCCTCCCAACCCTTCATCCCACCAGATTCACCCTTTCAGTCAGTTCTTTGATGCAATCTTTTCTGTTGGTGTTGGTATTGTTTCCAATATGCATCACTCCCAACAGGAAATGTTTACAACTAGGTTATTGGCCCTAGCATCCACACATGAGGGATACAATTCGTCATTTGTTTTTCTGGGACTGTGTTACTTCACTTAACATAACATCTTCCAGTCCATTCATTTACCTGCAAATTTCATGATGTCTTTTTTTACTGCTGCATAGAACTCCATTGTGTAGATGTACCACATTTTCTCTATCCACTCCTCAGTTGAGGGGCATTTGGGTTGGTTCCAGCTTTTTGCTATTGTGAACAGAGCTGCAATAGACATAGCTGTGCATGTATTTCTGCAGTAAGATGAGTATTGTGGGTATATACCCAGGAGTGGTCTGACTGGGTCAGGTGGTAAGCTCATTTTGAGTCTTCCAAGGGTTCTCCACACTGCTTTACATAGTGGCTGTACCAGTTTACATTCCCACCAGCAATGGATGAGTGTTCCCCTTTCCCCACAACCTCTCCAGCACTTGATATCATTTGTTTCTTGATCCTAGCCAGTCTAATTGGAGTGAGATGATATCTTAGGTGGTGGTTTTAATTTGCATTTTCTTAATTATTAGTAATGTTGAACACTTCTTAAGATGTTTCTCAGCCATCTCCAATTCATCACTTGTGAAGTCTCTGTTCAGCACTTTGCTCCATCTTTTGAGTGATTCATTTGTTTTCTTTCTCCTTTGTGTTTTGAGTAGTTTATATACTCTGGGAATCAATGCTTTGTCAGATGTATGTGCTGTGAAGGTTTCCTCCCACTCTGTGGGTTTTCTCTTCACTTCCTTGATTGTTTCTTTTGATGTACAGAAGCTTTTGAGTTTAAGGAGATACCATTTGTCAATTGTCAACCTTAATTCTTGTGCAGCTGTTGTCTGATTTAGGAAGTCTTTTCCTATGCCTATGTCTTGTAGTCTGCTGCCAACTTTTTCTTCTATCACCTTCAGAGTTTGGGGTTTCACCTTGAGGTCTTTAATCCACCTGGAGTTGACTTTTGTACAGGGAGAGAGGTAGGGGTTTAATTTCATTCTTCTACAAGTGGTGATACAGTTTTGCCAACACCACTTGCTGAAGATGCTGTCTTTTCTCCATTGTGTCTTCTTGGCCCCCTTGTCAAATATGAGATGGCTGAAATTGTATGTGCTCAAGTTTGGATCTTCAGTTTTGTTCCATTGGTCAACAGGTCTGTTTTTGTGCCAGTACCAGGCTGTTTTTATGACTATAGCCCTGTAGTATAGTTTGAAGTCTGGTATAGAGATCCCCCCTGTACTGGTCTTTTCACTCACAGGGTTGCTTTGGCTATTCGGGGTCTTTTGTTTTTCCAAATGAAATTAAGGACTTTTTTTTCCCCCAAGCCTGTGAAGAAACTCTTGGGAATTTTAATTGGGATTGCATTAAATCTGTACAAGAGTTTGGGTACAATGGACATTTTTACTATATTAATTTTTCTAGTCCATGAGCATGGGAGGTTTTTCTATCTTCTGATGTCTTCTTCAATTTCCTTCTTTAGAGGCTTAAAATTTTTGTTGTAGAGATCTTTGGTGTCTTTGGTTAGTTTTTTTCCTAAGTATTTCATTGTTTTTGAGGCTATTGTGAGTGGGAAAGTCTCCTTGTATTCCTTCTTCAGTTGCTTGTTATTGGTGTAAAGAAAGGCTACTGATTTTTCTAGGTTAATTTTGTATCCTGCCATTTTACTGAAGCTCTTAATTGTTTCTAGAGTTTTCTGGTTGAGGTTTAAGCATTCCTTAAGTAAACAATCATATCATCAGCAAAAATGGATAGTTTGACTTCCTCTCTTCCAATTAGAACTCCTTTAATTTCCTTTTCTTGCCTTATTGCCCTAGCAAGTGTTTCAACACTAGATTGAAAAAGAGTGGTGACAGGGGGCAGCCTTGCTAAGTTCTTACCTTTAAAAGGAATGCTTCTGTTGTTTTTCCATTTAGGATGATGTTGGTTGTGTGTTTCCTCTATATGGCTTTGATTACATTGAGGAATGATCCCTCCAATCCAATTCCCTCTAGGACTTTTAACATGAAGGGATGCTGGATTTTGTCAAAGGCTTTTTCAGCATCAACTGAGATGATCCTGTGGTTTTTGTCTTTCATTCCATTTATGTGCTTGATGATGTTTATTGATTTTCATATGTTGAACCATCCCTGCATTTCTGGTATGAATCCAACTTGATCATGATGAATGTTCTTCTTGATGTGGGTCTGTATGCAATTTGCCAGTATCCTGTTTAGAAGTTTTGCATCTGTGTTCATTAGGGAGATGAGTCTATAGTTCTCCTTTTTGGTTGTATCTTTGCCTGGTTTTGGTGTTAGTGATGCTGGCTTCATAGAAGGAATTTGGGAGAATTCTCTCTGTTTGTATCCTTCTAAACAATTTGAGTAATAATGGTTGTAAGTCTTTTTGAAATGTTTTATAGAATTCTGCTGTGAAACTATCTGGGCCTGGGCTTCTTTTAGTTGGGAGGTCTCTTATTACATCTTCAATTTCTTCATATATTATGGGTCTGTTTAAGTTGTCAATCTCTTCTTGGTTGAGCTTTGGTGATTCCCAGGATTTCAGATATTCATCCAATTCCGACATCATCAGACAATGTTATATATTGTTTTGAGCCACTTCTACAAACAAGAAACTTGGTAGATTCTACTGGCAAAACAAAGACATTTTAGACAGCTTTTCTCACCTCTCGGAATCTATCAGTTTGCCAAAAAACAGAGGTGTCCCTATGTAGAATAGCATAAGGAAAGATATGGTGAGGATCAAAGTTTCTAATAATTTAGATTTTATTTTTGTGTGTAGAGGCATGAATGTATGATGTGGGAGTATGTGGAGTGTGTGTGTGTGTGTGTGTGTGTGTGTGTGTGTGTGTGATGGGGGGGCCCAGATTGCCATGTCCACATGTGTGGAGGTTAGAGGTTAATTTTCAGGAGTTTGTTCTTTCCTTCCACAGTAGATTCCAGGAATCAATCTCTGATTTACAGTCATATAGGACAAACATTTTTACTAGCTGAGCCATGTCATCAGCTCAAATTTTACATATTAATATTCTCTAGGTCTCAGTTCTTAACCATTGTTATGGGCTATATGTGCCCTACGAAATTCATATGGGAAAGCAGGAACTCTATGTCCTCGTAATGTGACTTTAATGAAAATATGAGGTCACTGAGATAAGCTGTAATTCATTATGGCTGAGGTCCTTACAAAAAGGGACCATTTAAACCCAGAGCCTTGCACACCGGGAAAATACTCTAGGAAGAGGAAGAAGATTGAAGTGATGCTTCAACAAGAAGGGACCACCAAAGAGCACTAGAAAAATCCAGATACTAGGGGAGGGGGAGAGAACAGATTCCTCCTCAGAGTCCTAAGAACCGTTTCTGCCACCATCTTGCACTCAGAAGTCTAGCCTTCCACAGTAATATTCCATTTTCGAAGGCACCCAGTTGATGATAGTTTGTTAGGGCAGCCCTAAGTAACACATCCCCCCCTCTGAGCTCTGAGTCATCTCTCTGGCAACATCATCACTAACAATGGCTTTAGCTGTCAGATTCTCAACATTTCCTGTTCTTATATCTTTGTCTCCAATACCTACCTCTTTGCAATCAGCCAGTACTCAGTATCCGGATGCTTGTGTTAGTGCTGCTCAAAGTGTGGCTGCAGACTTTGTTGGGAGATAATGAATAGATGTTCATGATTTACAGTGAAACGAATGAACTAGAATTCCCATGACTGTTTGAAAGAAAGCTTATTGCAAATGAATTATCAGCTTATTTGAACAGTGTTTTTAGTAATGAAATTGATGTAGTTTGATGGTCAATAACATGCAGCTCCCAGGCACAGGCCTATAAGCCTCACATAGAATACTGCTTTCCATGACATTTCCCCTAGATGTCCCCAGACGGCTCAACAGCAACTATAGCTTCTCACCAAAATCTTTTGCTAAGTGTAAGTTAGCCCAGTAGTACTGCTGTATAGCTTATCAGTTCAAGGCAGAAAAAGCAACTCAACTTTGCAATGTTCAGCCCCGCCCACCATGTCCTGCATAGATTTTGTTGACATTCCTTTTTAAGAAATTATTTACTGGGGACTAGAGAGATGGCTCAGTGGTTAAAAACACTGGCTATTCTCACAGAAGAACTGGGCTCAAATCCCAGCACCCACATGGAAGCTAACAAATGTCTGTTAACTCCAGTTCTAGGGGATCTGACACCCTCTTCTGTCTTTGGGTATTGGAGTACATGGGTGCACTTATATACACACAGGCAATACATGCATACACATAAAATAAAAATAATCAAATTTTTTTTAAAGGAAATGATTTATTTCCTTCTCTTCATTTCATCATTCCTGGATCAGCTTTGGGCACTCATGCTTGCTTGCATGCAGTTTTGCATTAGCCTTCTTAATTACTCTTCCTTTTGCTGTCATAAAATATACTGACAAAAGCAACTTGCAGGAGAAAGGACTCACTGTTGCTGACAGTTTGAGAATATAGTCCATTATGGTGATGAATCATGAATAGCTGCAGGAGCATGAGGCAACTGGTCACATTGTATCCATGGTCAGTAAGCAGAGGACTAGAGAACAGTGTGTGCTCATGCAGAGCTAGCCTCTTCCTTCCTGGGCAGTCCAGGACCAGAGCCCAGAGAATGGTGTCATACTCCTTTAGGGTGGGGCTTCCCACCTCAATTAAACTAATCAACATAATCCCTCAGGGGCATGAGCAGAAGCTAAACTAATCTAAACATTCCTCACCAATGTGCCTGGAAGCTTGCCTCCTAGAGCTTGGAGATCCTGGAAAGTTGACAGCTGACATTAATCATCACGTGAACCTTGTAGCCTTCCTCTCAGCCTTTTTCCTTACCTATACCGCTCCAGGTTATCAGAGGTCTTGTGGAAACAGGAATCCTAATCCAATCTTGACCAGAGTTGTTCTTCAGTCTTCTGTTGCCTACACAGGATAAAACTAGAACTTGTTTGCACATCAGACTCCCTTCCCATCTAGCCTCACCTCCTACCATTTTCCTACATCCAGGGTTGGCTTTGGTCCATTAATCTGTGACCATCCCTGAGCCATCCCTATCTTTATACTTGTGCTGGAAAATGCCCCTGCTTTCCTTCTATCATCTTCAGGTGTGGACGAGGCACTTGTATTACAAAAAAAAAAAAAAAAAAAAAAAAGAATAGTGAACAAGTTTTGGAAGTTTAGGTAGTCATGGTTTTGTAGATTGTTGAGTCCTGTGTCATTGAGTAACCCCATAGGAAAAGTACTCATGGTTCTGTAGATTGTGGAGTCCTGTGTCATTGAGTAACCCCACAGGAAAGTGACTAAGCATCCCAACTTTATTGATGAAAGAGATGAGTAACTAAAGTGGTTAATATTGTGTCCCAGAGTCACATGTCTAGTAGGCAGTTCAGCCAGTTGGAGCCCAGAAGTGAAACTCTAGTTTGTACACTTTATTATGTCCTGTGTTGATGACTTTGGAGCATTTAGTCACTCTTATTTCAGTTGTTTTCTGCTTTCCTCCAGATTCTGCAGAGGTCATTCATCTAGTAGCCCCAGGTGGTGTCTAACACAGGGTCCGTATACAGAACAGGTGCTCAACAGCTCAGGCAGTGCATGAATTCATGAATGGTTAAGGAACAGGAGTATTTACAGAACATCTACTCTGATGATCTTACTTACTAAGGCAACCCTTTGAAGAGGTAGGACGTATGTCCTAAATCCCTGCTTTGTAAGGGATAACAAGAGAGACCCTGCTTTTTGGAGAGGAATGACAAAGCACTGACCTGAACTTCTCTCCACATCCAGGATCCCCCCAGCTGTGGTACTGTTCCCACATTCACACTGAGTGGCCTGGTCATTGTGGCCTTTGGAAGGCTACCACTTGATAACAAGTACATAAGAATGGCCCTCATAATCCATGTCTACTTTCATTGTGAGAGTAAAATTATAAAATGGAGATAATATGTATTTGGAACTCATTTAATTGAAGACTTATTTTGATTTTTAAATCTGTTTTGCCAGACATGGTAGCACATACCTTTAATCCCAGCACTCAGGAGGCAGAGGCAGGTGGATCTCTGTGAGTTCAAGGCCAGTCTGGTCTACATAAGGAGTTCCAGGCCAGCTTGGGCTACAGGGAGACCCTGTCTCGAAATATGTTTTTATTATAAGTAAATATATTTTTCTTAGGAACTCAGACTAGTTTTATTTTAGGATTATGGGAAGTTCTAAGCCTCTAATCATCAGACCTCTGTAGCCCAACAGGCAAAATAGCCTTTAGCTAGATTTGATGAAAGTACTATTTGAATTAGACCACAGACTGACTGACAAGGTCCAAAGGATCAGATGACAGCAATGTGACATGTTTTGAAGGAAGGAATGATAATTTCATCTGCTCCAAGATGAGAAAATGCAAGACAAATCTGTGGACCTCTGAGAGGACAGGTGATATTGTGTAAGATTCTCATATTGGAGAGGGAAGATGTAAAAGCAGAGGTTTCTCGGAGATTTTAGATGTTCTTCAATGCTGGTGCTCAGAGAGGAGCCAGTTAGTTCATCCTGCAAACAATGGTAGTGACAGGATTTTGAGCAATGTTTTAAGCAGATTGATCTTTTTTTGTATTCCTGTGTTGACTGCATGTGTATGTGATGTAAGCATGTTCTTGTGTAGGGGTGTGACATGTCCATGCAGGTGTAAACATGTTCATAAATGCCCAAAGTCAACATTGGCTGTCTTCCTCCATTCTCTTTACCTTACTGTTGAGATTAGGTCCCTTGCTAATCCCAGAGCTCATAGATTTAGCTAGGCTGGCTAGCCAATGAGCTTCAGGGATCCATCTGTCCCTGACCCCCAGCAATGGGGTCAGTTTATAACTATTATAGACATTGTGCCTGGTTTTTACCTGGGCACTGGGGATCTGAATTCAGGACCTCAGGACCTGGGATTTTACTGAGCCATCTCCCCAGCCTAGGCATATTAATCCTAATGGATTAATAATTTTAATTAATAATTTAAAAATTCTTCCTTTTCTTCCTACCTTCCACAAGGAAATCCTTGTGGAAGGTAGGAAGAAAAGGAAGAATACAAATGTCCTCACATGGTAAGAAAAGGTCACAGATTAGGTTTGAATGTTAAATCCCGCATTGTGTAGTTTTGTGGGGAAATTTGCAGACAATCTCTTGAAATTAGTAGCTGTATGTAGAAGGAATAGCCAGTGGGCATTTCCTTAGAGAAGTTTGTTTTATTAGAGTAACTTTTAATGTCCTTGTATGGAGTGTGAATGTTCAATTTCTTGCAAATCTCACTAATGTGAAGCAAGGTTCCTGCCCTTTAAATTACATTTAGATACAGTGACTAATATTCCAATACAGCACTCTCCTGAACAGCATTGTGGGGGATCCTAATAAAGCCTAATCTGTACCTAAAAGGGCACAAGCACAATAAGCCTAGGTTAACAACAGGTCCACAAAATGAGGAAGCCTAATTTATGCTGCAGGTGTAGGGTCTGGAGAGAACATTTTTAAGAGTGCCCAATCACACTAAAAGGGAATCTTGCAATAGCTCCGTCACCTGCTGATTCGTCACCTGTTGATTCCATTCCCCAATAAAGGATGGGGCACATCCACTTCCATTTGTCCTCCCGGCTAGTGGTAAGGTTCCATGAATGGTCATGAACCACCTTTATTTGTGTTCACACCCACTTACATTAGAAGCATAAAATTTCTAATCATCTGCCTCTTCTAGAACATTCTCAGGCACCCTCACCTTTTCTGTTTCTTTTTTTAAAATTTACTATTATTATTTATTTTTGTTACAGAACTTTTATTTTCTCATTCACATGCTTCAACGGGTGATTTGTTTTACTTCTGCAATGTCTACTAGATCATCTTATAGTTAATTAAATGATAGGACTCAATAAGCCTATAGAAGACTACCTATTTTGGGCATCAGTTCACTCAGAAAACTGTAAGCAGGAGCCAGGACTCCCCATGGGGGCAAGGTTAGAGGCTCCTTTCAGAAGATGAACTTGTAGCAGAACATCTACACAGTTCTCCAAGCACTAGAATCTCAAAGTGACAGCTCCAGGCATGCAAGTTTAAGTTTTCAGGGCATCCCAGTGATAGCTCCCTGTTGGTTATCTGGCGCTTTCTCAGTTCAGAAGCAATTTACCAGCCACGGTCATTTTTAATCCCAACCATATGTAAGGCTGGTGGTATAGCAGATACTTAGATACATTTTACTTAGTTTTCAGGAGAGCTGGGTGGATAATTTAAGTCAGCAGGAGAAAATGTTAACAATCTCACTTTCAACTGCTTAGGAAGTACAGGGTCAAAACAAACAAACAAACAACAACAAAAACAAACAAACAAACAGTGATCGCTTCTTTCCCTGGAAGACAGACAACTGAGTTGATAGAGGAAATCGTGTTGTAAGCCCATGATGCATTCCCTAAGCTCTCTGATGGTGATGTGAAGTGTCACTATGGTAAAGTAGCATCATTAACCTGTCTCTGAGCCTTCCTTTTATCTAACGTTTCTTCATGAGCTATGTTCAGACAGTGAGCTCTGTGCAGTGGATCAAACTCAGAGGAGGAATGGGAAGGAGGAGAGAAAGGAGGAGGTGAACTACATTTTTTGCTTTTTGATGACTGCTGCTAGGAGCCAAATCAAGGCAAGTTTTCGGTCTGGAGTTTGTAATTGAGTATGAATGGTAGGAGGGCCTGATAGGTTGGCAAACGAATCCTGCTTGGAAAGTTGGTTTGGTTTCTGTGGGCTCTGTGTTACTGACACGTGCTAACTTCTTACTACTAAAGGGATTAGCACCGGGAGTGGTGGCACATGCCTTTAATCCTAGCACTTGGGAGGCAGAGGCAGGAGGATCTCTGTGAGTTCAAGACCAGCCTGGTCTACAGAGCGAGTTCCAGGACAGCTGGGACTACAGGGAGACCCTGTCTCAAAAAGACAAAAAATAAAAAATAAAAATAAAATAAAATATAAAGGGATTAGCGCCCTGAAGTCCTACCTGAAAATAACCATATCTACAAAATCGTAGTTTTTTTTTAAATATTTTTATTTATTTATTTTTGTATGTGTATGAATGCACTGTCTGCATGCAGGTTTGTGCACCCATGTTGTGCAATGTCTGCATGCAGGTTTGTGCATCCGTGTTGTGCAATGCCCCAGAGGTCAGAAGAGGGTGTCAGATTCCCCTGGAACTGGAGTTAGATGGTTCTCAGCCGCCATGTGAGTGCTGGGGATCGAACCAGGGTCCTCTGCAAGAGCAGTCGGTGCTCTTAACCACTAGGCCATTTCTCCAGCCCCAAAATTGTAGTTTCAAATACCTTTACTGAACAATATTCAATTATTTTTGTTATTGCAGATTTATTATTTTACAGAATGATTTATGCAGTGCTTTTGAAGGCTGGCAATCCTCTATAACCGGTCACAGATTATTTTTTATGTGTATGAGTGTACTGTTTGCATGTAGGTTGGTGCACCCGTGTTGTGCAATGCTGCGGAGGTCAGAAGAAGGCGTCAGAATCCCCTGGAACTGGAGTTAAAGACGGTTCTTAGCTGCCATGTGGGTGCTGGGAATTGAATCTGGGTCCTCTGCAAGAGCTGTTGGCGCTCTTAACCACTGAGGCATCTCTCCATCCCCCTTTTCTGTTTCTTATGTGTTACTGGTGACTACATGACCTGTGCCTGGACAGAAGGGTAGAGAAAGGACTCAGCACCAACCCAGCCTTCCAAAGTTCTAATAACTGGCCAACAAGTCATGATATCATCTTAAGGACTTCAGGGAAATACATTAATGCTCAGTGAGTCTTAGGCAGCTTCCTGGAGTAGATGTATTTGCAGCTAATAAGCAGGTAAAGTACAGAGAGGCAAGAGAATGGATTTCCTAAGGAGAATATGAGCAAAGACAGAAAAGCCAAACAAAATTGCAGCAAAGAACACATATAAAGCTTGTGAGTGGACAGGTAAATCAGGACCCATCAATGGTCAACCTTAAATACCACAAGACTTTGCCAGGAGTCCTATATATGGAAGAGAACAGAGAAAATGAAAATGACAAGTTCCCCCCCCCCCCCGAACTCCAGTGGCAGTGACTGAACAGAGGCAGAGGCCCTATCAAAAATAACAGACTCCTGGGGGATGGTCAGAGTGAGGGTGATTGATCTTATCCTGAAGTGATTTGTTTTACTATAAGCCTTTGAGGCTCCAGATTGTCCCAACGATGCAGTCAACATAAGTGCACTGTCTCACTTGTTAAGGACATCATTGGCTCCAGAATTTTTCCATGAATAAGTAGCAACTTTCTGAGTTGGACAAAAGCTCCACAGGCTCTTGTCAGCCTTCCTGTCCACCTGGCAAAGGAGGAAAGGATTTCCTGGACTCTACTTTCCAGAGACAGCCTCCCCTACTGCTGTTATGAATCAGCATTACAGACCTTCAAAGCGGATACTGCTTAAGCTTTGTACTCATTTTAATTAGTTAGAAGCATGTCCTCCCACCCCCAGCAAGCACTTCTAAACAATTTTGGATCTGCCTTGGAGTCCAAGGAGCTTTTCATATGCTTCCCTCGGTTTCTCTGAGGTAAGCCCAAAGCTATCTCTCAGTCAATATTCAATTAAAATTTGAGTTGAAGGTCTTGTTGAGCTCTTGCAGAGGGCATTGCTTGGATTTTCCACACGCCTCCATTTGTTCCTGTGAGGAAGATAATCCAGCACCTTTCCCTGAAGAAATGCAAGGCTAATGCAACCTAATTTAAATATTATGCCAAATTAGCAGGGTCTGTTTACTTTCTTATGTATAAATGACAGGAAAGAATCATTGGAAAGGAAAACTGACTTCGCCTTAGTATACACTGTAGGGAGATTTACGGCTCAGAATATTTTCCTCTCAGATCATGTAAGAGCTTTGTGCATTTCTGCTTTGTGTGTTTATCCAAATGCTTCTCTAGAAGGCCTTTCTAATCACTGTCCCTTTTCTAATCCATATCCTTTTGTTTCTAGCAATCATTACTCAACATTATCTTTGTTACTGAGCTATGGTTTCAGAGTAAAAAAAAAATTTAACTCCATGGATTAAAAAAGTAATCCTGACAAAGATTTTCTACAAATATTATAGCAATAAAGATAGCTAAAGGTTGAAGCAATTTCTTTTGATTTTATTTATAACAAGTTAACTTGCATCCTTGAAATGCCAGAACCTTGGAGGTGACAGTGATGTGAAGAGGCAAATGTTTGCATTCATCTGGATGAGCATTTACACTTGTTCTATAACCAAAATTCATATCAGCAATAGATAGTATTTAAGTGATGTAGATACTTACAAATTTATCCCATACCCCACAGTTAATACACCTGGACAGCCATTTACGATGATCCAATGAAACTTCTGATTGTATATACTTTATCTAAGGATGTTATGTTTGTAACTAGATTTTTTTGCACATAAAATGAGAAAAGTGTTACTATGTCCTTAAATACAGAATTTTGATAATCCTTTTAATTGATATTACAGCAATTCATTTTATACATGTCTCATAACAGTTTTCTATTACATTTTATTGCTGTTGCTAGGAAGTTGGTGTATATCTACTTAGTGAATTAGATTTTTGTTTTAGTTTTTTTTTTTTTTTGAGGAGGAGCAGAGTTTCTTGTATCTCAGTTTGGCTTTGACCTCACTGTGCAGCTCAGGGTGACCTTGAACTTCTGATCAGCTGCCTGCCTCTACTTTCTCCATGCTGAGATTACAGGCAAACACTACCATGTCTGATTTATGCAGTGCCAGGGATCAAACTGGATGCTTTGTGAATGCCAGGAAAAAAACTCTACCAACTGAGCCACATGCCTAGCACCAGAACTAGATGTTTATTGTTTGTTTCACACACTGAAAGAATTCCGCCTAAACATCATTAAAATTACTCAAAATTTTTTCTACTATTCGTATCGTTTCATGTTTCATCTTTCCATTTTGGACTCATCTGAAATCTATATTAATCTAATTAATAAGCCATGATACCAACTTGCTTTTCCTTCCAAAGGAATAAGCAGTGGTCATAATGTTACAGATTGAATAATCCACTTGCTTTTTTAGTTTTCTTAAATACCTTCTCATTAAAAACACCTGGGGTTTAGGGTTTCCCTAGGTAGCCCAGACCAGCTTCAAATTTGTGATCCTCCTTCTTTAGCTGTCCAAATACTAGATTCATAAGCCAGAAACATCAAGCCAAGCATTTACTTCCTCCTTCCCCCCTCCCCTTTAACCTCTGGATACCACAGCCTCAAAGATTTCACCACTGTGGCTCCAGGGCAGATTTAGGGTGTGTTAAGTAGTGAAGTATTATACATCAGATGGTCACTGATGCTTTTTTCTTATTCTTGGGGAAAATAGGCTTGATGTTTCTGCTAATTTTAAAGTAAAATTTCATTCTGATTTTGATGAAAATCCAATTGTGTCCGTGTGTGTGTGTGTGTGTGTGTGTGTGTGTGTGTGTGTGTGTGTGTGTGTGAGTTCACGGGTACATGCCATGAGTCAGGGCACACATGTGCCCATCAAAGGATAACTTTCAGGAACTGGTTCTCTCCTTCCACCTCGTTTTCAGGCAGGGCCTCTTGTTGGCTCTACTGCAGTGCTGTATATTCAAGGCTAGCAGGCCAGAGAACTTCCAGAAGCTGTTTCCGTATCCCAGCTCACTGTTGTGGTTACAGTTGAGTATCGCCACATATACTTTGGATATGGTTTTGGGAATCGAACTTGGGTTGTCAAGGTTATGTAGCAAGCATTTTACTCATTGCTCTTCATGAATTTTTTTTTGAAAATGTTTATGACATTGTATCCATCTCTCCAGGGACCTCTGTGTACTGTTCAAAGCTATTGATGTACTTTTGTAGTTTTTAATGTCTTAAATGTTACTGATAAATGTGCTCTTACTAAAAATATGATCATTATTAGGTTATCCCCCTTAATAGACTCCCTCTATTAACTAAAACTCTCTATCCCTTCCTTAAAAACATAGGTGCTAAGGGCTGATAACTACTCTCCAAACCATCTGGGCACTTGCACTTCCCTCAGCTCAGCTGTATGTTCATAATAATTGGGTTTCCCAGATCTGTTTAACCTAGCTTTGGTAATTGTAGTGTAATTTCAGTAATTACAATTCCATAATTCAATCAAATATCGTATAACCTAATCACATGATTGTGAAAAGAAAGGAAAAGCTTTGTATTAATGAAGTTGTTTGGTTTAGTTGATTGATTTAAATCACAGTTGGGGAAAACTAAAGTAAATTTGGGGTGAGAAGAAAGAAAGTTGAAAGGTCTCTTTGTTCCTGTCAGCATTCGGGGAAGGAATGGGGGGTGAGGGGGTGCACCCTCAGCAACCCTGGACTTGCAGGGACTTCCACTCACACCAAACTTGAATTTGTGGCTTTGATGAAGAAAAGAATTATAAACAAGTCAGTTTATGGAACAGAGTTGGAGTTTAACAAAGATATTTTATTTTATTTTTTAAAAATAAAACATTTACTTTTATTTATTATAAATACATGTTATGAAATAAAAATAAAATATTTTATTTATTTTTATTATTTTTTAATTATTTATTTTTTTTATTATTATTAAACTTTGTCCATACATCATACATCATTTCTCAATCAAATTTAGAGTCACTTCCCTTTCCATGCCCCCTACCCCACCTGAGTTCCTGCACTCTGCCATACATGCCTTGCATCTTTTTCTGAGTCTTTCCAGAGGTTTTTTTTTTCCAGTTCCTTTGTCATTGTTGTTCTTTCTAACTGTATTGCTTCAATATATATAACCATATGTACATAGTTATATATACATAGTTTTACATATATATATACATAAATATACACATACATACATACACATGTCACGTGACTTGGAGGATTTTTTTTTCTTTCTTTTTCTTTTTCTAAAAGATGTTATGTTTTCCGCCGGGCATGGTGGCGCACGCCTTTAATCCTAGCACTTGGGAGGCAGAGGCAGGCGGATCTTTGTGAGTTCAAGGCCAGCCTGGTCTAGAGAGTGAGTTCCAGGACAGCTGGGGCTACAGGGAGACCCTGTCTCGAAAAGACCAAAAAAAAAAAATAAATAAAAAAAAAAAAAATAAAAGATGTTATGTTTTCCTTAAGGAAGTGTCTGAAGGTTTCTCCTTGGCAAGCCCAAACAACCATTAATCTTTCCCTTGTGCTCCACACTGGGGTTTTTCCTTCCCATGGTCCCCCAAATGAAGTCCAATAAGCATGTGTTCTGTCTTGATCTTCTGTACTGGCCTCCATGATACAGCGCAGGTAGTCCAACAATGGCAGTCTATACTCTGACGAGGGCTGAAATCCCTGTAGCTGCTCAATCCACAAGCTGGATATCTCAATAGTCTCCATCTGACATTGAAGGTTTGGAGGATCCTTGGAGAGACATGAGTCTTCAGTCCATATTAGAGGGTTAAAAAGCTGTGTCTCATGTATTTGAAGAGTGGCAAAAGCAGTGGCAGCCACAGAGCAGATGCACCTGCCAGTAAGAATTGAAGACAGGCCAAACAGTGACTCATAGATATTTTAATATAAGTTTAAGCACAGAGTGAAGAGAACAGAGGTACTTAGAAAAATAAACCTGAGGGGGCTAGAGGGATGGCTCAGCGGTGAAGAGCACTGGCTGCTCTTGCAGAGGACCCAGGTTGGATTCCCAGCACACATATGGCAGCTAACAACTGGCTATAAATCCAGTTCCAGTTGAATTTTGCTCCCTCTTCTGACCTCCATGGACATTACATGCACTTACATATATTTAGGCAATGCACTAATACACATAAAATAAAAATAATAAATAAAAATATTTTTTAAAAAGAAAAATGAACCTGAAAGCAGGTTTATGGGCTTCCCAAAGAAGAGTCGAGGAGCATAACAGTCTCCAAGTATCAATCCAGGCTCTTCAAGGAGAATCCCAGCTCATTTAAAGAGAAAAAGGTCATATAGAAGATTTCATCTGGATTTGAAATTACTATCTTCAAAAGATCGTAAAAAACCTACATGGCCACCTACAGAGATGGCCCAGTGGTCAAGAGCACTGGCTGCTCTTGCAGAGGACCTGGCAGTTCCCAGCACCCATAGGGCAGCTCGCGACCATCTGTAACTCCTATTCCAGGAGATCTGACGCCCTTTTCCTGCTTTCTGGGTAAAAGGCATGCATGTGGTATACATACATACATGCAAAAACTCACATACATAGAATGATGATGAATCTTTAAACAAAAGAAATGTAAATGAGATCAGTAGTTTTAGGTGGGGGCACCTGACAGATTTGTGATCGCTAAGTATAAATCTAGTCCACAGGAAAGTGAGGTCTCTTTACCTTAAGCGGAGTTAGCAGTCTTGAGATTCTCAGGCTTGTCTGAGGAAAGGAATAGCCCCTACCCAAAGTTATACACATTCAGCCCTTAATCCTAGTTCATTGCTAATTTCACACAAAATGTCTATAAGAAAGGAATGACTGTGTTGACAGCCTTTATAGTAACTGTTAATTGTGCTGAAATGATTTTTTCTCAGCTGGTGAGAGGCTTGGTTCATTCTGGTTTAGGGGCTCCTTTCGAAACTATGTTTGCTCAGTTACCTTCCCTATATAGCCCAGCTCCTGCCCAGAGATGGTGCTGTGGGCTGGGTCCTCTCACATCAATCAGCAGTCAAGAAACTGTCCCAAGGACATGCCCACCGCCAGTCTGATGGAAGAAATTCCTCAGTTCAGTTCCTTTTCCCAAGTGACTCTAGTTTGTGTGAAGTTGACAAACATTAACCGGTATACCTGTCATTTTGTCCTGTACATGGTCATATTGCCTCATAGATTTTTTAGGATTTTTTTTCCCCCTTGTACTTCATAATAACAACTGGAAATCATAAACTCTATATTAACAGTATTAAAAAGGCTTTAAACCTTCTATCAGGGAGCCAATCTATAAAAACACATTTTATAATAAACACTGACAAGTGAATAATCATGAATTTTGAATAAAATTAGATACTTGTTATTTTTGTTTGCCATTCACTAGTTTAACCACAAAGCTAACTGAGAAAACTCTCATGATTGATTTGGATAAGAATAATGTTATCATAGTTTGTTTTTGTTACTACATCAAATAATAGAAATTTAAATATGTATCTGTCATTCTAAGATGTTTTAAGCAACTCAGTGTTTCATGATAATTGCTTATGACAAAATAATAAAATTCTTATGTCTACTATTCCAATTCTGTTGGATAATAGTTCTCTCTAGAATTAATTATGGCAATGTAACTTCATGATACACCCTGAAGTATTTTAAATCAGGACAATTAATTTTATTATGGTTATATTTTAGAAGTCTTTCAAAAATAATTTGGAACTTATGTAGTAAAATGAGGATTTTTTTTAAGGGAGGAAAAATCAGTTTCTGTAGTAACCTCTAAATAACTCATCCTAGCTTCTGAGATGGTTCAAGGACTAAAGGTGCCTTCTGCCAAGTCTGAGGAGCTGAGGTTAGTTGTTGGAACCCAAGTAATGGAAGGAGAGAACTGACTCCCACAAGTTGTTCTCTGACCTTACTTGTATGTGTGTTCACACCATACACATACACAAAATAAATCAGTGAATAAATAATAAATATAAAAAGGAAATGTATTGAATAAATATTTCCATATTTGAATCTCTAAAATGAATGGAAATATGTACACTATAAGAGACAGCCAACTTTTGAAAAAATCAAACAGCTAGTAATCTTAATTTCATTTTAATTTTATTGTTTGTCTCTTTCATGAAGAATTTGTGCACAAAAGGAAGTGTTTTCAGGCCCAGTGTAGAAACTAAATATTGAAAAAGAGATAAAGAAATCAGAGTTCCATGTTCTTATAACTAGGGTAATCCCGGCCTACAAGATGTATGTAACCTTCTGTAATCTAGAATTTTCACAATTTAATGATATCTTCACCCATATCTACATATTCACATAGGAAAGAAACATGTGAACCTCGCCCCCACAAGCCATTAATTCTATTTGTATTGAACTTCACATTCTTTGGCAGGAGAGAATACCCAGTCCTGAAGGCATTTCCCAGAATCCCCTCTTATCATTATTAAGAGTGTCTTCTCTCAGGTGTGATGTGAAACTTGAAATCACCTTTTTTGTTAGAAATTCTAAAATAAAATTCATTACACTAAAAAAGATGGATGTGTCTGCCACCACATACATTGATTATACTTTGTGACCTTCACAGGAGCAACCCATGAAAGCAAGGTATTGTGAGAAGCCTATTGTTTGAAGGGGAGGTTAGTGATTTCATTCTATTATTTTCTATCAAATGCATTAAATATCATATAATTGAGGAAATTCTAAACTCATGGACTAGGATCGTCTATATACGAATCAATTTTACAACTTTCCAAGTAGACATTTCTCTATTTTAGTTCATTCTTTATAAACATGATTTAAATGGCCTTAAAAATGCATAGCTGCATGTTAGGGAAACCGCACTATGGTGAGTTAAAAATAACCCCAAGGGAAAAGATTTAATCTTTTTAACTGTTTTCATAGATGTATTTTAGCTGCTTTCTCACAGCATATATGCTACCAAGCCCAGCTTATTAGTACTTTTTTTTGTGTAAGCTGTAAGTACTGAAAATAGCTCAGTTTTGACAGACTCTTCTGACTTGACCTGGTATATTCTGTTATTAGGAGATTATTTCTCTTTATAACAATTCTTTCTTCAGAAAGAGATGATGGGAATAGCAGTGATTATAGGATGCTTTCTGTGTTTGATTTCTTCATTTAGGATTTCATTCTCTATGCAAATTTTAATAGATTGAGTGCAAGATCATTCACTTCCTTCCCTACTTAAGAACTTCTAGAGCTTGAAGTTTACTTACGCATGACAGTAGAATTAGGAAACAGTTCCCAGAAGGTATGAGTTCAGTATCACTTAAAAAAGTTAGTAGGTGGATATTGGAATATTAGCAACTTAGTTCTGATCTAAATTTTAAAGCACTTATTCTATGTTACGGTAGGCATGTGAATAGGAAATTTAAATATGAAGTATTGAGTGAAAGATTTCAGAAGGAACATGCCAGTTTAGGTGGTTTAGGACTTGTAGAAATGACTGAGAAGAGGTGGTTCTGAACTGAGCCTTGGAATATGAGTAATCAGCTTCAGCAAAGTAAAGTAGGTTCAGGGATAATCAGTGGATACTGAAAAGAAGTACAGTGATGGAGATGGATTGGACACTGGTTATAGCTCTAGAAATTTCAAGTTGAATGGGAGTTACTAGGGCCAGATCCTGGGGCGTCTCAAAAATCACCATGTGAACTTGTATCTTTTTGTATAAGAAAAAAGATAGAGTTATCAATGATTTTTCAATAAGGGACAGTTATGCCAACAAGAGGTGATTTTTCTTGTGATGTCTCTGTTGTAAAGGATGGGGGGGGCATTAGAGAAACAATATCAAGGGCTAGAGAAATGGCCTAGTGGTTAAGAGCGCCGACCTCTTACAGAGGACCCGGGTTCGATCTCCAGCACCCACATGGCAGCCGAGAACTGTCTGAAACTCCAATTCCAGGAGAACTCCAGTTCCAGGGGAATCCGACACCCTCTTCTGACCTCCGCGGCATTGCACGACACAGGTGCACAAATCTACATGCAGACAGTACACTCATACACATACAAAAATAAATAAATGTCGGGCGTGGTGGCGCCCGCCTTTAATCCTAGCACTTGGGAGGCAGAAGCACGCGGATTTCTGTGAGTTCGAGGCCAGCCTGGTCTACAGAGTGAGTTCCAGGACAGCCAGAGCTACAGGGAGACTCTGTCTCAAAAAAAAGACCAAAAAAAAAGAGAGAAACAATATCAAGCAAAGGAGTGTATGTTAACTAACCGTCCTGGGATTGGGCCATTAGGAACTGAACTGAACTCCTAGGAAAGGAAAATGAAAGAAAAAGATGGATGTAAGATGCTGCTCAAAGGAAGCACAGATGGAATTTTGCAACGGGGGGTGGCACAGCAGCAAGGAAAGTAACAGAAATGGCCAGAAACCCACTGGGTTCATTCATAGACATAAATTTTTAACAATACTAAATTTAAAACTCATTTTACTGGTCATTTGAGAGTATAACAGGAGTCTTACATATTCTAAAAACTCATAAATCAAGGGAGAGAACCATGCCTTTATCCTGCCTTTGGGCTATCCTTCAGGCTGACCAGATAAGGGGAAACTTCTCTTTATAGAGCACATGAAGAAACACAGGAAGAAAGAATGAGTAAACTGGAATATTACCCTTTTGTAATTCCTAACCAGTCAGTGCAGCTAGGCAGTGATGATGTCCACCAACATCCTAAAAAGACAAAAACAAGGCCCTCTGCATCTTTTGATGGAACTACAATACATGGTCTCCTAAGTGTGCTAACCAGGAAATTGAGCCCATCTCCAATAACTCATCTGGGTATACCACAGTATGGGAGATACAGAGAGAGAGAGGAGCATCCCAAATACCAAGCGTAGATAAAATCAGGAAAATGTAGGTCATGAGAGAGATGGAAACACAAGAGTGCTTCCATTTATGAGATTTATGAGTTTACATTTATAAGATAAGCATGAGAATTTGGGGACAAGGGATGTAAGGATCTAGCTTACAAATGATATACTTGGATATCAGGTTTATGATTGGTGGAGTTATGGTTAAAGTGTTTTGTTTGTTCATTTGCTTTCGTTTTTGAGACAGAGTCTCACTGTGTAGCTCTGGCTGGCCTACAATCACTATGTAGACCAGGATGGCCTCTGATTCACAGAGATCACTGCTTCTGCTTCTTGAGTGCTGGGATTAAAGGCATGCACTACAAGTGGCTTATGGGTTGTTTTAATTGTTGGCTTGACACAATGTTCTATCACCTGGAAAGGGAGCCCCAATGAGGAATTGTCTATGTTAGGGGACATGTCTGTGAGGGATTTTCTTAACAGTATTAATGAGAAAATCTGGCCCATTTGTGGGTGGCACCATCTCATGGGCTGGGCCCTGGTCTGCATGAACAGGAGAAGCAAAGCAATGGTCTTCATGTCTGTATTCCTTGCTCACTGCTCTTGACTGTAGATGTAGTGAGAGCAGCTGTTTCAAGTTCCCACCACCTTGATTTCCTGCAGTGACAGACTGTGACCTGGAATTGTGAGTTCAATAAACCTTATCTCCCTTGAGCTACTTTATGGCAGAATATTTTATCACAGCAATAGGGAAGGAAACTAAGACAACCAGGAAGAGGAAGGAAAATTGATTGATGAAATTTAAGGGATGGGCCATGTTCTAAAAACTTCATCTAGGCTGGGCATGGTGGCTCCTGCCTTTGATCCCAACACAAGAGATGGAGACAGGTGAATTTCTAACAGTTAGGGACTAACCTGTTCTAAAGAGAGAGTTCCAGTTTGGCCAGGTCTACACAGTGAGACACAAACAAAACCCTTCTTGTTCCACAGCTCTAGGTGCTGTTTTGGTAGGCTGTGCAGCCTTTATGGGGTGTGGCCTACCAGCAGAAGTTAAGTTACACCTTAGCCCCTGATTCTGCCCCTGCTCTGTTTCCTGGTCTGTGGCAATGTGTGGAACGTGTAGCAGCAGTTCCTACTGCTGTGAACTCTGCCATGCCTTCCCCACCATGGTAGACTGAAACACTCTGAAACTGAGCCAAAAGAAATATTTTCTTCCTTAAACTGTTTCTGGCAGGTATTTTGGTTATAGATATGTAAACATAGCTAATGAAAGACATATCAACCAACTGCTGACTTTTTAAAGATTTTTGTTTTACTTTTAATTAAGTGTATGTGTGTCTACGGGTGTAGGAGTATGTGTAAAAGAGTGCAGGTGTTTGCAGAGACCAGAAACGAGCAAGGGTCTTCTGGAGTTACAGGCAGTTGTGAACTGCCAGACATGGGCACTGGGAACAGAACTTAGGTCTTCTGCAAGAGCAGTATGCTCTTTAAACCACTGAGCCATCTCTCCAGCCTTTAAATTGCTTTTTAAAAATAATTATTATTTTTTATTTTGCCAGTGGTAATGACTGAGGAGATCTTGAAGACACAAAGATCAGATTGAAGGATGGGGATATGGCTCAATATGTTAAAGTACTTGCCACAAAAGCATGATGACCTAAGTTAAATCCAGAGCACCCATATGAAAACTACAATGTGTTGAACACGTATAATCTCAGAACCAGGAAGACAGAGGCAAGAGAAGAGGACTCCTGGGGCTTTCGGGCAGCCTGTCTAACCAAGCTGGTGACCACCAGCTTCAGTGACAGACCCTGTCTCAAAAATAAGGTAGAAAGCAATTGAGGAAGACACCTGATGTTGACTTCTCTTCTTTATACACATGTGTACACACATACATGTGTAGCCACATAACATACATGCACAAGAACATGAGACCTGTACCCAATGTTTCCATGTGAATTGTCACCATCAAGGAAGGAATTCAGAGATGAGACAAAGGAAAGAATTGGCAAGTTTATGACATGGCACAGGAGCATAGTCAAGGGGTAAATGTACCTTACCAAGGAAGAGGCTTTTTTGCAATGTGGGTTAATCTTATGTGCAGACCTCAACAGAAGGGAAGATTATTCATGAATTAAGCTGCAGAGAAGGTGGGGACTTCCCTGTAATAGGGAATTTTCCTGGAATAAGGTTACTCCCCTTTCTGCCCTTTGATGGAGTTTCCTAGATGTGTCATGGTGTCCTATGAATGATGGGAGAAAGCAGCTCTGCAATGATAATGATATGCACAAGCCATTACAATGCAGCAGAGAACAGTTAGCAGTGGGCCTGATGAGCTGTGTTGGTCACAGCAGACTCTGGGTGCCCTTATATCTTTACATTGTCCTGCCCCAAAAGGGCTCTGGTACCATGCATCTGCCTTTTACGTTGTACAGCTTATCTTATTTTCTTCTTGCTTGTTTACCTTAACTTAGCATAACGAATAACTCAGGGAAGCAGGGTTTAGGTGAAGTTTAGAATTTAACCAGAATCCTTTGATAATTATGAGACTGCCAACAGCGATGTTGATCACCACCTTATCTCTGTCTATGGTCTCAAACACCTATCGCATCTTTTCTCATGAAAGCATTTTAGGCCCTCATTTACTTGTATAATCTTAACGTTTACATTTACTTGTATAACATTAGTCATCCTCTAATGACTCCCTGAGATCTGTACTGATTATTCCCCCTTTAGATATAATGGATCTCAGACAAGGAGTTATGAAGTACCATGTCCAATACTACATATCTAGGGCTACATTTATGGGTGATCAATATTTAGATCCTCTGTGTGAGGAAAACTGTAATGAGCTCAGTCAGAATAAGTGGATCAGCTTGTATTACAGGAGTTCAAAGGCCACACCCTTGTTCTTTCCAATTCTAATAGAGCCTGACAATCTGCCGTAGGATGGGCAAGTCTAATGAGCATTTCCTCCTAAGAGGAAAGGTGTGAAACATTTGAATCAAAGGAAAAAGAATCATTTGGAATGTCTTCCATACAGTGATAGCATCCATTGTCCAGTGGGGCTCATGTGTCTGAGCTGAAAACATCACGCTGGTGTGCAGATGCCCTGACTATCTCTGAGAATCAGAAGACTCTTTGCTTGAACCCTAACCTAGGTTTCTTACTGCTTCCAACACTTTCTGCCTTTCTTAAAGGCCCACCTAATATGTCCCCAGTAAGTTTCTTTCCTTGTAAAGTTCACCAGAACAATTCTCTTTTAACCAAGAACTGTCAGTGCTGGATAGCTTTACTGTCAATTTGACACACCTGGGTTGAAGGAGCCTCAATTGGGGAATTTCCTCTATTGGACTGGCCTGTGCACATGTCTGTGGGGTATTTTCTTGATTCTTGAGTGATATGGGAGGGCCCAGCCCACTGTGGGCAGTGCCACCCTATGGGCAGGTTGTTCTGTATTATATAAGAAAGCAGGCTGAGCGTGGGACAGGAGAGCAGGCCAGTGAGCAGCGGTTCTCCACGGCCTGGGCTTCAGCTCCTGCCTTCAGGTTCTGTTCTGACCTTGGACTCCCTGAGTGATGAACTGTGACCCAGGGAGATGTAAACCAAACAAACCATTTCCTCCTCAAGATCTTTTTTTTTTTTAATTTAATTTTTTATTGATGCTTTGTGCATTTCGTACATCATTTTCCAATTCAGATCAGGCATATTTCCCTTTCTCTTCCCCCCACCCCCACCCCATCCCAGATCATGTATTCTGCCGTAACTGTCTTGCATCTTTCTCTTTTTTTTTTTTTTCATTTTTTAGCTATAAGTGATAATCCATGAGTACAGGCATCCTTTGTGCAAAACCAATCTGTAGGCTGTTGTGCCCAAACCCCCACAGCCCCACCATCCATGGGACGTGACAGACTTCTTGCCTTCCCCCCCAGAGAACAAGGAAAAATATGACAATGATGAGGACGTTCTCCAACTGTAAATTGATACCAACTATTATAGAGGTAATCTCTTATAAATTTTTTTTTTTTTTTTTGCTCTTCTTTTTTTTTAAATTTTTTTATTAATTTATTTATTTTCTGTGATGTGTATGAATTTACTGTCTTGCATGCAGGTTTGTGCACTCGTTGTGAGTGCAAATTTGCCTCAGCGCGAGCAGAAGCGGGTCTCGGATTCCCCTGGGAACTGGAGTTCTCCTGGAATGAAGTCTTTCAGACGGTTTCAGCCGCCATGTGGTGCTGGGGATCGAACCCGGGTCCCTCTGTAAGAGACGGTTGGCCGCCTTCTTAACCGCTAGGCCATCTCTCCAGCCCTAAAAATGCCTTCTTTAATTGACTAATAGACATAAGAACTGTGAAAAGGATTATACTCTGTTCAGAACCAAATATAATACTAAAGTCCTTGGGCTATGCACTTAGGCAAAGTATATTAATGCAGGAGCTCTGACATCAGCAATGGATTGTTCTACCAGGGGGATGTTGGCCAGGGGATCCAAGGCCCCACAAAAGGTAAGGGCTCCTTGCCCCTAAGTTGGGATACCTGCAGGAGGAGGGGCGATAAGACCCTGCTGCCTCCTCAAGATCTTAATACCCTGTAGTAGATCTGAGTCTGTCAATGTGATGAAGGCAAAGTATCTGAGTAGCTTTCAGAGTGTTTTGTCACAATAATTGAAAGCAGACTAGAATATTGGGCCAGAATTTTTTCACTTTGATGTGTCATGAAATAAAACCAACAGTCAGAGAATAGTAACTGTTTTCTCTAGTTCAGGAATTACACTAAGAATCTGTTGTATCATCAGCATTAGTACATCGAATAATGCACCACTGAGAACTTTCGATTTCTAGTCACAGTTTTCACACGGTTCAGAGGTCCTGGAACCTTACGACTCCCTTAAACTTGCATTTATACTTTCATTGTTTGCTACTCTCCTACACACTTGGAAGCTCTCTGCCCCTGCCTTTGATAGGTATTCTTTTTTTAAATATTTTTATATTATTTATTTATTTTTATGTGTATGAATGTACTGTCTGCGTGTAGGTTTGTGCACCCGTGTCGTGCAATGCCGCGGAGGTCAGAAGCGGGTGTCAGATTCCCCTGGAACTGGAGTTAGGACGGTTCTCAGCCGCCATGTGGGTGCTGGGGATAGAACCGGGGTCCTCTGCAAGAGCAGTCGGTGCTCTTAACTGCTAGGCCATCTCTCCAGCCCCTTGATAGGTATTCTTGGGTCAGGGGTGTTCTCCAATAAAGGAAGATAAAAAAGAAAGGGAGGAAGACTGGGATAATCTAACTGCACATGAATTTGGAGAAAAAAATATGAACTAATTGGTCAGAGCCAGCTATTGTGTGGAAAAGTTGGTGAGCCCGGCCTCTGCCAGATTCTCTTTCATCGACACCTTCTAGTCTGAATTGTTGCTCTGCACCAGACGCTCTCACAGTCGTGTTACAGTTTACTCAAGCGTAAGTAAGGCTTGTGTTCTCAACACAGTGCTTTAAACCAGGTGAACCAAAGTTCATGCTAATAGATGATATTTATATTTGTTGTCTTTATAAATGGTCAAACCTGAATATTGTGGTCCAGCTTAGCTGTGTTCATTTCCTTTAATGGCCATGGAGGTGATGTTCAGTGAAATACCCTGTATTAGATCTGAGTCTGTCAATGTGATGAAGGCAAAGTATCTCAATAGCTTTCAGGAAGTATCACTGAAGGGAGGAACTCTCCCTTTTCCTCCTCCTTCCCACTGGTTAGAAAGACCTGCTGGCTTGAGTTTGACCAACTTTTGACCATAAGGCAAACATTTTGCTGTGAAAATTGTGAAAGCAATAACAAAATGGAAATAACTTGGAACCCAGAGGAGCTAGAGTCCAACTCTGCTTCTTACTACTCACTGGAGTTTGCAGGTACACACACACACACACACACACACACACACGCACACACACATGCATAACACTGACATACATATGCAGATTCACACACATGTACACACACAGGTACATGTATGCACAACACAAACATACATATGCACATTCACCCACATGTATGCACAGATACACACATGTACAACACTGACATACATATGCACATTCACACACACGTACACACACATGTACACATACACACATGTACAACACATACATATGCACATTCACACACAGGTGCATGTACACCCACACTGCTCTCTTGTTTACAACACTGTTATTTTTTATTTGTGTGCAGGTATATGCATGTCTTTTAGTCCATAAGTACAACACATACATACAAAAGCCTGTGGAGGCCAGAAGAGGATGTTAGTTCCCTGGAACTGGAGTTATTCTTATGAGCTATAAACCAAACTTGGGTCCTCTGCAGTGGCAGTAAGTGTCATGCTCTTATCTGCCTCTCTAGCACCACTATTTTCCATTTTGTTAGAATTTGTTCATATTTCTGGGAATGCAAATATGAGATATCGAAGTGGAGGCTACAACTCAGAGGCAAGGTGAATGCCTGGTATGTGCAGAATCCGGGGTTTGTTTCCCAACATTGCAACAGCAGCAAGAACAATAAAAAATGAGATATTCTGTTCAGCATTGAAATCAGATATTTCTTTGTCATGGCCAGGAGTCTGACTTAGTAACTTTGCTAATAATGTAAAAACTCCTGTGGTTGTAGTCATAAACTAAAAATAAAGAATATTGTTTTATGTTTAAATATTAACAATCACCAAAATGATTATTTGCCTTTAGTACTTAGATGATTAATTCCTTTTAATTTAAACTGAGTCATTTGTCTCCTAAGGCAGATCATTCTTGATAGAATTACCTGCAAATGCCTTGGCAGTTCAGGAATAACATTAGAAGTTAATTTTCCAAAGGGATGATGTTTTCAGTGAGACCAAGAAAAGGATTCTGAGCCTCAAAAAAAAAAAAGTTAATTTTCCAGTGGGACACAGATGAAATGTATTTCATTTGCCAGAGCCTAGTAGTGTCACTAAACTTGATGACAAATTATCATTTTTAAATTTTTTTTTATAATGTTTATTGAATTTTACAACTTTCATACAATATATTTTGATTATATTTAGATTCCCTGTCCTATCCTCACCCACAAGTTATTATTTTTTTCTTAAGCATGTTTGCCATGTGCTTTAAAAGCTTGCATGCTTTTGAGTGGATGGGAAGAAAATGAACTGTCCATCAGTTCTCTGAGTTTAAGTCTCAGAATCTCAAATAAGCAGTAAAGATATACTTGCATAGATGTTGTTTCTCCTGTGCACCAAGAAGATGACTATAAAACTGCTAAACTAACATAAATCTGAGCAAAGATTACATTTCTAGAGTGGGGTGAAAGGAATGTTTCCTAGTCAGAGGACAAGGGCCCTGAAGTCCAGAGACTAACTCTCTACTTCCTTGTGTTTGATCTTGATCTTGAAAAATACATATCTGGGCTGGAGAGATGGCTCAGCAGTTAAGAGCACTGGCTGTTCTTGCAGACGACCTGGGTTTGATTCCCAGCACCCATGTGACGTTAGCAATGGTTCTTAACTCCAGTTCCTTCTGAGCCTTTGGACATTGCCCTTACACTCATGCAGACAATGCCCTTACACACATGCAGACAATGCCCTTACACACATGCAGACAATGCCCTTACACACATGCAGACATTGCACTTACATACATGCAGACAATGCACTTTCACACATGCAGACAATGTACTTACACACATGCAGACATTGCACTTACACACATGCAGACAATGCACTTACACACATGCAGACAATGCACTCATACACATAAAATAAAAAATAAGGAAAATATTTTAAGAGAAAAAGGCATATCCAATGCATAAAATGTATAAATCTACCTGGGTAGATTTGAAGATTCCATTAAATGAGATAGTCTAGACATTTTTTTATATTACTAGACTCATCACTGACATGCAATAAAAAAAACCACATCATTATTATCCTTAATGTGATTAAATGGATAACTGAAGTGATCATGTGGAAAATTAAACACATGTGAAATGAGAAACGGGAATATCTTGACTTGCTATGTATTAGACTATGTGAAGAAAATCTCCACTGTGAAGTGGCTCAGAGTCCAGACTTCAGAATCTGACAATGTGGGCTTCTTCATTCTGTAACCCCTGACCAGCTGTGTCGCTTTGGACATGTTATTTGACTTCTTTTTACCTCAGTTTCCTCATCTGAAAAACAGGGAGAATAGTACCAACCTCATCAGGTTCTTATGAGACTTCAATGAGAAAATATGCACCATGGTCTTTGAATAATGTTGCATCCTTGATTATTATTAGTGTTGGTTCTTACAGCAGGTATGCATGAGCACTGTGCTCCCATGAGGAATGGAGGGCCATATAGATTTTGTCTTCTCTATAAGCTATCCCAATCTCATAGTTGATTTCAAATAGGATTTTCTACTTCTTGGAAGAGGTTTAAATATTTGCTATGCTTGCTTTTAATCTGAGGATACCTAATCTCTTCATTTGGGCTTGTGACTGAAGTCTATAACTAGAACTTTCCTGGCAATATTCTCAGTAAGTGAATGGTGGCTTTCACTTACAGAAAAGAAACCACTTGTTCCCCAGTCCTCATTTGTAGGAGCTCTTAACCACTAGGCCATTTCTCCAGCCCCCCAGTCCTCATTTGTAAAAGAAGATTTGCTCTTTATATCTTTTTTTTTTAATTAATTTTATTTATTTCTGTATGTGTATGAATGTACTGTCTGCATGCAAGTCTGTGCACCCGTGTCGTGCAATGCCACAGAGGTCAGAAGAGTGTGTCAGATTCCCCTGGAACTGGAGTTCTCCTGGAATTGGAGCCTCAGACGGTTCTTGGCTGCCATGTGGGTGCTGGGGATCGAACCCGGGTCCTCTGCAAGAGCGGTCGGCGCTCTCAACCGCTAGGCCATCTCTCCAGCCCGCTCTTTATATCTTTTTGAGAGGAGTTAACTCTGTATCTGCCAGACCCCAGTGTCAAAAACAAGAATGCAAAAGATGAAGATTTCTTTTGCAAGAGTTTTTTGGGAAATGCCTGTTCAGCATGTGAATGTATATTTGGAAAACAAATATACAGGTAACTTGAATAATTGCCACTCCTTAATTTTAATTTCGTATTTCCTATGAGCCAGCTTCTCTGGTCGGGATATTGTCTGGTATATATGAAAGTGTACCGTTATTTTCATTAAAATTTTTAATTGTCCTAGTTTGGGTTTACCAACCAACTTCAGAGACTCAGACTCAGATATTTAATGATATTGTGTCCTTGCCATCTAGCTAAGCTAGAGGGTGCCCTTTTCCTATACACAGCACATGCAAACATACACAGAGTAAAAGGTATCCATATTCGAAAATTCAGAATATTTTGTCTTCTAGGAAAAAGTCCTCAAAAATAGGCATACTAAGTTTAGAAAAAGCTGGTTTTCATGTGTGTCATTATAAATATGGTCATACAGCTTTCATGTTAGGCTATGCATTTCAAGGCTATAATTATCGCATTTTTAAATATTGTAGAAATAATGGCTATAAGCTGTCTCATCTCTTTGACTTTAATGTCATCAAACAATATTATATTGGGTATGTGTACCTTCCTCACAAAGAACTTGATGTTTCATAGACCATTTCATTTTACACCCAATCATTCATATGAATTAGAGATAAGGGGTAATTGCTATACCGTGGAAATGAATGGGAACTGGAAGGTTCTGAGAGGCTGAATTGGAACTCTGAGGCTTGTCCCGGACGCTAATGGCAGAAGTGATGAGAGTAATTAGTTTTCTGGGGCTTGAGAAGCAGTCTGTGTTCATTATCTAATTTAATCATTTCTAGAACCCTATTCTGGATTCACTCATTGTGTCCTCCGCAGTGTAATCCCACACAGTGTGACCCACACTGAGCCCGTCAACCCCTGCCAGTCCCCCAACACAGGCTTCTGTTCTTCCCTCCCTCATCTCAGAGGTTGGCTTCACAGACGCCTTGTGACTTAGGCTGGGAATCTCAGTGCTTATTTGGGGGAGTCTCCATCTCATCCAGGTGTAATCAATCCATCACCAAAACACTTCACCCGCGCTCCCTGTGTCTGTCTACCCGCGGTATCTCTGGAGCCATGCACTCACTCATGATTTGGCCCTTATTCGTCTGTCTCTCTTGGTGGATATTAGAAGCCTCTCCTAACCATATTATTTCTTTACCCAGTGCCAGATTTATCCCTCCACCAAGACTCTAGGGGAAGCCTTACCTCCCCCAAGGCGTCCAGGCCCTTCGTGATCTAGCCCTCTCTCAATCCTCACCACTCCTGTTCTTGTGTTTTGTGCTCTTCTCATGGGAAATACATTGCCCTTGACATTTGCAGCAGTATTTCTCATCTCTTGACTTTGGGTAATATTTCTACTTGAAAAACCTGGACCATTCCCTTCCCTAGAAATGCTAGCCCTTTAACCAAAGTTTTTGCAGCTAGAGAGATGCTCAGTGGTTAAGAGCACTGGCCACTCTTGCAGAGGACCTGGGTTCCATTCCCAGCACCCACATGGTTGCTAACAACTATCTATAACAACAGTTCCAGGTAATCCAACAGCCTCTTCTGACTTCTGTGGGCATTGCAAAATGCGGGTGCACTTACACGCATGCAGACAATATATTCATACACATAAAATAAAATAAAAACATAGAATATTAAAGAAACCTTTCCTGGACAAATACTGAAGGTCATTAGCATTTGTCAGCTGTATCTCTATAATCCTTTGCTCATAGCTCTGTCATTGAATGAGCCAGTTAGTTATGATTTACTTATGTTTGTTTTATCCTTACCTCCTTACCCCAGACCAGGAATTCCTCTAGAGAAGGGGTATGCCTTTATTCTCCTTCATTTTTGAAGGTCTGAAACAAAGCAAGTATTGAAAGATAGTTGTTAAGGAAAAGCAGCCCTTTAATGTGCAGGCTTCTCTAGGGAGTTACTAATTTTAGGACAGTGTTAGTCTATGATTATTCTTTAAATTACTTATTTTTATTTCATGTGTATGAGTGTTTTGCCTTCATGCAATGCCTGTAGAGGCCAGAAGAGGGCATTGGATCCTCTGGAACTAGAGTTAAAGATGGTTGTTAGCTGCCATATGGGTGCTGGAACTCAAACTCAGGTCTTCTACAAGAGCAGTCAGTGCTTTTGACCACTGAGCTCTCTCTCTCTTATCCCACAAAAATCATTGTTTTAATGCTGTTTCCTAAGATTAAAAGGAAGCACTGTCAAGAGGGAAAAGCATTGAATAGCCAGAGCCAGGAGTCAGAGGCCATTTCCCTTGATTTCTGGTAAGACATACCCAGCATGGCAAGTAACCTGGACATGCATGGAACCTAAAGAGTGGTCAAGAGGCTCTGTCGGTACAACTGCAAGAGCCTGACTATGCTGCCTTCTTTTTTTTTTTTTTTTTTTTTTTATTTTATTTGATTGGTATTCTTTTTTTTTTTTTTTTTTTTTTTTTTTTTGGTCTTTTTGAGACAGGGTCTCCCTGTAGCCCCAGCTGTCCTGGAACTCGCCTCTGTAGACCAGGCTGGCCTTGAACTCAACAAAGATCCGCCTGCCTCTGCCCCCTGAGTGCCAGTTAAAGGCATGTGCCACCATGCCTGGCTTCTTTATATATTATATATTTTTTTTTTTTGTACAAGATTATCAAATCTAGACCCATGTCCCCCACCCTATCCCCACCCCCATCAGAGCTCATGCATTCTGCCAACATGTTTTCATCTCTTTCTCAGTCTTTCTCAATATTCTCCGTGGAAGTTGACTGTTTTGAGCAGAAGTTCACTGTTTCAGTCATTCTTTGATGCCGTTCTTTCTGTTGTTGTTGTTTGTTGTTGTTGTTGTTGTTGTTGTTGTTGTTTCCGATATGCATCACTCCATGCTTGGACAATAGCCCAATGCTTGGACAAACTCAAGGGCCATGCACAAGATATACACTTACAACTAGCATCCACAGATGAGGATACCATTCGTCGTTTGTTTTTCTGGGACTGTGTTACTTCACTCAGCATGATTGTCCCTCTAGCTCCAGCCATTTCATGCAAGCTCATGATGTCATCTTTCTTTACTGTTGCATAGAACTCCATTGTGTAGATGTACCACATTTTCTCTATCCACTCATCAGTTGAGGGGCATTTGGGTTGGTTCCAGCTCCTTGCTATTGTGAAGAGAGCTGAAATAAACATGGCCATGCATGTATCT
Source organism: Rhizomys pruinosus (assembly GCA_009823505.1). NCBI lineage: Eukaryota > Metazoa > Chordata > Mammalia > Rodentia > Spalacidae > Rhizomys > Rhizomys pruinosus. The sequence continues at coordinate 3,371,384 of VZQC01015743.1, forward strand.
CTGTGGTGGGGTGAGTCTTGGGGGTACATGTCTAGGAGTGGTATGGCTAGGTCAGGTGGCAAGTTCATTCCAAGTCTTCCAAGGGTTCTCCACACAGCTTTCCATAGTGCCTGCAGGAGTTTACATTCCCAACAGCAGTGGATGAGTGTTACCCTTTCCCCACAACCTCTCCAGCACTTGGTATCATTTGTTTGGAGTAAGATGATATCTTAAAGTGGTTTTGATTTGCATTTCCTTAATGATTAGTGATGTTGAACACTTTTTTTTACCTTTTTTTAATTAATTTTATTTATTTCTGTATGTGTATGAATGTACTGTCTGCATGCAAGTTTGTGCACCAGTGTCGTGCAATCCGCGGAGATCAGAATAGGGGTGTTGGACTCCCCTGGAACTGGAGTTCTCCTGGATTGGAGTTTCAGATGGCTCTCGGCCGGCACGTGGTGTGGGGATACGAACCCGGTTCCTCTGTAGCAGCCGTCGGCGCTCTTAACCGCTAGGCCATTCCTCCAGCCCAACACTTCTTAAGTGTTTCTCAGAACATCTTCTATTTCCTTACTTGTGAAGTCTCTGTTCAACTCTTTGCTTCATCTATTGAGTGGGTCATTTGTTTTTTTCTTCTTCTTTGTTTTTTGAGTAGTTTATATATTCTGGAAATCAATGCTTTGCAGATGTTTCTGTGGTGAAGGTTTCCTCCAACTCTGTGGATTTCTCTTCACTTCCTTGTTGTTCTTTTGATTGTGTACAGAAGCTTTTGAGTTTAATGAGTCCCATTTGCAATTGTCGACCTTAATTCTTTCACAGCTGCTGTCTTGATTTGGAAGTCTTTTCCTATGCCTATGTCTTGTAGTCTGCTGCCAACTTTTTCTTCTATCCCTTCAGAGTTGGGGTTTCATGTTAGGTGTTTAATCCACCTGGAGTTGACTTTTTTTTTTTTTTATTTTTTTTTAATTATTTTATTTATTTCAGTATGTTGTTGATGGTACTGTCTGCATGCAAGTTTGTGCACCCTGTGTCGTGCAATGCCGGGAGGTCAGAAGAGGGTCTCGGATTTCCCTGGAACTGGAGTTCTCCTGGAATTGGAGTTTCAGACGGTTCTTGGCCGCCATGTGGGTGCTGGGAATCAAACCCGGGTCCTCTGTAACAGCGGTCGGCGCTCTTAACCTCTAGGCCATCTCTCCAAGGGGCTGGAGTTGACTTTTGTACAGGGTGAGAGGTCGGGGTTTAATTTCATTCTTCTACAAGTGGTGATTCAGTTTTGCCAACACCACTTGCTGAAGATGCTGTCTTTTCTCATCCTGTGTCTTCTTGGCTCCTTGTCAAATATGAGATGGCTGAAATTGTATGTGCTCAGGTTTGGATCTTCAGTTTTGTTCCATTGGTCAACAGGTCTTTGTCGTGCCAGTACCAGGCGTTTTTTATGACTATAGCCCTGTAGTATAGTTTGAAGTCTGGCATAGAGATCCCCCTGTGTTATTCTTTTCACTCAAGGTTGTTTTGGCTATTCGGGGTCTTTTTTTCCAAATGATTTAAGGACTTTTTTTTCCAAGCCTGTGAAGAAACTCTTGGGGATTTTAATTGGATTGCATTAAATCTGTTATGAGTTTAGGTTAGAATGACATTTTTTACAATGTTAATTTTCCCAATCCATGAGCATGGGAGGTTTTTCCATCTTCTGATGTCTTCTTCAATTTCTTTCTTTAAGGGTTTAAAATTTTTGTTGTAGAGATCTTTGGTGTCCTTGGTTAGGTTTGTTCCTAGGTATTTTATTGTTTTTGAGGCTATTGTGAGTGGGAAGGTCTCCTTGAATTCCTTCTTCAGTTGCTTGTTGTTGGTGTAAAGAAAGGCCATTTGATTTTTTTAGGTTAATTTTTTATTCTGCCACTTTGCTGAAGCTGTTAATCATTTCTAGGAGTTTTCTGGTGGAGTTTTTAGCATCCCTTAAGTAAACAATCATATCATCAGCAAATAGGGATAGCTTGACTTCCTCTTTTCCCATTAGCACTCCTTTAATTTCCTTTTCTTGCCTTGCCGAAGCACCCAGCTCCTACCTACCTGAGCTTCAGGTGGTCTTGGGAGATCTCTGAGCTCAAGACTCACACAAACCCACCTTTTATACCAGCTGGGAGGATAACTCTGCCCCTACAGCCACCAAAGCCAATCAAGCCAAAGACAACTAGATTAAATCAAACAACAATCCACCTTGCTGAAGCACCCAGCTCCTACCTACCTGTGCTTCAGGTGGTCTTGGGAGATCTCGAATCTAGCTCTTTTCTTTTTGAACTGTGTTTCATATGTATAGACTTGTGTGTGCTGTGCCTAGCAAATTTGCTCTCTGCTAATGAACTGAGGGGGTGGAGGGAGGGTGAGCTGGAAAACTGAGCAACATAGGATGAATGAGTCCTAACTTGGCAGTCAGATATGAGTATTCAATGAGCAAAGTCACATACAAGCTCTGTGATCTTGGGGACATTGCTTAGCTAAGTCAAGAGACTTAGGCAGGAGGATCACCTGAGCCGAGGAGTTTGAAAATCAGCTAGTGTATGAGACTTTACCTCATATAAAAGTTACACATTTATGGAGATCTATTGCATATGCATATCAATATCACTGCTACTGTTCTTTTACCTGGAAGAGGAATTTTGTGTTATTTTGATGCTAAGAATAAACAGAAGAATTCTCCCTCCACTGTGAAGTCTTACCTGCAAAAGCATTTCAGAAACAGGCTAGGATCCAGGCATCCTCATGGCATAAAGGTGGGCTGAAGGAACTAGCTTCCAGAGAAATGAATTACTGCAACATCATTGGGTGGACAAACTTGCCCTTGGTTTCTTCTTTTATCAAAAGAAGGATCAGGGATCTGTCTTTAAACTCAAACCTTTAGAATTCAAACTGTTTAGAATTCTTTGGAAGCATCTCCAGAGCCTTCAGGATGCAAGACCATACCACCCCAAATGCCCTGCAAGGCACACAGATACTTCTTTGTCATCAAGTCTAGTTTCTCCAGCCTTTATTTTTGCTTAACTCATGGCACCAGAGATAGACAATGCCTTTACACTTTTACATATTTACAGTAGTCTGTGACTAAAATGTAATTTATATCACACACACACACACACACACACACACACACAAAGCTTAACCTTGGAAAATCTGTGACCTTCCAAAGATTCTTCCCTTGACTTGCACTTGGACATGGACTTAATAGTTGTTGCCTTGGTTTCTGGCATGAAAAGAAAGGAAGGCTCCAGGTCTATTTGATTGTCACAGAGCATGGAGGTCAGAGGACAACTTTCAGTGCTAACTCTGTTTCCACCATGTGAGCTGTAGGGCCTGGCAGCCGGTACCTTTATTCTGTGCCATCTCACCAGCACCAGAATTTTGTGAACTTTTGTTGATCTTCATTTGGTTCTGAAGTAGGCTGATCTTGTAGTCACTTCCTTGAGAACAGTGGCTCATCCTGGAATCCCGTGTGTTTACAGCAATGATTTTTCACCCTTGGCTGCACAGTGAATCCGCCCAGAGGCACAGACATCAGTACAGCTGAAGATCTCCCCAGGTGGTTGCAAGGTGCATGCAAGGTTAAGAAAGGCTGGATTAACCAGGAGCTGTTCACCAAGCAGGCAGTGACTGAATCAATTAGTCAGTAAATCTCACCTGGGCAGGGTGCCTGAGGAGATGCGGTTGGAGATAAATAAAGGAAGGAGAAAAAGACACTATTAGCTTTTGTGGAGTCACCTAATGGCTATCACTCCCCTAGTAATATAAAAAATATAATGTAATGTAAACAGTTCTGGTTAGGCTTCTTTTTTTTAATTCTTTTTTTAAATTTTATTTATTTCTGTAAGTGTATGAATGTACTGTCTGCATGCAGGTCTATGCACCTGTGTCGTGCAATACCGCGGAGGTCAGAAGAGGGTATCAGATTCACCTGGAACTGGAGTTCTCCTGAAATTGGAGTTTCAGACGGTTCTCGGCCGACATGTGGATGCTGGGGATCGAACCCGGGTCCTCTGTAAGAGCGGTCGGCTCTCTTAACCGCTAGGCCATCTCTCCAGCCCCTTTTTAAAATTCTTTTAAGCATTGTCAAGCCTAGATTCACACTAGGAAGCTGTGGTTCTCTGAAATACTGTATGTTCATTTCCATGTGCATCCCAGGAAAGAGGAGGATATCTGACACTCGCATCTGTCAACACTGTGCAGCTAGTGTGGCCCTTCCCTGACTCTTCCTGTACCCTTGGTGAAGTTCATGCACCTGCTCCCTCTCATAATAAGAAACCCACTACTCATCTGCATTGCTCGTGGTTATACAATGTATACACACGAGGGTAAAGGACATGCTGTTTAATATACATGGCTCTTTATTTTATATAAGGAGCCCAGACACCACAAGTTCAATAAAAACTACCAAAGAAAATATGTTTAAGTGTCATTTTATAGATATGATATCAAAATGATTGAATTTGAATATTACATGATTAACTAGATAAAAATAAGGTCTTTGAAAGTTCAGCTTAATTTAGGCATTTGGAGGGAAACTTCTGGATTTGACATGAATCTCTCATCCATTTCTCCATTATCTTAAGTGGCTGCAAGTAGCCTAACATCTCAGCTCTCTCTGTTTTCAGCTAAAGAGAGTACTAATAAGAAAAGGTAGCTGTACGCAGGGCGTGGTGGCGCATACCTTTAACCCCAGCACTCAGGAGGCAGAGGCAGGTGGATCTCTGTGAGTTCAAGGCCAGCTGGGTCTACATAGCAAGTTCCAGGCCAGCTGGGGCTGCAGGAAGACCCTGTCTAAAATACACTATATATCTATATATACATATATGTATATATATATATGATAGATATGTATGTATGTATATATATATATGATAGATATGTGTAGATAGATTAGATAGAAGATAGATAGATGATAGATAGATAGATGATAGATAGATAGATAGATAGATAGATAGATAGATAGATAGATAGATGACAGAAAAGGTAGCTGCTCTAGTTTGCTTTCCTATTGCTGTGATAAACACAATAACCAACACAACTTGGGGAAGAAACGTGTTATTTCATTGTATACTTCCAAGGCACAGCCATCTTTGAGGGAAGTAGCAGGAATTCAAGGAAGGAACTTCCCAAGTAACTCTAGTTTCCATCAAGTTAACAAAGAGCTCTGCTACCTTTATTTCCATTAAACTAAAAAATTACACAAATTTGCTTTTTTTTCCAATTCAAAACCTATTGCTAGAGTATTATTTCCTCACGAAAGCAATTTCTATTTGGCAAAGCTTTAGTGAATTCTCAAGTTAAGCCATACAGAGTTGATATTTCATCACATTTAACACTTATTTTCCAGATGATGAGTATACATGTCTAAATCCCATCCCTGCTTCCAAGCCAGTGAAAAATGAAAGTCAAATTCCATATTTGACCCTTGAGCCCAGTTTATCATCCTATTCGTGAGAATCACCACTTGTTTAGGTGAGAAAGTTACAATTGAGAAAACTGTACTTTCTTCCCCAGTTTCCCCAATGACAAGGAAGCCCTTTATTGCCACCATTAGATCATCTACTATTATCGAAGAATGAAATACAATTTTGGTATTTCCAGGAAGGTCAGACAGGTGGGAGCTGCAAAGTTAGTTTGCTAATAGTGCCAGCTGAATACTTGTGAACACTTGTGATCTCAGACTACATCCTCTGTGATATGACTAACTGATGTCACTGAATCCAAGTCTCATGCTCGCTCTGTATAGTATACCATGACCTTGATGTTTGGACAAGGAAGGGGAGGGGTGGAGAGAGTAGTTGACTTCTGGCGATTGCAGCTTGGAAGGGGTAGAGTTCAAGGCCCTGGCGGATGTCTGACTCCGAAGTTGTTGCATGTAACCACTGTAGTTTGTCATTGAAGAAGTTGCCAGCATTGGAAGAACCCAAGATCTAGTCCTGGTTTCTAATATATGTAGTGGGACTTAGCAATAAGATCTCCATTCCAAGGCATCTGCTCATTCAAGTAGACTATACTTAAAGTCTTGTTAATAGAGAGCCCAGAGTCACTATCCAGTTAGCAACAGTGAGTGGTCATTCTAGAATGGCAAGTGTGATAGGTGAAATGCACCAGCTGCCTCATTTATAGTTCTATCAGCTTTAAAATGCCACAGAGTGTGCATTCCCTACCAGAAGCAGAGCCTTGCCTTCAACTATATCCTACCCCTGGTAGATGAGGCCTGTGGCTCATAACCTTATATTGTCAAGCAGATCTCACAAGTAGAGGTTTTATTTATTTATTTATTTATTTATTTATTTATTTATTTATTTTTATTTGGTAGAGATCAAACCTAGGGCTTTGTACATGCTAGGCAGGAACTTTACTAATCGAACTACATCTTCAGCCTCAGAAGTACAGATTTATTAAAAACGTTTTTCTTTTTTTAAAATAAAAGATTGTGTGTGTGTGTGTGTGTGTGTGTGTATGCACACCTGTGCACCTGAGTGTGGTGCCATGGATGCTAGAAAAGAATGTCAGATCCCCTAGAGTTGGAATTACATGGAATTGTGAACTGACTGATGCGGGTACTAGAAATCAAACTCATGACCTTTCCAAGAGCAATACATACTTTTAACCACTGTGCCATCCTTGCAGCCCCAACATTTTTTCTTTTTATTTACATTTGTGATTTCTACTTACTCAAACTTGAAACATAGAACTCAAAAAATAAGGAATAAATATGAGTCATTATCAAAGACCTTCTTTGGATTGGATCCTCAACTGACCTCAACAAAACAAAACCTTGGTTAATCTGGGCTATCTGTATGGCCTTAAGCATCCAGAAGGAAATTACAACCAGAAATAAATAAGACCAGAGAAACTGTAATGCAGACACAAAACTTGAGATCTTAGTAAAAGACAAAAATCAAAAAAAGAAAAAAGGGAGCACCATTGTTTGGCCTGTCTACAATTCTCACAGGCAGGCACATATGCTCTGTAGATGCCACTGTTTTAGGCACTCCTCAAAGACATGAGATACAGCTTTTTTACTTCTTAGCCTTTCAATGTGGACTGAGGACTGCTGAGATACTTAGCTTGTGAACTAAGCAGCTAATGGAAATTCAGCCTCCTCAGAATATGGACTGACATTGTTGGATTACCTTGGCAGTATCATGGAGGCCAGTGCAGGGGGATCATGCTTACTGGACTTCATTTGGGGGCATGCTTACTGGACTTCATTTGGGGGCACAATATTATTTTTATTTTTTATTTTATTTTATTTTATTGGGGGCACAATATTTAAAGCAGAAGCACGTCAGTAAGGGTTTCCTTCTGCATAAGGTTTTTTTCTACTGTAATGTCTTAATCATAGTCTACCATCAAATATTTTAGGAGTATCTTTAATGTTTAGATAGTATATTGGCATCATGCAATAATTACATCATAGGTTTTCAAGCAGAGGCAGTCTATTGCAAGGACCTTCTCTGCTGCCAGTTAGCATAGGCCGTTTAAAGTTAGAAAACTGAATAGAAACACTGAATATTGTAGAAATGCACTTTGCTCTGTAATACTTGAGTTGTTGCAGTATTAGACTACCCAGTTGGTTGTTACAGAAAATCCTTAACTGTAATTGATGGTTGTTGCCAATAATGGTATATTGCTTGTATTTCTACCTCTATTAATGGGCTTTATGTGCTAGATGTCAATATCCTTGAGCCTGGGCAAGTGCACAAGTCTTTTTAAAAAGAAACATGGGGGATCGGAGATCTCCCAAGACCAGCTAAAGCCCAGGTAGGTAGGTAGGATCTGGGGGCTTCAGCAAGGTGGATTGTTGTTTGACTTAATCTAGTTAATCTAGTTGTCTTTAGCTTAATTGGCTTTTGTGGCTGTGGGGGCAGAGTTATCCTCCCAGCTGGTATAAAATGTGGTGTTGTGTGAGTCTTGAGATCAGAGATCTCCCAAGACCTGCTGAAGTGCAGGTAGGTAGGTAGGTAGGTAGGTCGGAGCTGGGTGCTTCAGCAAGGCTGATTGTTGTTTGACTTAATCTAGTTAATCTAGTTGTCTTTGGCTTAATTGGCTTTGGTGGCTATGGGAGTGGAGTTATCCTCCCAGCTGGTATAAAAGATGGGGTTGTGCGAGTCTTGAGATCAGAGATCTCCCAAGACCTCCTGAAGCCCAGGTACCTGGACACGGGCTAAAGAGAGTCCCTCCCCACCCCAACTGGGATTACAAGGCAGCTGAAGGAGGCAAGCAAAGCAAGCCTTCAACACAGTGAAGAGGCATTTGGGACTCACATTGGAATACAGGCAAGGAGGAGCCCATATGCCAGGAACACAAAGAAGAGACAATATGGGAAAGGTGCTGAATAATCCCACACCAAGCTCTACCAACCCTGTGGAAGATTCCTACAGTGGGATCCTCCTGGGGATGGCCCAGGACACAGATATCAGAAACACAATCGTGAACATACTTAAAGAAATACAAGATTATAAAGAGCAAATCAAAGAATTCAGAAAAGAGAAGGAAGAACTCAAGAAGGAAGTGGAAACACTGAAAAGATCCCATGCTGAAAAAGATAAGGAAACCAACCAGCGAAGCAAAGAGCTACAGGAAGGGATTGAGAAGCTCCAAAAGAAGTGGAAATACTAAAGAAATCAGAAGAGGAAATAAAAAAGGAAATCAAACACTCATCCAATCAAGAGAAAAGGAATGGAAAAAGCCTCAGAAGCAGAATGGAGGAAGCAGAACAAAGAATATCAAACCTGGAAGATAACACAGAACAACTAAAAACCTCAAGGAAAGATTATGAAAAATTTAAAAATACACAAAAGTGGAACAACCAGGAACTGTGGGACATTATGAAAAGATCAAGCCTCTGCATCATAGGAATAGAGGAAGGAGAAGAATCCCAAGAGAATGGTATTGATAAGATCTTCAACAGAATAATACATGAAAATTTCCCCAAACTGAAAAAAGACAAACCAATACAAATACAAGAAGCACACAGAACTCCCAACAGACAAGATCAGAAAAGAAATTCTCTCCACGCCATATCATAGTTAAAACGCTAGACGCCCAAAACAAAGACAAAATCCTTAAAGCCACAAGAGAAAAGCAACAAGTGACCTATAAGAGGAAACCTATCAGAATTACAACTGACTTCTCAATGCAAAATATGAAAGCAAGAAGAACCTGGAGCAAAGCATTCCCAGTGTTAAAGGACAATAGATGCCAAGCCAGGTTACTATACCCAGCAAAAATGTCGATTATAGTTGGAGAGAGAAAAAACTTCCATGACATAAACAAGATGAAAGAATACATGTCCGGAAAACCAACCC
>VZQC01015743.1:3382435-3420068 GCA_009823505.1 Rhizomys pruinosus
TGGGACATAGATACGTGCAAAATGCAACCAATACCTAATTGTATGCCAAACTGAGTAACAGTCAATGTTATCTGCAAAACTGGTTAGTTATATTGTAGAATCCTTTAAATAAACAAATAAAAAATTCAGCAAAGTGGGATAGCTGACTTCCCTATTTTCCAATTAGACTCCTTAATTCCTTTTTTTGCTGTTATTGCTCTAGCAAGTGTTTCAAGCACTTATTGAAGAGGAGTGGTGACAGGGGGCAGCCTTGCCGAGTTCCTACCTTTAAAGGGAGTGTTTCTGTCATTCCCTATTTAGGATGATATTGGCTGTGTGTTACTGATATGGCTTTTGATTACATTGAGGAATGATCCCTCCAATTCAATTCCACTCTAGGACTTTAAGCATGAAGGGGTGCGGGATTTTGGTCAAAGGCTTTTTCAGCATCAATTAGATGATTGTGTGGTTTTTTTTTTTTTTTTTTATTTTTTTTTTTTTTTGTTTTGATTTTGCCGTATGTTGAACCATCCCCTTCATCTCTGGTATGGAATCCAACCTGGTCAATGATGGGTGATCTTCTGGATGTGAGTCCTGTATGGTATTTGCCAGTATCCTTTTAGAGAATTTTGGCATCTGTGGTTCACATTAGGGAGAATGGGTCTATAGTTCTCCTTTTTAGTTGTATCTTTGCCTGGTTTTGTACTAGAGTGATGCTGGCTTCATAAAGGAATATGGGAAGAATCCCTCTTGTATCCTTCTATAACAATTTCAAGTAATAATGTGTTGTAGTCTTTTTTGAAATGTTTTATTATATTCTGCTGTGAAAAACTGTCTGGGCCTGGGCTTTTTTTAGTTGGGAGGTTTTTTTTTATTATTTATTATTTTTTATTATTTTTAACAAGATCTAGACCGTTTCCCGCTCATATCCCCCACCCCCTGCAAGAGCTCATGCATTCTGCCAAACATCTTTCATCTCTTAGCTTTCTCAATATTTTCCATGGGAAGTTGACTGTTTTGAGCAGAAAGTTTCACTGTTTCAGTTCAGGGAGGTTTCTTATTACATCTTCAATCTCTTCATAAATTATGGGTCGTTTAGCTGTCGATCTCTTCTGGTTGAGCTTTGGTGATTCCCAGGATTTCAGATATTCATCCATTTCTTCTAGGTTTTTAAACTTGGTAGAGTATAGGGTTTTGAAATTTCTGTCTGATTTCTGGATCTTTTCCTTGTCTGTGTGATAGTTCCTCCTTTCATCAAGGATTGGATTGAGTGGAGTTGATTCTTTTCTTCTTTTCGTTTAACTGGGCTAGAGGTCTATCTATCTTGTTTTCTTCAAGAACCAACTTTTGGATTCATTGTTGTTTTGTATTGTTTTCTGCTGTTTCAATTTCATTGATTCTGCTCTGATTTTTTGTTATTTCTCCTGTCTGTTGTGTTTAGGGTTCATTGTTGTTGTCTCCAAGTGCTTTTAGCTGCAGTGTTTTTTTTTTTTTTTTTTTTTTTTTTTTTTTTTTCTAATGTAGGCACAGGCTATAAACTTCCCTCTTAGGACTGCTTTAAGGTATCCCATAGTTTTGTTGTATGTATTGTCATTGTCATTCAGTTCCAGGAATGCTTTATTTCTTTCTTTATCTCTTCCTTGACCCATTCATTATTCAAGAGTTGTTGTGTTAATCTCCATGTGTTCTTGCAGGCAGGAGGGCTTATCCTGGTGTTGATGTTGAGCTTTATTGCACGTGGTCTGATAGAATCATGAAATTATTTCAATCTTTTTGTATTTGTGGAAGTTTCTTCTGTTCCCAGTAGGTGGTCGATTTTGGAGAATGTTCTGTGTGGTGCTGAGTAAAAAGTGTATCTCTGGGTATTGGGTGGAATATCGGTAGAGTTCTATGAGGTCCATTTGGTGTATCATATCATTCAGTCAGATGTCCTCTGTTTATTCTTTGTCCTGTTTGACCTGTCCAAAGGACTCAGGGGGTATTGAAGTCCCCTACTATGAGCGTACTGGGTAGTGTGTGACTTGGGTCCTGGAGAATTGTCTTTATAAAGTTTGGTGCACCAGAGTTTGGGCATATATATTCAGATTGTGAAATCTCTTGGTGAATTGTTCTTTGATAAAAATGTAAATGGCCTTCTTTGTCCTTCTGATTTCTTTTACTTTGAAGTCTATTTTGTCTGATATAAAATAGCACACCTGCTTTCTTTTTGGACCATTTGCTTGGAATATTTTTTTGCATCCTTTCACTTTAAGGTGGTGCCTGTCCTTGAAGGTAAGATGTGTTGTTGTAGACAGCATATTGATGGTTTTTTTCCTAATCCAATCTCCCAGCTATGTCTTTGATTGGGGAATTTAGTCCATTAATATTTAAGGTTATAACTGATACGGTGTTGCTTTCCCTTTGCCTTATATCCATTTGTGGTTTTGGGTTTAGGTTTTTGCTTTTGCAGTTATGCTTTTATGATTTCCCTACCGTCTGGTGCCTGAGATGGTTGAGTTGCTCCTTCTCTGTCCCTTCAATTGCTTCAAATTTCTCTGAATGGGACATAGATACGTGCAAAATGCACCAATACCTAATTGTATTGCCAAACTGAGTAACACAATGTTATCTGCAACAACTGTGTTATTATATTGTAGAATCCTTTAAATAAACAAATAAAAAATCAGCAAATGGGATAGCTGACTTCCCTTTTCTAATTAGACTCCTTTAATTCCTTTTTTTGCTTTATTGCTCTAGCAAGTTTTCAAGCACTTATTGAAGAGGAGTGGTGACAGGGGGCAGCCTTGCCGAGTTCCTACCTTTAAAGGGATGTTTCTGTCATTTCCCTATTTAGGATGATATTGGCTGTGTGTCTGATATGGCTTTGATTACATTGAGGAATGGATCCCTCCAATTCAATTCCCTCTAGGACTTTAAGCATGAAGGGGTGCGGGATTTTGTCAAAGGCTTTTTAGCATCAATTAGATGATTGTGTGTTTTTTTTTTTTTTTGTGTTGATTTTTTTTTTTTTTTTCGTATGTTGAACCATCCCCTCATCTCTGGTAGTGAATCCAACCTGGTCATGATGGATGATCTTCTGTGATGTGAGTCTGTATGGTGATTTGCCAGTATCCTGTTTAGAATTTTGGCATCTGTGGTCATTAGGGAGATGGGTCTATAGTTCTCCTTTTTAGTTGTATCTTTGCCTGGTTTTGTACTAGAGTGATGCTGCTTCATAGAAGGAATATGGGAGAATTCCCTCTGTATCCTTCTAAACAATTTCAGTAATAATTGTTGTAGGTCTTTTTTGAAATGTTTTATATAATTCTGCTGTGAAAACTGTCTGGGCCTGGGCTTTTTTTAGTTTGGGGAGGTTTTTTTTTATTATTTATTATTTTTTTTATTTTTAACAAAATCTAGACCGTTTCCCGCTCATTCCCCCACCCCCTGCAAGAGCTCATTGCATTCTGCCAAACATGCTTTCATCTCTTAGCTTTCTCAATATTTTCCATGGGGAAGTTGACTGTTTTGAGCAGAAGTTCACTGTTTCAGTTCAGGGAGGTTTCTTATTACATCTTCAATCTCTTCATAAATTATGGGTCTGTTTAAGCTGTCGATCTCTTCTGGTTGAGCTTTGGTGATTCCCAGGATTTCAGATATTCATCCATTTCTTCTAGGTTTTTAAACTTGGTAGAGTATAGGTTTTGAATATTCTCTGTCCGATGTTCTGGATCTTTTCCTTGTCTGTGTGATAGTTCCTCCTTTCATCAGGTTGGATTGATGGAGTTTGATTCTTTTCTTCTTTTGTTTAACTGGGCTAGAGGTCTATCTATCTTGTTTCTCTTCAAAGAACCAACTTTTGGATTCATTGTTGTTTTGTATTGTTTTCTGTGTTTTCTATTTCATTGATTCTGCTCTGATTTTTTGTTATTTCTCCTGTCTGTTGTGTTTAGGGTTCATTGTTGTTGTCTCTCAAGTGCTTTTAGCTGCAGTGTTATCTTTTTTTTTTTTTTTTCTAATGTAGGCACCCAGGCTTAAACTTCCCTCTTAGGACTGCTTTAAGGTATCCCATAGGTTTTTGTTGTATGTATTGTCATTGTCATTCAGTTCCAGGAATGCTTTTATTTCTTTCTTTATCTCTTCTTCTTGACCCCATTCATTATTCAAGAGTGTGTTGTTTAATCTCCATGTGTTCTTGCAGGCAGGAGGGCTTATCCTGGTGTTGATGTTGAGCTTTATTGCACTGTGGTCTGATAGAATTCATGAAATTATTTCAATCTTTTTGTATTTGTGGAAGTTTCTTCTGTTCCCAGTATGTGGTCGATTTTGGAGAATGTTCTGTGTGGTGCTGAGTAAAAAGTGTATTCTCTGGTATTAGGGTGGAATATTCGGTAGAGTTCTATGAGGTCCATTTGGTGTATCATATCATTCAGTCAGATGTCTCTCTGTTTATTCTTTGTCCTGTTGACCTGTCCAAAGGACTCAGGGGGGTATTGAAGTCCCCTACTATGAGCGTACTGGGGTTGAGTGTGTGACTTGGGTCCTGGAGATTGTCTTTATAAAGTTTGGTGCACCAGAGTTTGGGGCATATATATTCATGATTGTGAAATCTCTTGGTGAATTGTTCCTTTGATAAAAATGTAATGGCCTTCTTTGTCTCTTCTGATTTCTTTTACTTTGAAGTCTATTTTGTCTGATATAAAATAGCAACCTGCTTTCTTTTTGGACCATTTGCTTGGAATATTTTTTTGCATCCTTTCACTTTAAGGTGGTGCCTGTCCTTGAAGGTAAGATGTGTTTGCTTGTAGACAGCATATTGATGGTTTTTTTCCTAATCCAATCTCCCAGTCTATGTCTTTGATTGGGGAATTTAGTCCATTAATATTTAAGGTTATGAACTGAATACGTGTGTTGCTTTCCTTTTGCCTTATATCCATTTGTGGTTTGGTTGGTGTTTAGGTTTTTGCTTTTGCAGTTATGCTTTTATGATTTCCCTCCTCTAGGTGCCTGGATGGTGTGCTCCTTCTTCTGTCCTTCAAATTGCTTCAAATATTCTCTGAAGGGTTTATGACTGGGTCAAATGGCAAGCTCACTTTGAGTCTTCCAAGGGTTCTCCACACTGCTTTCCATAGTGGCTGTACAAGTTTACATTCCCACCAGCAATGGATGAGTGTTCCCCTTTCCCCACAACCTCTCCAGCACTTGGTATCATTTGTTTTCTTGATCCTGGCCAATCTTATCAGAGTGAGATGATATCTTAGAGTGGTCTTAATTTGCATTTCCCTAATTATTAGTGACATTGAACAGTTTTTAAGATGTTTCTCAGCCATCTCTAGTTCCTCCTCTGTGAAGTCTCTATTCAGCTCTTTGCTCCATCTTTTGAGTGATTCATTTGTTTTCTTTCTTCTTTGTTTTTTGAGTAGTTTGTATACTCTGGAAATTAATGCTTTGTCAAATGTATCTGCGGTAAAGGTTTCCTCCCACTCAGTGGGTTTTCTCTTCACTTCCTTTATTGTTTCTTTTGATGTACATGAGCTCTGGTGGGGTGTGGGGATGGGGGGGACATGGGTCTAGACTCTATAATCTTGTACAAAATATACATTAAAAAAATAAATAAATAATAAAAATAAAAAGAAACATGGTTTACTTGCACAATACTGATCAGATTTGAGAGATTGTTAATTCCCTTGAAGTGGTTTTTGTGGGTGTGAAACAAATGGTGAGAATTTGAATTGTTCCTTTATTATAGTATTGAAATTAAGTCTACTTAATCTATCAAATCATGTTCATGCCCTGATTTTATGTACTTGTAGCTATCCATCAATAAACATTGTGGGAAAAAATGCACATATAGGGCTGGAGAGATGGCTCAGCAGTTAAGAGCACCAACTGCTCTTGCAGAGGACTCGGGTTTGATTCCCAGCATTCACAAGGTGGCTAAGAACTGTCTTTAACTCCAGTTCCAAGGGAATCTGACACCCTTTTCTGAACTCCACAGCATTGCATGACACAGGTGCACCATCCTACATGCAGACAGTACATTCATCCACATAAAAATAATAAACAAAAATGCACATATATGTATTTGTAGAATTCAGTTATGTAATATACATGGTTCAGAACCTGATATTTTTACTATCTGAAATAGTTTTTGCAAAAGCAGTCACACAAAATTCCAGCAGATAAATAGATAAAAATGAACATGTTGTTGTCTATGGGGAAGGGGCTGCTGGGTGATAGTGAGCCCTGTTTCTCTCTGCTCTCCCTGACCCCCCCTCCCCCAGTAAGGATTCTCCATCTGTGCTGGAAAGCTTTAGTGTCAACTTCACACACCTGGGTTGAGGGAGCCTCAATTGGGGAATTGGCTCCATTGGATTGGCCTGTGGCCACGTCTGTGGAGTCTATTGTCTTGATGGTCGAGCAGTGTGGGAGGGCCCAGCCCACAAAGAGTGGTGCCACCCTGGGAAGGTTGTTGTGTATCATATAAGAAGGCAGGCTGGTCATGAGCCAGGGGAGCAAGCCAGTGAACAGCATTCCTCCGTGGCCTGTGCTTCAGCTCCTGCCTCCAGGTTCCTGCCCTGATTTCCTGCCTTGGGCTCCCTGAGTGATGAACTGTGACCCAGGAGATGTAAGCTGAATAAATCCTTTCCTCCCCAAGTTGGTGTCGGTCAGAGTGTTTTGTCACAGCAATGGAAGACAAACTAGAACACTATCCCCACAGGTTACGCAGAGCCCAGGTAGAAAACTCCTGTTCTTTCATAGCAATGACAATCCTATTTTATAGTATATCAGCCAAATCCCAGAGGCCTTCATAGCTCCTCCAGGATAAAAAATGTAGTATCAAAAAGCACCAGTAGCCACAATAATTGAAACTGTCGTTTGTTACAAATCTAAGAATAGTAGAAAATTCTATGCTGTCTGCTTCCAGTCTAGACTTTGTCCTAAAACCAGACATCAAAAGGGAATTGGAGGGGCTGGAAGGTAGCTCACGTGGCAAAGTCCTTGCTGCACCAGCATTAGAACCTGACTTTGATCCCTGCAGCCATACAAAAAGCTGCCCATGATGGCATAGGATTTAATCCTGGTGCTGGGGAGGCAGAGCCAGGCAGACCCCTGGGGTTCACTGGCCAGCCTGCCTAGCCTACTTGGTGAGTTCTAGGGTCCAGTGAGAGACCCCGTTTTACAAAACAAGGTGGATACTTCCTGAGGAACAACACCTGAGATTGACCTATGTCCTCTGTACACACACACACACACACACACACACACACACACAGGGTATTGGAGTAAAGTAGACACCCTATGGCTTCCTTGTTCTTCTTAATTTTAGAGGACAATTATGTGACAAATGTCCCTACCTACAGGAAGTCATTCCTCCAAAAATGAACAAGCGGTTGTTGGTTGTTGTTGTTTTCCTGGAGTGGCGGAGGACTCTGTATTCCAGCCAAACAGATGTACATCTGCAGCCAGCATGAAGCACATGGCCCCTTTCTCTCCTCTGCCTTTTTAGTTTTGTGACTGTGAGGCTGGGAGAGATTGCAGGTTTATGGTAGCTGGCTTCATCCATCATGCGAGGCAGCGTTGGCAGCACCTGCTTGTCTCCCTCCATTTGCAATGCATAGATGCGGACCAAGCAAGGCTTCCTGTTTCCAGTTCAGACGCTGATGATGAGGAATGTGTGGAGAGGCGGTGTTAAATAGGTTCTTCCCCGCTCTCCGTTCCTTAGTCCTCTTGGTAACAAGTGAGATTCAAGAGGAAATTTATGATGGCAGTTAGAAGCTCTATTGCAAGGTGAAATTTATCCTCTGCAGCTTCCTCTGGTGCAGTGAAACTACCTTTCTGGCCACATTTCATGCTGTCTGAGGCAGTGACACTGTCTTATCTCACAAATGTTTTCCAAGATATGGGCACAGGGTGTCTGGATTCTGTTTTAACTCTGACATTTTTATGCTATACCATGTTGACTGAGAGTCCCCTGTGATCATAATAACACTTACCTGAGGGATGCTTAACTTAAAGTTCTCTTTTAAGAAGTATGAATGTCTTGCTAGCTTCCCAACAGAATCACCTAAGGTAGACTTTAAAATTAAGGGTACTCTGGAAGGATAGCTCAGAGGATAAAGAACTTACCAGGCAAGCTTGAGGACCTGGGTTCAGATCTCTAGAGCTTACATAAAAATGCAGGCAGGGGGCTGGAGAAATGGCCCAGAGGTTAAGAGCACCGACTGCTCTTGCAGAGGACCAGGTTCGATTCCTAGCACCCACATGGTGGCTAAGAACCGTCTTTAACTCCAGTTCCAGGGGAATCCGATGCCTTCTTCTGACCTCTGCAGCATTGCACAACATGGGTGCACCAACCTACATGCAGACAGTACATTCATACACATAAAAATTTTTTTAAAAATCCGGGCAGATGTGGCCACTGCAATAATCCTAGCACTCAGAAGACAGAGCCTGGGATCCCTCTGGCAGCTGGCTATCCAGATGAGTCAAATGCCAAGCTCTGGGTGGAGGGACCCTGCCTCAAGAAATAAAGTAGAGCACCGTCAAGGAAGACACTGATGTCAACTCTGAGGCTCCACATGCACACACACAAAAACACAAATACTGATGTGAATGTGCATCCATCAAATACACTGCATACCCATGTACACACACAAAGGAAGCAAGTCAACAAAAAGCTAAAGCTTCTAATTCCCAGTGATCCCAAATGCAGCCCATTCCCAATCTCTCCTCTTCCCACATGGCTGTGTTTCTTGTATCATTCCTAAGCCAGCAGGTCTCGTTTAATTCTCCATATGCTTATCAACAGTGTGCTGTGCTGCTCAAGGAAAGAGAAAGGTGTGTCACTCACCTCTGTCTCCCTTCCTCCTCACCCAGCAAGAACCTGGACTCAAAATCAAGCCTTAAGCTAAGAGATTTAGGCCAAGACGCCTAGCTCATCTAGGCCTTTGCTTCCTGGCCTACCTCAAATGGATGAGAGCAGCAATACCTACACTCCAGAATGCTAGGGGGTTTAATGAGATTAATGTTAGGTTTACAGCACCCAGTAGGTCCCCATCGCTCCTGGAGTTGTGCTTACTGAATGAACTTCAAACCTGTAGGGAGTGATCATGTATTTCCTCAGCAAACATTCTTTGGGCCTTCCTTCTGTGGTTCAGGGCATCTGGGATACCATAGAGAAAATGTTCCTGTATTTACATTATAAAAGATCTTATATTTCACCTTAATTTTTTATAGATCCCTATTTCCTTATGCTCAAATCAAATGACATCCCCAAGTATGACTAAGGTTTGACATGGCTAAGACCTTATACTTTTGTGACAGATTTTTCTGTGTGCTAAGACTCAGCTCTAATTCCAAAGAGAGACTTGCATCTCTGTCATCTGTGATGGCGAGCCACAGAGAGATTTTTGAGAGATGAAGCCTTATATCGAGGATAAGAGCCTGGATTCTAGGGAGGCCTAGTAGCACAGTCCCGTGGTCCCAACTATTTAAGAGATGAAGGCAGAAGGATCTCAAGTTCAAGGCCAGCCTGGTCAATTTAGTGACACCCTATCTCAAGTTTTTAAAAGGATTGGAGCTATAGATCAGTGATGGAGCACTCACGTAGCATAAGCAAGGGCCCAGGTTTGATCCCCAGCAGCATACGCACACACACACACACACACACACACACACACACACACACACACACCATCTATCCTAAAACTTCCCAGGAATTTAGGTATATCCTTGCATTGCTGCACTAAAAATGTTTGGGGTTTTCTCTTAAACAAGTATCCTAAGTTATAATCTTTGAAATGTGCACATTCTACATAGCTCAGTATCTAGGGAATACAGTAAACTCACACTTGTTTATTCGAAGGAACAAGTACTCTCTAGCAAGTTGAAATTCTCCCGTAGCTGACAGTTATTAAAATCTTCAATTTGCATTAAGGCATGTGATGATGTTATACATCTATTTTATAAAAGGATTGACTAAATAATAGAAATACCTATGATGTCAGTAGTGTAGATTTGCATGAGATGCTTCAGTGTGTGTGTGAATGCATGTACAGTTTTCTAAGGTAAGAATAATGTAATTGGGCTGCCACAAAACATGAGAGATCTCATTTTAGGATGTGAATGTCTAGCCCAGGACCTCTCATCATTCAGTGTACTAACATAATGTGATAGAAAAAGCCGTGTGTTGAAAGACCCGATGCATGCTGTATCTTCCACTGTTTTCTTAGTTTCCTGTTAGGAGATTCTGTTTACTGAGTGGGTTTCTGATGATTCTAATTAATTTAGCCATCATTGATACACTTTTCCCGTATTTACTCTTCTAAGGGGGAAAATAGGGCAAGAGAACAGAGAGTCACACACAGGCTTTCAGCACTCCCTTGTTTGTTGTTCTAGTTTGGCTGTTAACAACCTTTATCCCCCTCAGATATACTTATCAGACAACTCTAGTTTTAGGGGGATAAAGGTTGTTATCAGACAACTCTACTTTTAAAATGGACCAGGAGGAAACTTTGAGCTCAGATGGAAGGTGGGGGGGGGGGCGTGATGTGCTCTTTAAAGTTAAAGAAAATATCTGATTTGTAAAAATGTCAAAACCCAGAAAAGCAATGTTGGTGACGTACTGTGGGCTTAGAGGACAGAGGAAATGTTCTTCAAAGTTGAGCAGGAGTTGGTTTTTTCAAAAGATCTCCAAGATGAGGACCACAAAATGTCAGAGCTTTATATGAGAAATGGTAGCTTGTGAAGAGCCTGTGGCCTCCTGAAATGGAAGCTGTAATGCCTCGTGACAGATGCTTTGAGAGAGCCAAGCACAGGACAGTATAAAAGCAGAGAGCCGTGTGCCGCTAGCCATCATGTGCAAAGAAGACAGAGGACTTATCTACAAGGAGTGGGCCCTCTTTGTGACAACCAGTTGGCTATTGGGCTGGGTGGGTCTTGCGTATTACAGTCCTGTGGAAAGTGAAATCTCCAAAGCCTTCTTTGAATTCTCCAGTGTCAATTCTGCGTTCTTCTCAGGAGCGATTTTTTCCAAAATCTAAGATAGAAAAGATGGCTGTCAGAAGTGAGGGAAGCACTCATTGAGTGGAAAAGCTACATGCTAACAGAAGCTTCACGAACCCTTGACTTGTTCATTGCTATTGCCCATAACCCAGAAGATTGTCTTCTAAACACTCAGATCCATGCATCTGGTAGACACTGCCCTTGAGCTTCCCTGAAACATTCATTTCCATTCATCCGGTGCCCATAACGACTCCTGGAGCAGGTGAACTAACAAAGCTAAGATCACTGATGTTTGTTTTGTTGTTTGTTTTATGAGACAAGGTTTTACTATGCAGCTCAAACTGGCCTTGAACTCTTGGAAACCCTTCTGCCTCAGCCTCCCAAAAGCTGAGATTACATATGTGAGCCTTCATATTTTGTGCAGGGAAACTAGGTCTGAGAGGTGCTACTCTGGTACACATTTAAACCACCGTCAGAATCCTAAGATGTTTTTAAATTTTATTTATTTTTAATTTTATGTGCATGAATGTTTTTCCTACATATGTGTTAGTGCACCTGCTTCATGCAGTGCCCATGCAGCCAGAAGAAGAGACCATGGAGAATCTTAGATCTTAGTAATCCATTAATCTGTATCAATTTTCAATGTTTTATAATAAGAAAACACTTCTACATAACTATATAATTCAATTGTCTATAAGGATAAACATATCTAAGACTAAGCTACACTTACTATTGTTGAGAATGACAGAGACTATAATAAAATGGAGCATGCCTATATCAGCAAGATGAAATCAAGTTATTTAGAGGTAGAGGCAGCCAAATATCTGAGTTCTAGGACTTCTTGGTCTACAGAGCAAGTTCCCAGGTGAGCCAGGGCTATGTAGTAAAACCCCATCTCAACAAAACAAAACAAAAAATGTAGGTAGGGCAAAGCAAACATTCTCATCCATTCGTTAGGTAGGTCCATAGCCACCAATTTGTAACCCCAACTGGAAAGTTGAAATGTGAAATAAGTCCTAGGTTAAATGAGTGGACGAGATAGCATTTCAGAATCCATTATTATATAGTTAGATGTTATTAAATACATAAAGACCTGTTATGGTTCTCCAACAGTAAACACATAATGAGATATGAAAAGATTATTGACAAGTAGTAAAATAACCCTGTGTTATGTAAGGCTCTTGTCTACTTGTTTACCCTCTGTGCAGATTCTAGTAATCTTGGCTTTAAAAGGTACTAAACCTCGCGGCAAAAACCATTATCTCAATGGCAAATTTGGCCTTTGCCCAGTTGCTTGTCAATCAACCTGCCCTTTGTACCCAGTAAAAGTAATTGATGACTTACATAATAGGACAGTTTTATGGAGGCTACTATTCATTTGGTGGGATGAAACTGATATGGTGACAAGTGCTAATACTGCCACCTGAGACATTTGTTCTGTGACTTGCAGGAAGTGAGACTTTCCATCCCCCACCTGGCCTACAGAGCAGTGAACTTCCATGGAAGGCAGAGTCCAATTTTCCTCAGGCACATGGAAATATGTTGAATGAATTATTGGTTGCCACAGTGACTAGGTGAAACCCTCAGCCTTCAACAGAAGAAGTTCAGGATTTCGGCAGCTCCCCCGGAACATAGGACAGCCCTGTGCTCTAGCCAATTTCTTTATCTTCTGTGAACTTTATTCCCCTCACTTGTGAAATGTCCTATTGCATTACTGTGAAGATCAAGTGGTATAGATGACAACCTCTATAGCAAATGGCGAGCCACTACAGAGCCATACTATCCCTTTTTTTTTTTTTTTTGCATTTTTAAAATTTTATTTATTTATTTATTTTTATGTGTATGAGTGTACTGTCTGCATGTAGGTTTGTGCACCCGTGTCGTGTGTCATGCAATGCCATGGAGGTCAGAAGAGGGCATCTGATTCCCCTGGAACTGGAGCTAAAGACGGTTCTCAGCTGCCATGTGGGTGCTGGGGATCGAACCCAGTTCCTCTGCAAGAGCAGTCAGAACTCTTAACCGCTAGGCCATCTCTCCAGCCCCGCATACTATCCCTTTTTATAATGTGATATAATCTGGACCATCTGGGTCAAGACAGTTGCTTTGCTCTGCTCAGGGCTTCTGGTTCTTCTATTAGGAAACTTTTTGTTCATAAGATACAGTTATTTTTGAAAACACCATCTAGAATAGTAATTTACCAGTATATGATTTAATAAAAAATTTACTCAAAAGATTTATTTGGCGATTACTCATGGACACTCATTACTCATTACACACACACACACACACACACACTCTCTCTCTCTCTCTCTCTCTCTCTCTCTCTCTCTCGCACACTTGCTAGGAGTATGAGTCTAGAAGCCAAAGCATTGAGTTTGAGGCCAGACCCCACCAGCTATTCACCAGTAATGGGACCTTGAGCAAAACAAGTCACTTCTTTATCCTCAATATAAATCCAAAAATAAAAAATGGGTTATTCTGGACTTATCTTCTGGACATCGTGAGGGTTACCTGATAGCATCTGGCACTGTGAGAGTTACCAAGATGTACTTTCATATTGTCCAGGCTCCAACATTTGCTTGAAAAATAGCTGTTCTGGGGCTGGAGAGATGGCTCAGTGGTTAAGAGCACCAACTGTTCTTACAGAGGACCCAGGTTTGATTCCCAGTACCCGTACAGCAGCTAACAACCGTCCGTAACTCCAGTTCCAGGGGAATCTGACGCCTTCTCCTGACTCTATGGGCATTGTATAACACAGATGCACTTACATACACGCAGGCAATACACTCATACATGTAAGATGATAAAATAATTTAAAAAAGGAAAATAGCCTTCGCGACTTAGTTTCCACTTTTTATTACCAGCGGAAGATGCACTTATCAGCTTCATGTGGTAGAGAACATACTGTATTTCCACATATGGAATAGTTGGGGGTTTTTTCCATATACCTGGGGTAGAAAAACAAGGCTCAAAGGATTTTCCTGTTGTGCAATGTATTGCTTGATCTCGTCTGCCATCAAATTACTTACTGGGATGTACTGTCTCATATCAAACCTCCCATCAAAACCACTCACAGGCAGTCAGTTGATGTGAAATTTTTGGCTCCCAGCAACAGCTTAGGTATATTTTTAAATACTCCGTCTGGCAGCTCAGCAGAAAAAAAAATAAGAAAGAAAAGAAGTGAAAAAAGAATAGACAAGAGCCAGCAAGGTTCTTTCTAGCAAAGATTTCTTCCCTACAACCTGTTCACTCCTTTCAAGGAAGGACTAGGTTGAAGGATGATATACCAGAATAGCGGAGTGGTCATGTTACCTAGCAGTCATACCTAAGGATGGATTCTAAGCATTCCAACTAATTACCAAAGCAGGGAAACTCTCCCTAAAAGTGTCATTTGAACTGTAAGCAAGAGATTCTATGACTCTATGTTCCAGCAACATCTGTGCAAGGTTAAGAAAGATATGAATTCCCCTTGTGTGACTGTTACTTTTGGCTGCTCAGGACTTGTAGGGAGGGACAGCACATGCCATATATACCCCAGGTTATCTTCTCAAACCACTCTCTGCCCTTCTAGACATGGCACCCTTTAGAAAAGGTTTTTATTTTGACATCATTATAGATTTGGATCCAGCTGTAAAAAAAAAAAAAAAAGACTTCAGTGATCTCAGACAGCTTTTACCCATTTTCTCTTATGGTAACGTCTTGCACAGTTGCCAGGCCACATCACAATGAGGAAATTGACATTGACACAACCAAGCAACCTGACTGAAATTTTACCAGCTTTTTGTATACGATGGCACCTATGTTCCAGAGAGCACAAATCTGTTCTCCTAGTGAAGCAGCAGGCCCTCCTCAGTTCTGAACGGAATGTCTTTCTCTTTCTGGGTAACTTTTATCAGCTGGATACATAGCCAAAGATCTGTAAGTCCTCTCCCTCCTCCTCCCTCTCTTCCTTTCCTCTTCCCTCCCTCTCTCCTGACTTCATTTAGTCTGCCACTTGCCACAGAATCCTCTGAATGTGCAAAAGTCACATTAAGATTAGGCTCTATCACAGCAGCCTGTGTTTCAGTTATAAGTCCATGGCTGTTAACATCTATGTTTTCCAAGGTCAAGGAATTTGAAGATCCTGCAGCCTCCATTGGCTGCTCTCCTGGTGTCTTTACTGCTGCTAAAACTTCTAGCTCGGGGTTTGGTTCCATCCTTCTAAGGTAGAGAAAGTGGGGGAGTTGGAGAGGACTTTGGCTTGCATCTGGAAACTTTTGTAACTCAAAAGGGAGAGATTTCTTAGTTTCTAGGTAAGGCCAACAAGAGCTGTTTTCCAAGTGGAATTACTGCCAGTATTGAGTATAGTAACTACTGGAGTTTAAGTCCTAGGCTTCTTACCGGCCAGCCTGGTGGCATAGGCCCTTACTTTCAGAACCACCTTTTCCTTGTGCCTAAAAGACTGGAGCTGGAGATAGCAAATGGTATAAGACACGTAGGTGTAGATGACAGTAGGCAATGAATCTTTTTTTTTTTTTTCTGTATGTGTATGACTGTACTGCCTGCATGCAAGTCTGTGCATCCGTGTTGTGCAATGCCACGGAGGTCAGAAG
Organism: Rhizomys pruinosus; assembly: GCA_009823505.1. Taxonomy (NCBI): domain Eukaryota; kingdom Metazoa; phylum Chordata; class Mammalia; order Rodentia; family Spalacidae; genus Rhizomys; species Rhizomys pruinosus. The sequence continues at coordinate 3,397,993 of VZQC01015743.1, forward strand.
AGGGTGTTGGATTCCCTTGGAACTGGAGTTCTCCTGGAATTGGAGTTTCAGACGGTTCTCGGCCACCATGTGGGTGCTGGGGATCGAACCCGGGTCCTCTGCAAGAGCGGTCAGCCCTCTTAACCGCTAGGCCATCTCTCCAGCCCGGCGATGAATCGTTAACCCAAGCCTGGATCAGAGTTCCTGGAGGACAGGCAGCACCCTATTCCCACAGTTTGGAAGTGAAGCTTGATGGTCTGCATTCCTGGCAAGTCCATTCCTGTCACTGTTGCCAGGTGTAGGGTCACCCTTCCTTCGAAAGCTTCCCTGGTCCCTTTTATTACAAACTTTAGGAATGCCTGACCCAAGGCCATAAAATGTTGGATAATATCCTTGACTTTGGATATGCAGGAAGGAAAGCTAATTTCCATCCAAGGTAGTAAGGGTTGAGTTACCGCTTTATGCACATCCCCTTCCCGAGCCTGCGGTCTCCTACTTTCTAAAAATGGCTGAGAAATGACCCAGGATATCGAAAGGGCATGCTCAGACAGTTTTGTTCCCAGTTTAAAAGTGAATTCCTTGGGGCTGGAGAGATGGCTCAGGGCTTAAGAACATTAGCTATCTTCCAGACCTTAGTCCTGTTCTCAAGCCCAGGCCACATAGTTAACAACTGTCTGTAGCTCTTGCTCTAAGGGATCCAGTCCCCTCTTCCCGCTTCTGTAGGCATGCACCCACATGTGACATACACTCACACAGACATGTACTCACATGTACATACATTCACGAACACGTAAATGGGTGATTCTGTGCTGCACATTGGCATACACACTTCTACACACACGGTTCTTGGCTTTTCATGAGCCAACTTTATCCCAATGCACCAGCCTCTCCCTTGGCAGGCAGGCCTGTGTCATTGTCTTTTAGCATGTGTATGTGGGAGAGAATGTGGGAGTAGGGACCTTGAGCAAACAAATGTTCTTAGAAGAACTGCAAAGAACCTCTCATTACAGAAGCAAATTAAAATATTTCAGTCCCTGGGCTATTTTCTTTAAATACAACAAATTACATCAGTTCTTGATAGAAGAATAAACTGCAAGCTTTATAAAATAATCCTTCATATATGTATATGTATATATATACAAATATACAAATACTAATGTATTTAACTGAGCACTACTAAGAAAATATTTTCTAAATATTTTCTTTGGCACTAAGGAGGTTTTGTTGTTGTTTGGTTAGGAACCTAGATATAAACCTGAGAGATTATTTTAATAAGCTTCAGTGACCTAGACTTCCTGACATCATGCAAACCTGGTTTCTTTTTATTAGTTCTTTCCAGTCTCCTTACATGCCCTGACTTCTAACACTCTTACCATATGAGAAAACTCAGATTTATTGCTGTAACACTAAACTTGGCTTCCAGATTTAATATGCTGTTGGATCTTTGCTGCCACAAATGGTATAATCAACTCCATTTTTAGCAGATACCATTGAATATTCATGTATCACACAAACATCATAGCTTTGCTTTTCTATAAAGTATCTTGCTGGGCTTTGAAATATACACATAAAAATGTGTCAAGACTGGGAGGATTTATTTATTTATTTGGCTTTATACAAAGGTACCCAAACACAAGCTGAAAAGCATTTCCAAGTATTTAAATCTGAATGACAGAGTTGGCAGTCTCAGACTCGGATAGCAGTTCAACTTTGGTTCTATGTCTTCCTAATCGAGATGATTTCAGACCATTTTCCTCTGGTTCATTACATAATGTCTGCAAGGGGGGAAATCCTGAGAAGAATCAGAACAGGAGCTAGGGTACAGCAACCCAGACACTGTTACCTTAGGCTGCTGAGCAGCTTGTAAATCTGCAGCCCCCTAGGGTCCATCAGGGTAGGAGTTTCATATTTACAAGGAGGCTGGTTATTAAAGTCAGTCAAGGTCTAGGTTTATTAATTCAGTCAAGGTCTAGGTGTAGGTTTTTAATCTTAGTGGCTCTAGTTTGCCTGTTGGTTTGAGTCAGAGCCACTAAGGTAATATTGCTGCAAAGTGCCCATTCTATTCTTTCATTAGCTGTCACCCAATTGTCTGAGCCTATTAATTTTTTGAAACACTAATATGTATCCCTGCAGAAAGCAAAAGAAAATGCCAGAGCAAATGGCAGGTCATTTTTCATGTGGTGACAAGAGTAAGCCCTCGTGTGTTTCAGACCACTTGCAGTCAAGGTTCTGTGTTTGTGATCTCAGCCTTGACATCTGGGTCCCTAATCTACAAACTCAGTTTCTGCCCAGCATTTATTTCCCTGATTGAAAACAGAAACCTAATGAACTGGGACAATGCCGTTCAATGTTTCAGTGCCTAATGAGCAAGATAATGGGTTAAAATGAGCCTTGAACCAAGAGAAATCCATCCGCCTTTCTATAATCCATCCACTCACTCACTGATTCATTGATTCAAGTACCTACTGGGTTTTAAACTTGGTATTTAGGATGCAAATGTAAGTAACAAGCCTTCATGAAGCTCCGATCTAACACAGAAGACATCTGCATAAACCTGCAAAAGAAACAGACAAAAATGATGCCCCAGGAAAGAATTGCAAGAGGGGACCCCTATTGACATTATACAGTCTGCCCATGCTTTGCATGGAGGGACCCCTACTGACCTTATACAGTCTGCCCATGTTTTGCATGGAGGGACCCCTACTGACCTTATACAGTCTGTCCATGCTTTGCATGGAGGGACCCCCTACTGACCTTATACAATCTGCCCATGTTTTGCATGGAGGGACCCCCTACTGACCTTATACAATCTGCCCATGCTATGCATGGAGGGACCCCCTACTGCCCTTATTCAATCTGCCCATGCTTTGTATGGAGGGACCCCCTACTGACCCTTATACAATCTGCCCGTGCTTTGCATGGAGCAGAGTCTGTAAATATACCACTCCATTGAATATAAGTTTTATGGCAAAAGAATTCATCTTGGAGGTCATAATCTAATTATATGGGCCCTTTTAAAGCAGCACATTTCTACAACTGTTACCACAGGGGAAGTCTGAGGGGCCCAGGGTGGGAGGGAGTCCAGGCAAATGAACAACTCGAGGGTGGCAAGAGCTATGTGGTGGGGGATGTAGGCGCCTCTAGATCCCGAGTGCACCCCTCTTTCTTTCTGAATGATAAGACTCTCTTATACAAACAACCACATTTTCTGCCCACTCATCTGTTGATCGACCCCTAGGCTGATTCCATGTTTGCTTTCTGTAGCACCATGAGAAATGTGGGTGAATCTCTGGGGTGTGATGATTATTTCCTTCCTCTATCTTGAACTGATAACAGCTGGATTGTATGGTTGTTTTGTTTCTAGTTTTTGGAGGAACCTCCATACTGACTTCCAGCTTACTTCCACTAAGCTTCATTCATTTGCATTCCTTCCAACAATGTATTGAGTTCTTTACCCAACTCCTATCCCTGCCAGCATTTGATGTTTCCTTTTTTTATAACATTTTTACTGTGTATGAGTGTATTGCCTGCATGCATGTAAGTGCACTGGTATTTTTCAATGCCTATGGAGTTCTGAAGAGGGCATCAGACCCCCTGGAATTGGAGTTGTAGATGGCTGTTAGCTGCCATATGGGTGCTGGGAACTCAACCCAGCAGGTCCTCTGCAAGAGCAGCCTGTGCTCTTAACCACTGAGCCATCTCTTCACGCTTTGATGTTTTCTTATGATAGCCATATTGCAGGTTGAGACACAATCTCAATGCAGTTCTGATTTGCGTTTTTTGGATGGTTAGCAATATTAAGTATTTTAAGGCATTTATTAACCATGTGCTTTTTTGGGGGGGGGATGTTTTTAAGACAGGGTCTTACTATATAACTGGACCTGCCCTAACCTCACTCCTGGGATTTTTCCTGCCCCAGTCTTCCAAGTGCTGGCCTTACAGGCATAAGCTGCCACACTCAGTTTTGTATCTACTTTTTAAAATGTCGAGGATATTTGTTCACTTATTGATTGCATTATTTGTTATTTTGTGGGGGGTTTTAGTTTGTTATATTTTGCATATTTCTCCTGTTTGATGAGCAAGTGGCAACATTTTTCTCCCATTCTATTGCCTGTGCCTTTATCTTGAACTATTTCCCTGTAGTAATTTCAAAGATTCAGGTCTTGCATTGAGGTGTCACATCCTTAGTGGACTGATTTTCTTGCAGTGTAAGTGATAAGGATCTAATTCTATTCTACATGGAATGTCTAGTTTGCCCAGAGCCATTTGTTAAAGAGGCTATATGACGTCCAATGTATATTGTAAGCACCTTTTTTGAGACATGGATGACTATAGCTACATGTTTCTTGGTTCAATATTTCATTGGTCTACATATCTTTTTTTGTGGCACTACCATGCTAGTTTTGGTTACTATAGTTCAGTAATTTGAAATATTGTGATATCTCCAGCATTGCTCTTTCTACTCAAGATCACTTTGACTATTCACTGTCTTTTGTGCTTCCATATGAATTCCAGAAATATTCTTTCCACTCCTATGAAGAATGCCTTTGGAATTTTTTTTTTTAAATCTCAATTTTGTCTTTCATTTGCTCACTTTACAGGTAAAATTCTTTTTTTTTTTCACTTGTCTTTTCATAGTTTTATTTTTTTACATAAATTTATTTTTATTTTTTTAACAAATCTAGACCTGTGTTCCCGCCCATTCCCCCACCCCGCCAGAGCTCATGCATTCTGCCAAACATGCTTTTCATCTCTTAGTCTTTCTCAATATTGTCCATGGGGAAGTTGACTGTTTTGAGCAGAAGTTCACTGTTTCAGTCAGTTCTTTGATGCAGTCCTTTCTGTTGTTGTTGTTGTTGTTGTTGTTGTTGTTGTTTCCAATATGCATTATGCCCAACTGCTTTGGATAAAAGCTCAGGGGGCCCTACATAAGAAATACTTACAGCTAGGTAATTGGCACTAGCATCCATAGATGAGGGATACCATTCGTCGTTTGTTTTTCTGGGACTGTGTTACTTCACTCAGCATGATGTCCTCTAGCTCCAGCCATTTTCCTGCAAAGCTCGTGATGTCGTCTTTCTTTACTGCTGCATAGAACTCCATTGTGTAGATGTACCACATTTTCTCTAATCCACTCATCAGTTTGAGGGGCATTTGGGTTGGTTCCAGCTCCTTGCTATTGTGAAGAGAGCTGCAATAAACATGGCCGTGCATGTGATCTCTGTGGTTGGGGTGAGTCTTGAGGGTACATGCCCAGGAGTGGTGATGGCTGGTCGGGTGGCAAGTTCATTTCACGTCTTCCAAGGGTTCTCCACACTGCTTTCCATAGTGGCTGTACAAGTTACATTCCAACCAGCAGTGGATGAGTGTTCCCCTTTCCCCACAACCTCTCCAGCCCTTGGTATCATTTGTTTTCTTGATCACCTTTGGAATTTTGATGGGAGTTATGTTGAATCTGAAGATTACGTTTAATAATATGGCTGGTTTCACAATGCTAATCTACCAGTTTATGGATATGGAACTTCTTTCCATCATTGGAAGTCCTCTTCAAGTCTTTCTGTTGTGTTTTGTACCTTTTATTATAGATATTATAGATCCTTTATTCCCTTGATTAGGTTTATTCCTAGGTACTGTATCATTATTATTATTATTATTATTATTATTCTTATTATATTTGGTCTTTTTGAAAGGAGTTTCCCTGTTCCCCAGCTGTCCTGGAACTCACTCTGTAGACCAGGCTGGCCTTGAACCACAAAGATCCGCCTGCCTCTGCCTCCCAAGTGCTAGGATTAAAGGCGTGCACCACTATGCCCGGCGGTACTGTATTATTTTTAAAACTACTGTGAATGGAATGCTTTTCCTAATGTCTTTCTCAGATTATTATTTTAACACTTATTTTTGTTTTGTTTTGTCTGCGTGTATGTAATGACACCCATGCATGCAATGCCTCAGAGGCCAGAAGACAGCAGATTATCCTGGAACTGGAGTGACAGTTGTTAACCACCATGTAGGTGCTGGGAACCTAACCTGGGTTCTCTGCAAGAGCAGCCAATGTTCTTAAGCACCGAGCCAATTCTCCAACCCTGTTTCTGACATTATTTTTGTGTAAAAAAAAAATCTGATTTTTTATTATGGAGGAATAGTGACTTATTTCAAATGCTTTTTTCACCTGTTGAGGTGATCTTGCAATTTCGTTCTGTTTACACTGTGCTGTTTATTGATTTGTAGAATTTTTTTGTGAGAGGAGGGCTTGGGTTTTTCGTCGTTTGATCTTTTTTTTTTTTTTTTTTGAAACAGGATCTCACTATGTACTATGTAGCCTTGCCTTGCCTGCCTGGAACTTTCTACATAGACTGTATTGGCCTCTGACTCATAGAGATGCACCTGTGTCTGCCTTCCAAGTGCTGGGACTATAGGCATGTGATACTCTTCCTGGAGATTTGTATGTTTTCAATCATCCTTACATTCCTGGAATGAAACCATTAGGTCATGGTATATAGTCTTTTTAATGTGTAATTGAATTCATTTTGCAATTCATTTTTTCTGTATGTTCATCAAGGATAGTGTTCTATAGTTTTCTTTTTAGTTGTGTGCTTATTTGGTTTACTGCCATGGTAGTTCTTGGACTGAACTGACAAGTGCTCCTTCCCCCTGTGTTTTATGAAATGGCTCAAGGAGCCTTGGTTTGGATCCTCTTTAAAGGACTAGTAAAATTCATCAGTAAGTTGGTCTAGTTCTGGGATGTTCTTTATTGGAGACTTTTAAAATATTTTTTAAATTTTATTTATTTCTGTATGTGTATGAATGTACTGTCTGCATGCAGGTTTGTGCACCCGTGTCGTGCAATGCCACAGAGGTCAGAAGAGGGTGTCGGATTCCCCTGGAACTGGAGTTCTCCTGAAATTGGAGTTTCAGATGGTTCTCGGCCTCCATGTGGGTGCTGGGGATCAAACCCGGGTCCTCTGTAAGAGCGGTCAGCACTCTTAACCTCTAGGCCATCTCTCCAGCCCCTATTGGAGACTTTTTATTACTGTGCCAATTTCATTCCTTGTTCTTGATCTACTTCCGGTTTTAAATTATTTGGTTGAAATTTGATAGGTCATATGTGCCTAGAATTAGATTCATTTCCTTTAGACTTTTCAATTTCTTAAAACATAAGTTTAGAGCCAGGTATGGTGGTACATGCCTTTAATCACTGCAGAGACAGGCAGATCTCTGTGAGGTTGAAGCCAACCTGGTTTCCATAGTTAGTTCCAGGCCAGCTGGGGCTACAGGGAGAGCCTGACTCCAAAAGACAAAAATGAAAAGCCCCAAACAGCCATGACTTCACAAAGTAATCCTTCTTGATTTAGATGGTATCTGCTGTGATTTCCCCTTTTCCTCTCTAATTCTGTTCATTTGCAGTTTTCTCCCCCTTTGCTTTGACTAGCTTAGCTAATGACTTGCCAGTCTTGTTCATCTTTGTTTCACTGACCTCTGTATTCATTTAGACTTTATTCATTTCAGCTTTGGGTTTGGGGTTGACTTGTTCTTATTTTTCTAAGTCTTTGAGCTGTCTCACAAAGGAAACAACTGAGATTTCTCTGATTTTTCTTATTGTCATCACAAATAGCTATAAAGTTATAAAGCCAAGAAGAACAGTTAGAAATGTCTTCTTGTACCCTAAGAACTCTGATGTCTGTGTTTCCATTTTCATTGGCTCTCAGGAATCTTAAAATCTCCCTTCTTTCTTCAAATATTACTGATCATTAAAAGTTTATTATTAAGTTGAGTATAATTATTAAGTCATGCCTGTGATCTCAGCACTCAGCAGGCTGAATATGGAAAACTGCCATGAATTTAAAGCTAACCTGGGCTACAGAGTGAGTCCCAGGCCAACCTAGGATATGGAATGAGGCCTTGCTTCAAACAAACAAATCAAGTTACTGTTCAGTCTTCATATGTCTGCATGGTGTCTGCAGCTTGCCCTGATGTTGAGTTGTAGCTGCATTCAATTTTGATCTAATAAAATGCAAGAAATTATTTGATTCTATTTGTTGGGAATTGATTTATGGTGCAGAATATGGTGTGTTTTGGAGAGAGTTCTACAAGTTGATAAAAAGGAATTATTTATTCTACAGGGGGTGCATTTTATATTTTGTGACTGTCTCTTCAGTACATTTGGTCTGTGCTATTGTTTAACTCTGAAGTCTTTTGACGTTTTTGTCTAGACGAGTTCTGCACTGGAAAAACAGAAGTATTAAAATCACCCACTATAGTGTGGGGGGTACCTGTCTTTTTATGTCCCATCATTTTTTTTTTTTGTATGTGTATGAGTGTACTGTCTGCATGCAGGTCTGTGCACTCGTGTCGTGCAATGCTGCAGAGGTCAGAAGAGGGTGTCGGATTCCCCTGGAACTGGAGTTCTCCTGGAATTGGAGTTACAGATGGTTCTCAGCCGCCATGTGGGTGCTGGGGATCGAACCCAGGTCCTCTGCAAGAGCAGTCGGTGCTCTTAACTGCAAGGCTATCTCTCCAGCCCCCCCCATCATTTTTTTTATAAAACTAAATGCACCAGTATTTGGTACTTAATGCATTAATATCCTCTTGATGTACTGTTTCCTTTACCAATATGTAGTGAGAGTCTATATCTCTTCTGGCCTATATTTGGCTTGAAATGTGCTTTGTCAGATATGGATAGAGCTTGATTCTGAATTCCATTTACTAGAAATACCATTTTCCATTCTTTTACTTCCAGTCTATGTTGGTCTTTGCTGGTAACATGTGTTTCTTGCAGGTGGCAAGCAGTTGGAGCTCACTTTTTAATTCAATAAGCCTATCTGTGATGAAATTGGAGCATTAATAAATTTACATTTGGGATTATACTAGGAAATGGTACTAATTACACTCATTTTGCTTTGTTATTTTTGTGATGTTCTATGCTTTCTTAATTCATAGTCGATTATTTCCTTTCCTAATAGTGTTCATTGCCCTTTCTTCTCTTGGTTCTGTTCACTGTATTCTTCAGTCATATAGTGTTCCTGTATTCTCGAAGCTGCTTAATAACCATGAGTTGCTTTATTTTTGCTTATCTTGAAAAGTCTTTATTTTCTTTCATTCTGAGGGATAACTTTGTGAGCTAATAGTAGGCAGTTACCTAACTAGGTTGCAGTTACTTTCTTTCAGATCTGGAAACAAAAGACATCATTTTGAGATCTCCTGGCCTTTCAATTTTATGTTAAGAAATCCACTGGTATTCTGATGGTTCTGCATTGGAAGGGAGTGGGCACATCCATATTCTTTGTATCGTGACATTAACTATAATAGGATGTAGGGAACTTCCTTTCTTTTCATGTCTGTTTGTTTTTTTCTAAATGCCTTCTGTACCTGGGCATCCATATCTTTCCCAGGATTTGGAAATCTCTGCTATTTCCCTGAGTAGGTTTTTGTTGTTTTTGTTGTTGTTGTTGTTGTTGTTGTTTCCATCTGTATCTGTACCTCAGCGCCTTCTGCACTGAAAATGTGTAGTGTTGGTCGTTTCCTGTGGGACCTGATATTTCATGATGGCTGAGCCATAAGTGAGCTGACTTTTCACCCCGATAAACCTAGAAGGTTGGCGGGAGAGGGAAGCCACCCCCACTCACCATTTGGACACCAGATGCCTTCAGCCCCTCCCTCAGGGAGTGTAACTTGAGGTGTAGCATTCCTAAGGCTATCACTTCTGAAGCACAAACAACTTAGTCTGAGGAACCAAATGGTGTATCCGCCATAAAAGCCTAATCTCGGGAGACAAATGGTATGAAACTTGGCCACTGTAAAACACACATAGACGTCCCTTTATCCCACCCCCATCCTTAAGAGCCCACCGAAGCTACTATGTACGACTCTAAAACTCCTGCAATAAATGAGGGGTATTTTTGGCACTCTGATGCTGACTCCTATAACTCTCTTTGATCCGTTGGGTGCGCTCATGCTCCCGAAGCCCTATCTACTCCCTCCCTGTTTCCACCGGCAAGTGGGGGTGCAGTTTCCATAATTAAGGGCCACTAGGCCGGTGACCAGAGAGGGTAAAAACCTTGCGACACAGAGGAAGCACACATTCTCCCTGTTTCAGAGAGGTTTTACATGGTCAGTGTGCTGGATAGCTGTAGTGTCTTGACACACCTGAGTTGAGGGACCCTCAACTGGGGAATTGGCTCCATTGGACTGGCCTGTGGCCACATCTGTGGAATATTGTCTTGTTTGTTGGGCAATGTGGGAGGGCCCAGCCCACTATGGTTGGTGCCAACCCTGGGCAGTTTTTTATGTCCAATATAAGAAAGAAGGCTGGGCATGGGCCAGGGAAGCAAGCCAGTAAGCAGCATTCTTCCATGGCCTGTGCCTCAGCTCCTGTCTCCAGGTTCCTGCCCTGAGTTCCTACCTTGGGCTCCCTGAGTAATGAACTGTGACCAAGGACATGTGAGCTGAATAAACCCTTTCCTCCCCAAGTTGATGAAATTGATGTCGGTCAGAGTGTTTTGTCACAGCAATGGAAAAGCAAACTACAACCGTCTGTTTATAAATTCTTTTGTTAAAAATATTTTACTTATTTATATTTCATTCATATGAATATTGCTTGCATCTGTATAAATGCACCCGTGTCATGTAATGCCTGTGGAGGTCAGAAGAGGGTGTCAGATTCCCCTGGAACTGGAGTTGCAGACAGTTGTTAGCTGCCATATGGGTGCTGGAAATTGAACCTGGGTCCTCTGCAGGAACAGCCAGTGCTCTTAACCACTGATCCACCTCTCCAGCCCCAAATTCATATTCTTTTATCTTTATTACTATCTTAACATTGTAATTCATCAACTTTACCTTCAGGCCTTTAAATTTTTCTGTTCTGCCTGATTTGGTCAGTGAGAGTAGTTTGGGTTTAAAGATGACTGGGATGAGTTTCAGTTTCCATGATTAGTTTTATAAGGCACTGTTAACCAGAATTCCTTTGCCTGCAGCCTATAGCTAGTAGGTTAAGTCCATGAGTCTTCAGAAGCAGTCTGACATGAAACTCTGCTGTGTATGGGGATCTCTTCCTCTCCAATGTTAAACTTCAATGCATCCCTTCAGCATTTACCTTGTGAAGATACTGTTGTCTGGGTGTTTTGATGCCAAGCCATTGAAAGGCTAGTAGATGATCGATGGATGTTGCTTGCTTTTAATCTATCATCTAAATAGGAGTGAAGTCTCTATCCTTTAACACTGGTAGAGGTCATCCTAGTAAACTATTATGCAGAATGAACATACATTTGCATATCTAATGGAAATTTCCGAGAGTTACAGTTCATTCACCTCCTCTCCACATGGGTCATCTATCTTTTTCAATTGTTTCAATATCTGTACCAGTGAGATTTCATAAGCATTTCATGGTCATTTTCCTGACGGCTGCTGATAAGCATGCTCTCATGTGCTCAGCCATTTCACTTTGCAAAGTGCCTATTAAGTTCTTTTACATATTTTGGACTTTGGATTGATTTTTTTATTGAGTGCCTGAACTTGCTTCCCCCTAAGATTCTGATGCAGGAGGTCTCCAATTACCCTCTCTGATTCTGATATGCAGATGAATTGGAGGACTACTATATTAATTGGTGTGATACCAGTTTGCTAAAATTTCAGCTCTTCTTTGTGACCATAACTTGCCTTTTTTTTTAAACCTAAAGCCTTGCCTGACAACTAGTTTATGTGGCTAAGTAAAACATTAGATGAATGACTCCCAGTCTCCCAGTGGTACTTTCTCAGGCTGGGCTTGGCCCTGAATTCTGGCATCACACTTTAGCAAGAATGTTCCTAGGGTTGGACACGGTCATTCAACCAAGTGTGGGATGAATACCAGGTGTTACTACAGTTATTAAAAGGACTTTGAGTTGATTTGTAGAAACATCCTGAACTAGATTCTTTGTTTTTCTCCCTCAAAGAGAGATGTGGTCATGCAGAAATTTGAAGTTGGAAGCCCATATTCCATATAATTTGCATTCCTTTCTAGGTAAAATTGGTTTGAAAACCACTTGAACCTTGAGCCTGTGCTTCTGTGTAACACTTAATCTAGCAGACAACCTTCTTGATGCACAATGTTGGCTTCTATTTGACAGAAGAGATTAAGCAAGTAATTCCACCCAGTTATTTATTAAATCCTGCTGTTTTCTCTTTACATATGGAATTTGTTTTGACCAATGGTTCATGATTCATGAGTCTAGGGTGTTATAGTGCTTAAGAATCAGAATGGGATAGCTGGGCATGGTGGCACTGGCCTTTAATCCTGGCACTCCAGAGGCAGAGGCAAATGGATATCTATGAGTTCAAGGCCAGCCGGGGCTACAGAGAAAGAAGAAAGTGTTTTTATGAATTTATATATCTAAGGAATTGTCAGTAGACTATTTCCCCCTTCTAAGGTGGCCTGATTCCTTAACAAGCCAATACAACTATGTGGTATAAGACTCATCACCTATGAAATTGATGACTGGTGTGCCTTCCTTTGGGCAGTGTGTGTAGCGTGCTCATTGTTCCTGGTGAAAGTGTTGGCAGTTGATTTGTGATGCTCACTCTACCTCATTAAGATTGGACTGGGGAGATGGCAGAACAGCTATAGCTACAGTGCTTGCGATACAAACATGAGGACCTGAGTTTGAATCTCAAGAATGGACATCTGCAATCACAGTGCTCCTACAGTGAGACAGAAACAGAGACAGGAGAATGCACAGAAGCAGACGACCTGCTGCAGCTAATAACAAACACACCCTGTCTCAAAACAAGGTGAAAGGCAAAGACCAACTCCCATATGTGCTGTGGCACACATGTGGCACAGGCATGGCACATGCCTACATACTCATTACACACACACACACACACACACACACACACACCACACACACACACACAATCTACATTTTCAGTACTATGTACTTTTTTTTTTTTGATCTTTTGAGACAGGGTCGCCCTGTAGCTCCAGCTGTCCTAGAACTCACTATGTAGACCAGGTTGGTCTTGAACTCACAAAGATCTACCTGCCTCTGCCTCCCAAGTGCTAGGATTAAAGGCGGGAGCCACCACACCCGGCCTGTACTTGACTTTTTAAGCTATGAAGTTCTAAGGTTAACCAGAATGCCACATCAAACAGAGGGTGTAGAATCTAGCAAATAGTCTATTGCCTTGGAAAGGCCCATGAGTAAGTTTTAGACTTCCCATGTACTGGACAGACATCACTTAAGTCCTAGAGAAGGAGAATGTTCAGATCCTTGGTGAGGCCCCATAACCTTTGGCTATCATTTGAGTCTTCAGTGTTCTGCAAAGATCCTCGAGGCAGTGGCTTGCTCCTCAAAGTGGCGCTTTTGGAAGGCCATAGTAGAATCTCTAGAAGGAGTCTAGAGAGAGGACCTTAGGTCTTTGGAGGCATCCCTTTGAAGATACAGTGAGGTCCCAGTTCCTTCCTTTCTTTCTCTTTCATTCCCCAGCCTTGAGGTAGGTGATTTGTTTCACTGTGTGGTCCTACCATGATATGCTGCCACAGGCCTGAAGCAACAGGTACAGCCGTCATGGAATGAGACCTCGAAATGAACCTTTTGTCTTTCTAAGTTAACTGTCCTTGGTGTTTGTTATAGCAACACACTTTACTCTAGGGATCTTATTTGCCTTTGGTTTCACTTCCTGGTCTTACATCATTTCATGTTATTCCCCCATGGTCAATGATGGGAAAATTCCAGCAAGATCCTTCACCTCATCTGTAACTCCAGAGAGAACATTTCCATAGGGGAAGATGGCCTTTCACTCAGGATCTGGCTGCTGCTACTTTCCAATCTTTGTTAGCATGGACTAAAGAAATTTGAGAGCTAGGAGCTTAGCACAAGATGGTGACATGATAAAGGGGCGAAGACCACCTCAGGAGTGCTTGGCTTACCCTGGGGTAAAATGCATTTTTACAGCTCTCTTGTGAAAAATGTGTGGCTTTCTGAATGCACAGCTTTGTAATATTCTGTACAGTGGTAGTTTCTATGGACAGTGGGTCATTCTTATCCAGTGCTACTGGAAAGGTTTCATCCAGCCACACTTGCTTTTTGCTTTCTAAGTTTCTATCAAGGGAAAACATCTTCCCTTTCCTCACTCTGGAGTAATGTACTTTGTTCCTAAGCTGCAAATTCTTTTTATTATATCCATAGGTGCTCTGAAAGGAGCTCACTTTAACATAAGTTGCGTAAGTGCGAGGCAGAGGCTGATAAAATACCCAGTTTGTGAATAAATTTAATTGAGGGTCAGTAGCAGGTGGGAACCACCCCATGTACCAAGAATACCACCATGTCCTTGGGGACCACATATACAGCCTACTGATAGCTCATCCTTTGCTGAAGGGCATGGGTTAAGGTGAGAGGGATTTTACTGGCATTTATACACTTTGGTATATGTAACACAATTTTAATCAGCCTTTGGCTGTCTTTATATTTCTTTTTTTAAAAAGCATCTTTATTGAAGTTATGTGCATTTCCTACATCATTTCTCAGTGCAATCTAGACTCATCTTGTCTTCCCTGCTCCCCATCCCACCCAAGTTCATGCACCCTGCCATCCCTGCCCTGTGCCTTTTTCTGATTCTTTTCAAAGTTTTTTTTTTTTTTTCAAAGCAAAGGATTATTGTCCTTTTGGGAACTTTACTATTTCTGTCCATCCCTTTATCTGTACCTCTTCAACATATGCACATACATACATCACACCTATACTGAAGTTATATCATCTGTACACAAACTGTCATTTTCATGTCATATTTCAGGATTCGCATTTTTCCTTTTTAAATTTACATTACTCTAAAATATGCCTATGTATCCTCCAGCCATATACCAAGATTACAAAGTCTAAAAATAAGTGGTGGGTTATTCTAGAGCCTGTTAAGGGATTTACATTATCAGAGCACAGTTGCTTTCAAGGAAAGGCATATATAACCTTGATGTTGCTCAGTTTGCCTTACAACTCAGTGCTGGGTGCTAGCATCCACAAATGAGGGATACCATTTGTCATTTGCTTTTCTGGAACTATGTTACTTCACTTAGCATAATATCTCCTAGTTCCATCCATTTACCTACAAAGTTTCTTTACCACTGCATAGAATTCCATTGTGTAGCTGTACCATATTTTCTCTATCCACTCATTGGTTATGGGGCATTTGGGTTGGTTCCAGCTCTTCACTATTGTGAAGAGAGCTGAAATGAACATGGCTGTGCATGTATCTCTGCGGTAAGATGAGTCTTGTGGGTATATACCCAGGAGTGGTATGACTGGGTCAGGTGGCAAGCTCATTTTGAATCTTCCAAGGGTTCTCCACACTGCTTTCCATAGTGGCTGTATGAGTTTACATTCCCACCATGAATGAGTGTTCCGCTTTCCCCACAACCTCTCCAGCATTTGGTATCATTTGTTTTCTTGATCATAGCCAGTCTTATCAGAGTGATATCTTAAAGTTGTTTTAATTTGCATTTCCTTAATTATTAGTGATGTTGAACACTTTTTAAGATGTTTCTCAGCCATTTTTTAAATCTAATTTTGATGGTTCTTTTAAAAAATATTTTTTATTACTTTTTTATGTGTATGAATGTACTGTCTGCATGTAGATTGGTACTCCCGTGTCGTGCAATGCTGCAGAGGTCAGAAGAGGGTGTCGGATTCCCCTGGAACTGGAGTCAAAGACGGTTCTTACCCACCATGTGGGTGCTGGGAATCGAACCCAGGTCCTCTGCAAGAGCAGTCAGTGCTCTTAACCACTAAGCCATCTCTCCAGCCCTCAGCCATTTTTACTTCCTCACTTGTGAAGTCTCTGTTCAGCTCTTTACTCCATCTTTTGAGTAATTAATTTGTTTTCTTCTTTGTTTTTGGAGTAGTTTATATATTCTGGAAGTCAATGCTCTGTCAGATGTGTCACTGGTGAAGGTTTCCTCCCACTTTGTGGGTTTTCTCTTCACTGATTGTTTCTTTTGATGTACAGAAGCTTTTGAGTTTAATGAGGTCCCACTTATCAATTGTCAACCTCACTCCCTGTGCAGCAGCTGTCTGATTTAGGAAGTCTTCTCCTACACCTATGTCTTGTGGGTTGCTGCCAACCTTTTCTTCTATCATCTTCAGAGTTTCAGGTTTCACATTGAGGTCTTTGATCCATTTAGAGTTGATTTTTGTACAGGGTGAGAGGTAGAGGTTTAGTTTTATTCTTCTACAAGTGGTGAACCAGTTTTGCCAACACCATTTGCTGAAGATGCTGTGTTTCCTCCACTGAGTCTTCTTGGTCCCTTTGTCAAATATGAGGTGGCTGAATTTGTGTGTGCTCAAGGTTGGATCTTCAATTTTGTTCCATTGGTCTACAGGTCTGTTTCTGTGCCAGTACCAGGCTGTATTTATTTATTTATTTATTTATTTATTTATTTATTTATTTATTTATTTATTTTACTATAGCCCTGTAATACACTTTGAAGTCTGGTATAGTGATCCCCCTGTATTGCTCTTTTCACTAATGGCTTCTTTGGCTATTCAGGGTCTTTTGTTTTTCCATATGAATTTAAGGATTTTTTTTTGGCCAAGTCTGTGAAGAAACTCATTTTAATGATATTTTAATTGGGATTGCATTGAATCTGTATATTAATTTGGGTAGAATGGACATTTTTGCTATGTTAATTTTTCCAATTCATGAGCATGGGAGGTCTTTCCATCTTCTGATGTCTTCGTCAATCTCCTTCTTCAGGGGTTTAAAATTTTTGTTGTAGAGGTCTTTAGGGTCTTTGCTTAAGTTTGTTCCCAGGTATTTTATTGTTTTTGATGCCCTCATGAGTGGGAAGGTCTCCTTATATTCCTTCTTCAGTTGTTTGTTGTTGGTGTAAAGAAAGGCTACTGATTTTTCTAAGCTAATTTTGTATCCTGCCACTTTGCTGAAGCTGTTAATCATTTCTAGGAGTTTTCTGGTAGAGTTTTAGCATCCTTTAAGTAAACAATCATATTATCGGCAAATAGGGATAGCTTGACTTCCTCTTTTCCAATTAGTACTCCTTTAATTTTGCTTTCTTCTCTTATTGCCCTAGCAGTGTTTCAAGCACTATATTAAAGAGGAGTGGCAATGGTGGGCAGCATTGCCATGTTCCAGCCTTTAAGGGGAATGTTTCTAACTTTTCTCCATTTAGGATGATGTTGGCTGTGGGTTTCTTGTATATGGCTTTGATTACATTGAGGAACGATCCCTCCAATCCAATTCCCTCGAGGACTTTAACAATGAAGGGATGCTGGATTTTGTCGAAGGCTTTTTCTGCATCAATTGAGATGATCATGTGGGTTTTGGTTTTCAGTCCGTTTATGTATTTTATATTTATTGATTTTCGTATGTTGAACCATCCCTCCATCTCTGGTATGAATCCAACTTGGTCATGATGGATGATCTTTTTGATATGAGTTTGTATGCAGTTTGCAAGTATTTTGTGGAGAATTTTTGCATCTATGTTCATTAGTAAGATGGGTCTGTAGTTTTCTTTTTGGGTTCTATCTTACCTGGTTTTGGTGTTAGAGTGATGCTGGCTTCATGGAAGGAATTTGGGAGATTTCTTCTGAACAGTTTGAAAACAGTACATTCATACACATACAAAAAAAATAAATTAGAAAAAAATTTAAAAAAATAAAATAAAAAAGTTAAATGTTTAAAAAATAAAAAAAGTTAGCCGGGTGTGGTGGCGCACGCCTTTAATCCTAGCACTTGGGAGGCAGAGGCAGGCGGATCTTTGTGAGTTCAAGGCCAGCCTGGTCTACAGAGTGAGTTCCAGGACAGCTGGGGCTACAGGGAGACCCTGTCTCAAAAAGACAAAAAAATAAAATAAAATAAATAAAAAATAAAAAAAGAAAAGTAATGGCTGTAAGTCGTCTTTAAATGTTTTATAGAATTCTGCTGTGTACCCATCTGGACCTGGGATTTTTTTAGTTGGGAGGTTTTTTATTACATTTTCAATTTCCTCAAATATTATGTGTCTGTTTAAACTGTCAATCTCTTCTTGGTTAAGCTTTGTTACTTCCCAGGATTTCAAATATTTATCCATTTCTCTTAGGTTTTCAAGTTTAGTAGAGTATAGGTTTTTGAAGTATTCCCAAATGATTGTCTGGATTTTTTTCATTGTCTGTTGTGATGTTTCCCCTTTCACCACAAATTCTATTGATTTGGAATTGCTCTTTCTTTCTTTTGGTTAACTGGGCTAGAGGTCTGTATATCTTGTTTACTCTTTCAAAGAACCAAAGAACTTTTGGATTCATTGATTTTTTTTGTATTGTTTTCTTTGTTTCTATTTCATTGACTTCTCTGATTTTTGTTATTTCTTCCTGTCTGTTGGGTTCAGGATTCATTTGTTGTTGTCTCTCCAGTGTTTCTAGCTGCAGTGTTAGATTGTTTATTTGTGCTTTCTGTTTTTGTTTTTTGTTTTTTGTTTTTAATGTAGGCACCCAGGGCTATAAATTTCTCTCTTAGGACTGCTTTTAAAAGTATCCCAGAAGGTTTTGTTGTGTTGTATTGTCATTTTAGTTTATTTCCATGAATGTTTTTATTTCTTTCTTAATATCTTCCTTGACCCATTCATTATTCAGGAGTGTATTGTTTAGTCTCCGTGTGTTCTTGTATGTGATAGGGCTTATCCTGATATTGAGCTTTATTGCACTGTGGTCTGATAGAATGCATGAAATTATTTCAATCCTTTTGTATTTGTTGAGGTTTATTCTGTGTCTCCCTGGTAAGTATAACTATGAAAATACAAACCTAGACCAAGAATGCAAACAGAAAATAGGATGAAAAGAAGTAATACATATCTCCCAATAATAACCTTAAATATTAAGGGCTAAATTCCCCAATCAAAAGACATAGATTGGGAGAATGGATTAGAAAACAATCTATCTATATGCTGTCTACAAGAAATATATCTCACACTCAAGGATAGGCACCAATTTAAAGTGAAAGGATGGAAAAAAATATTCCAAGCAAATGGAATCAAAAAGCAAGTAGGACTTGCCATTCTAATATCAGACAATAGACCTCAAAGTACCAACTTTGTTATAACAGAAGAGACAAACAGGGCCATTACATCCTTATCAAAGGAACAATTAACCATGAAGATTTCACAATCATAAATACATATGCACCAAACTCTGGTGCACCCAACTTTATAAACACAATACAAGACCTTAATGCACAGATTAATCCCAACACACTAATAGTGGGGGACTTCAATACTCCATTGAGCTCTTTGGATAGGTCAACTGGACAACGAATAAACAGAGAGACATCTGAACTGAACAATACAATACACCAAATGAACCTCCCAGACATCTACTGAATATTCCACCCAAACACCAGAGAATATACTTTCTCCTCAGTACCCTTCTTCAAAATTATCCTTATATTTCTTATACATTGCAAAGTATTAATCGCAGGACAGGGTCATAGTACCATGCATTTGTTAATTTAGAGCTTTATAAAAATATGGGTGGGGGAGATGGCTCAGCAGGTAGAGTATTTACCATGCATTCATGATAACTGAGGTTCAAATCTCCAGAACCTACATAAAAGCTGGGTGGCTATGGCAGCCCATCTGTAATTCCACAGCTCTGAGGGTAGAGATAATAAATCCCCTTGAGCAACCTGGCTCTTGGATTAGTCTATACTGGCAAATTTGGGTTCAGTTCAGAGACACCCCCCTCTCAGCAAATAAGGTAGAGACAGATCTAGAAAGAATCCTGATATAAAACTCTTGCCTCTACATGTGCATGTACAACCATATACACACATGCTCCAAAACATACAGACATGCACACCACATACATACACATGCAAAATATGTAAATATATATACATATATATATGTATATATATATATATATATATATATATATATATATATATATATATACATACACAGAACCCAGCCCCACAGTTAATCACTCCCCAGGGTAGTTAGGAGGTTGGCGAAAAATTGATCTCCCTTCCAGCCCAAAGAAGAAAGTGACATCATTAATAAATGTTTTAACTCTTCTATGCCCATTCCATTACAAAAAGGTTAATTTCAGGGTTTTAGAGATAATCTGTGTCTATATGAATCGAGGCAGAACATTTGTGTTATTTCCAGTTTATTCTCGTNGAGATGAGAGGCAGAGAAAAGTGAGTTCTTGAAGTTCTCTGGCCAACTAGTCTATCCTAATTGGCAAAGCTCTAGGCTAATGAGAGACCCTGTCTCAAACAAAAGGTAGCTGGCACCTGGGTTGTCCTCTGGCCTTCATATGCACTTGCACACATACACATACACACACATACATGTACACAGAACCCAGCCCCACAGTTAATCACTCCCCAGGGTAGTTAGGAGGTTGGCGAAAAATTGATCTCCCTTCCAGCCCAAAGAAGAAAGTGACATCATTAATAAATGTTTTAACTCTTCTATGCCCATTCCATTACAAAAAGGTTAATTTCAGGGTTTTAGAGATAATCTGTGTCTATATGAATCGAGGCAGAACATTTGTGTTATTTCCAGTTTCTCTTCAATGAATTGCTCATTTGAACAACACAGGAACCTGGACCTGGGAAGTCAAGATGAAAGGTAAGAGAGTGATGGGAGGAGATCAGACACACAGGGAGTATAGCACCCTTTAGTTAAAAGCCATAGTCCATGTTTGTCTGTTTAGTTACAAAACCAAAAGGGCAGAAGCTGGAAAGAGCAGGAAGTGACCGATCTCTGACTGGAACACACAAGGCAGACACACGCCTGACTTCTTTATTTCATCATGTTGTTTTTATGTGAACACTATCAGAGAATAATGGATGGACAGAGAATCATACAAACCTCCAGCTCAAAGCCTTGAAGCATGTGACGGGACGGCACCTGTGCTCTAGGAGAACCTTTGGTCCTTCTCTGTCACTTGCCCCACCAGAGGTCACCACAGTGCAGACATCCAGCACCATAGGTTAGCTTAGGCTGTCCTGAATTGTAAATAAATGAACTCCTAATGAGAAGTCTTCGGCTGCTTTCTCTTACTAATTTGTAGTGTTTATCCATAGTGTTATAGGAAACAGCAGCTGGTTTTTCTTTCAGGAACTAAATATTGCATTGACTAATATAATCTTTCACTCATTCTGTTGCTTATGGGTATAGTGGTTGTTTCTGCTGTAGGGCAATTAACATTCACGCTGCCTGGGTCTAATTTCTGTACATCTATTGTCTAGCACTCAGGAGGCTGAGGCAGTGGATTGTGAGATAAAGGCCAGCCTGAGCTTTGTAGGAAGATGACTCTAAAAATCAAAACAAACAAACAAACAAAAAACCAAAGTAATTTTGCTCTCACAAAGTTGAAGAAACAGAAATTTCTTTTGCTTTGCCTTTTTAAAAAATTTATAGATATATTAAAGAGGAGGAGTTTTTAATTGTTCAATTTAAAACTCTGGTTTTAAATTTAAAAACTCTGGTTTTTAAATTTAACAATTTAAAAACTCTGGTTAGCTGACTAGCTTTGCTAAAGTCTGGACCAAGAAAGAAGATGTAAAGCCAAACCTGTTTTGTGAAGTTTATGGCTCTCCAGAGCCCTGAAAATTGAATTAAGTTTTAAAGTGTTAAAATTTATGGAGTGATTCATGCCCCTGACTAATTGTTTTAATCTTTAATGTCATACAAACAGTTGAAAGAGATGGAAAACAGGAACTCCCTGTACTCCACACTAGCGTCTCCTGCCGACTATGCTCATTGATCTGGAGCACACAGGCTGAACTGCTCTTGCAAGATTAATCTAGGTTGCATTTGCACAGCATGGCTTGCTACTTTAAAGGAATTATAAATTTGAGACATGTGGTAATTCAGGTTCTCTGTAACTTCCTACTAGGATTAGATTAGACACTCTGACATGTGCTATATGGGTGAAACACATATGTAGAAGAACTGTTTTCTTTTTTTAATATATTTTGAAGTTTTATGCATTTCATACAATATTTCTCAATCCAGTTTAGACTCATTCCTCCTTCCATGCCCCCCACCCCACCCAACCTTATGCATTCTGCCATACATGTCTCGCATCTTTTTCTCAGTCTTTTTTTTCTTTTTTTTTTTTTTTTTTTTT